>CP139505.1:133515380-133606314 GCA_021014915.2 Artemisia tridentata subsp. tridentata | reverse complement strand
CAAGCTCCTTTGGCATGTTTTTCATGAACCAAGGATGTTTCTTGATTTCTGCTATTGTGATCCTCTTTAAGGACCATTAAAAAACATTAGTTTCATGTTTTTTTCTTTCGCGTAAAAGATTGCATTTTTTGGTGCAGTAACTTTATACGAGTGCCAAAATGACCCATTTAGGCATTGAGCTAGCAGAAAATACGATTAAGGTGAGTGTTTGAGATTGCTGATTAAAGTGTGTGTCTACTTATTGCCTATTGAAATAAACTATTTCCAAAATAATCAGTTTTAAGTTGACTACATAGAAGAGTTTGTTTGACATGCAAATAGTTAGTTATGTAGTCTGGATAAACAACCCCAAACGCCCTCAAATATGTTTATTAGCTATATTAAAACGCAAAAAGCGAATATGTTTATTAGCTATATTAAAACGCAAAAAGTAAACGAGACATTATAATAAGCAATCCCAAACACCGTCACTCTATAATATAAGAACATTTATCCTAGATGGTTCAATGAAAAAAACTTCTAGTGTAACGTTGTAACTTGGTGCTTAATAACACAGATATCCTAAATTATGCAACAGGACCTTTATTTAAAAAGAGGTACTACCTTGGATGGGTTAGCGACAAAGATATGAGAAAGGAGGTGTCTACATTCACGGGAAACACGCACATAGTCAGGTATCGAGTATTGAACGCTCATAATTCTCTGCATACAAGACGACGGACATTCAATCACGTTATTCAGTCCAAAAGCTCTTCGTGGTCTAACAATCTAAATCATGACTCCAAATTGAGCTTTTCATGTATCAATAATGAACTTAAATTCAAATGATACAGATTAAAAAAAGGGAAAATTCCGAAAATAGACCAGTCGCCCTAGTGCATATCACTTTATACCCCCTTTATTTTCAAAAGTCCAAAATAGACCGAGGGCGACTCATTTTTTGGGCAACTCGTGTCTACATTTGGAACGTGTCCTTAATCAATCGAATAAAGATTAATTCACGTATCATAAGTGGACACTTGTTGGCTTATGGTTGCGTTGTACAAGTTGCCCAATCGCTCGGTCTATTTTGGAATTTTGAAATTTATGGTTTAATTAGAAAGTGATATACACTAGGGCGACCGGTCTACTTTCGGAATTACCCTTAAAAAATATTGGTGTGCTCAATCTGCAGTCAAATGCATATCAACTACAAATCCAGAAATTGCTTGTTTTGACCATTAAAATCAAAGTGAAGATGTTTATCGTTCTTTTGGTAACAAATATCATATAATTGAATAAGTTTATACGAAATATACTACCGCAATCGTTTTACGGAAATCACGAGGGTCTCTTTGATCCTCGAAAGGGTAAGCTCCTACAAGCATAACATAAAGAGTCACCCCACATGACCAAACATCTGCAATCTAACAGAGAACAGACAATCAGCGAAACTATGATATCATTTAGGGCTGGTTGCATAAAAATGTAGCCAATTATCTATATATGTGTTCCTTTTTCTCCTAAAAAGTAACAAACCTCCAAAAGATTTTAATTAAGGTATTTAGCGTTTATGTTTTCTAGCTAGTTTAAGGTCACTAACTATCAATTATTACTAATTTTGGTAGTTACTTGCTGCCTTCTTTATGTAAGTGCAATTTAGTACTTATCCAGAAGTCCCTATTTTATGCAGTCAGCCATATTATTTAGTAAAAAGAACAAAAATTTTTAACAAAAAGACACGCTTAACTACCTTGCCATCATATTCTTTACGAGATAGAACCTCAGGGGCAATGTATGCTGGTGTTCCCACTGTCGATTTTGGTTGAGAATGCAATAAGCCAGACTGATCGTATACAGAAAGAAAAAAAAAAAAAAAAAAAAACACGATGAAGAATAAAGAATTATATCCAAATATAAATATGTCCCAGATAAGAAAAAGTAAATTTCGAACCTTTGAATAACCAAAATCACATATCTTGACACGTGGGGTTCGACTTCCATCTAAGAGAGTGTTCTCAAGCTTCAGATCTCTATGACAAATTTCCTAATGTTCAAAAGAAACAATAATTAGAGTTGACAAGATCGATCAATTTACTTATAAATCCATTGATTTGGGTTATGTTTTATCTTTAACTGGGGAAAAAACAGCGAACAAGACAAAAGGTCAAAACAAGTGATTTTTTGGACGAAAGATGTTTCAGGTCACCCGACCCATTATTTTTTTTTAACCCTTTTTCACAGCCAGTGCAACTTATCATCTACTCACCTCTAACAATGATCTTGAAACAGAAATGATACAAAAAGCTTCTAACAACTAAAGAAATACGAGTAATATTTACCATTGAATGACAGTAGCTGACCCCAGATATAAGCTGTTGGAAGAAAAACCGAGCCTGCTTTCACAAAATCATCTACAAGTGTTAGTTTTTCAGCTTACAAAAGTGAAAGTGATGAAGTTTATCTTTGTATGAACCTCATCTTCACTGAATCTGCCAGCATTGCAAATCTGGACGAAAAGTTCACCACCAGCTGCATATTCCATGACTATAGCCAGATGTGTTGGAGTTAACAAGACCTGCACACAGTTTTAGTTTTAGTTTTAAAGATGATAAAGACTCGTATGCGATTAGTCTATATCAAACTTGTTTCCACTTTGTGAGTTTGTCTTTACAGAACAAAAAGGTTGAAACTATTTGAGCATTACCCCGTTGGTAAGGTATAGTATTTTAAATTTGGCGACATTATTGTTTTTTCAAAAGAAATGAGTGTAAAAATACGGGCAGAAGCTTAAATTTACCTCCTTGAACCTAATGATGTTTGGATGCTTAAGTGATCTGTGATTGATTATTTCCCTGTGAACATTTTCATCAATCTGAAACAAGAACTTAAGGTTACTGTCGGAAAATAATATCTGAAGCAAAAGCTGGTAATTCTACTACAATATCAAATTCAAACTAATAATACAAAACTAAACAAGCCATTTTAGTAAAATGATCCATCAAAATGGTTTAACAAATAAAATTATATACCTTTGATCCTCTTTCAATGTATTTGACTGCAAGCAACTCTTTAGTCCTCTTATCTCTAACCAACCTTGCCACTCCGAAATTCCCGGAACCAAGTTCTTTCAATGGCTCATATTTTTCCTCCATTCTACCAAAAAAACAACTGATTTTTTAGCTCAAAGCCCACAAAAAGCAATAATTTTAATGATGAGTTTATGAAAAAGATGAGTTGTTTAGAAATTGAGTTCAAATAAATGATATATATATAGGGTCTTGTTTCCAACAGAAAATTTAAATAAATAATTCATTTTCGAAAAAAATCTTTGGCTGATGACGTGTATATATGACATGTTTCAATAACTATTATACTTTCTAAAACTTGTTATTTATCATAAAGTCAAATTTGGGTGGCAAACTTTTGGTTTTATTTCGTAAAGATAAAATTTGTCATATACAATAACTACTAAATAAAAGCTTTCAAAATAAAGTTGAAGCATTTGAATAAATTTCTATATCAATGTATACTACGTATAAACAAAATACACATTTGCTCGAAACTCAAAAAATAAATAATGTTGTAAGATAAAAATCTTCAACTTATAAAAGACAATTCAACTTATTAAATATTTGAATATTTAATTACAATTTAAACTAATAAGATATTTCACTCTTACTTCACATCCATATATACATAAAACAGAATTGCACACACAAATTTACGTTATCATACACTATCGTCGCTATGTGCAGTTAATCGTATAGTCATGTCAAATTCATAAATATCCATGTATTTGTCATAATTTTGGACCTTGGTTCATGTAATTAACATGTTTAAGATTTGCAAAAACCTTAGGCTCAGCCTTAGGCGAACACTTTCCTAAAGGGGCCTACTATAAAAAACCCCCTTATAAGTCAAACGTACAACCTGCGAAGCAGACAGTATAATAGTTTGATGCATGCAATGATTGCATACCCCCCTATAGGGGGGGGTCAGGATAGACTGCTCCTTCCTAAATTGTGCGGGTGAGTTAGTTTTGTCCTTGGGACAGCACGCGAAGATTGAGCAACATTATTGTCGGTTATAAACGTTTTCGAAGAAAACCTTATTCGCACCCTCTGGTAATGTTTTAAGGGTTTTGTTAAACACAACTCATAGGGTTGTGTGTAAGCATTTCAAATTTATGAAAATGACAATTAATGAACTCATATAGTTAATTATATACTTTTGATCATTATAAAAGAAGTAAGTGATGTTAACTATGAAATATTTATTGTTCATTAAATGTTAATTATGCATTTATAGAATACTTCATATTTTAAAGCATACCCGAGATTTCACTAAAAACTAATAATATCTCAAACTTAATAATCAAAAATCCGCTTGCAACTATATTTTCTAACACATTCCTTGAAAGGTTTGTTTTCAACATGTTATCAAATAAAGATTTGATATGTATAAAAATCTATAATAGTTGCATTGGTGAGATGACACGCAATAGTATAAACAAGGAGAGTAGGGCAGGCCTGCATTTAAAGAGAGATATTCCCTGAAGGTGCTGGCAAGTGAAAGATTATGATTATGCATAATATTGTGACATTTGTAACTTGGCCAACGTGGTTTTCATTTTATGGATACACTGTAACCTAAATGGGCCAAAAATGTGATAATAACCTTCATCCAATTTGTCTCTGTCACTCATGACATTGGAACGCGTGCTGTTGCTTATATTTTTAGTATGATTAGTTTTGCAATAGCTAAAGAAGTCGGAGCTCAGTTAGTATCTCGACTTCCCTCTAATTTCTTATAGATCCTATTAGTTTCTATTAAATAATAATAATAATAATAATAATAATAATAATAATACGTCTCATTAACCCTCTCTTTCCTTTGACTATTTATATTTTGTTCTCGAGCTTCTATTTGGAAAAGAAAAAGGTAAAAATTAGAAAGAAAATTACAAAATAATCGTGTTTATGAGGTTTTATTGAAAAGATAGAAGCGAACATAAATGACACTAAGGCAAAAAAAAATCATAATTTTCTTCTCAATTTGAGCATCATGAGAGCCGATCATTACTACTATATAGTAATCTCTGTGGTCGGTGGCATTTTTTTAAATTTTAACCGGTTAGCCCACTAAGTAGCCCACGAATGTGATCCGCCAGAAGCCCATTATGCCAGATCCGTGTTTGGAATAGATAAGGGACACGCCTCACCGTCTCTCTCTTTCTCAGTGTTATCAAAAAACACCGCCTCACCGCCTCTCTCTTTCTCATTCTTATCAAAAACCACATTAATCGAGTACCAGACAAAAAAAGAAAGGAAAAAAAGACGTAATTGTTAATCCTCATAGCCGATCAACTGAACGACGATGATGTGTCTGGGTTGAAGTAACCCTTTAGTCATGGAGACGGTAAGCTGTTTTCGATTTAACTTTATTTGTTAAGATAAAACTATAAGGCTAAATCACAGAATATAATTTTTGGTTTTCATTTGTAGTTGATAGCTGTTTTAAAATTTAGTTCTTTTTTAGTTTAATGAAGTTAAACATTAGATTTATATAATAAAAAATAGGGGGTTTTAGTTTTTATGGTTTGTTGATGAAAATCGTTAACCGTTGACATGAACATCGACTTTTTATAACATTTTTGAGGTGCGTTTTATTGTTCAGCGGTTTCACTTTTGTGATTGGTTGGTAGAAGGTCTGTTGTTGCTCACGTCGATCAAAGGTATAATTTTTATGTTTTTTATTGTTATTATTGTTGTTGATTTAGTTACTTTAATTTGATATAGATATGTGTATGCATATTGGATTGAGTGTGCGGTTCGAATATGTATAGTATCCTCAATAAGGGCTTCTGGAAATGTGCAAGGGTTCACTATTGTTTAAGAATAAACTGCTACCTTGGAAATTGGAGCTTCAGTAGAAATTGAGGTAAACTTGAAGTTGTCGAAACCCTAATTAGATTCTCAGTTTTCACTTTTGAGTATTCTTGGATTTTTAGAACAGCTTTTTTGGTAAATATTAGGGTTCTAATTTTTAACTTTGATTATAGGTACAGGCTTATTGATGCCGCTTTATGAGTAGTGACCTAAAATCCTTATGGAGAAGTAGATTTAAAGTAACGGGTTTCAGGTAGGCGACTCTAATCTAATTGATTATGTACGTTTAAAAAGTCTGCAAAGTATCCTTTATACTTTTTTTCTGATTACGTTGAATTTTTAAAAATTTATAGAGATAGTGATAGATTTGTATCATCTACTTGCAGGTCATTCGCACACACAGGCAACGACCATGTTGTGGGGAACAAATTTGATTTGGACAATATCATAGCGGTCAGTGTCGAAGGGTTACGATTCAACAAGGTTAGTGTTACGAACGACGGTAACGACTAATCAAAGTAAAACCAAAACAAATACTGATGCTGCTGTTACTGACGCTGATAACTAATTTTTTGGGACTGCACAGGATCAAACCGTTTTGTGGTCATAAGCCTTGTAGGAAAGATTAAAAAGCTGAATTCGAGACCATGGTAAGAATCATTCTTTTGTGAATTATGAATAAATGTTCAAATCGAGAACATGGTTTATGTCTGAATAGCCTTTACCATTCTATTCTTTTTGCAGTTACAAATGAATCCGATGACATTCGGTCCTGTTACTCGCATCAGACTAACACGCGCGTACACTCATTGGCTATAGGTATCTGAACCAATAGATACATGTTCGTTTTTGGCTATCTTAAAAAAAAAAAAAATTCATGTTTTCTTTTTGGTTTTTTGGGTTACGGGTGCATCAAATACTACATTATCCAAGCCTGCTGTCGTACCCAAATCGTCTATCATGAAATATAAATCTACTTTGGTATCATTGGCTACAGGTATTTTAACGAATAATTATGCCGGGCGATGGTTAATGTCTGAATCCGGTAAAAAGTATTCAAATGGAACCGGGCGCGTGTAAGTCTAAAGTATGCAAGGGTGCAGGTAGCGAATGAAGGTAGGCATTTTCTGGCCTTTATATTATTTAGTCTTAATACACGATAACTTATTTACTACATGGATTTACGATTACATATGAACGATGACGTTGGGATACCAGAAACAGGTAGAATTATATTTCACAGGTATTCTACCTGTTGTCATTGTGATATTTTTTTAAAATATCTTCATTTAGATTGTTATAATGTGACTGTGTAAAGTTTGTATATGAAAGTGTGACTGAAATTGCGCGGGTTTTATACTATTCTGTCGAAGTTTTGTGCCACTGCTAGGTACAGGAGAATTGGTATTGCGTTATTTTTTGAGAATGCTTTGGTTTTATGAAGTTAATCACGTACAGTAGTTAGGATTAGTAAAGAAGTAAATAGATCACATGTCTAGAAATCCTTGCTTAATTTGTGTTTCACTTTATTAGAATCCAAGATGTGGGGAAGTTCTCATACAATTTCCTGCGTTTTCGTTCCAAAACGCGTTTCGGTTGGGAGCCTCATGTCCCACTAAATTACAATGACAATACGAATTGAGATAGGTCAGGACGTATTATTATTTTACTGCTGCACTGCTAACTATACGCCACCGAATATAGGTAATTAGTTAGTTAAAACTAGAAGCTTTTTTTAAGTTGCACAACTTATTAACTACTTTGGTTTAACAAGCAACGAATAAAACATCTTACTTTTAGCTCGAACATATGGAACAGTTAATGGCGAAGGTTGAAAATGTGGGTCACAGCTTGCGGTTGATGGCTGATTTCCAGATAAGTGAAACGGTTGCAAATGTGGCCATATAAATGGCTTCAATGTTTTGAGACAGTGGTGGTAATAACGGAGAAATAAAAAGTGAAGACTAAATGTTTCTCAGTTTTCATGCAACCCACACAGGACCTGAATCATCAAACCAGCCACCACTAGATGAACCAAATGCAGAAACCCAAGCAACAACATAACGGCAGGTAACATGACTTCATTCAATCTCCACTTTGTAGTAGCAGTGTGCAAAAAAATAGAATCTCAAGCGCACACTACTTACCTGTAACAGGTGACACACCATCACGAACAATCTATACTGCAAATGAATCTACTGCAAAAGCTGCATCATCAGGGGAAGCCGCCGACCACTTTTCCAGGATGAAGGAACCACAGAGAAAAAACTTCCAAATATCCATCACACTATCATGCTTTTGTTCACAAACCACTTACCCGTACGTGATATCTTTTGTAACGGAAAAAAATTTATTATAAACTATGTTACTATTATTCATTTATTTGACCTTTAAAGAACATGTTACTATTATAATTATATATCTTATGATGCAATGGTGATGATGATCAGCCTAGACTCGGCACACATGAAGAGATTGTTGCCAGGTTAGAAAGAATGCAGGGTTCGGTCAGAACGTGAAAACTTTGCTAAATATTGAAAATTCTTTAATGGGTTCAACAGGTGAGTGCATGTTATTAACTTTTATATTATGGGATATGAATCTTGCTGGAGGTTCAATTTATGAAATTGCAAATTATAGCAACTTAAATTTGGTGAGGATTCCTACCTGTATTTTAGCGACGTTATAAATACGGCCCCAGTTTAGCTGATAACAAAAAAAAAATGTTCTTCATAAATCTCATAAATAGGCCCGCCGCAACGCGGCGGGGGCGTTTTTTACTCGTTTTCTTTTATTTTCGACTTGAATATGCAACATTTAAAAATAATTTTCATCTTTTTTTTCTTTTTTTTTCTTTTTTTTCTTTTTTTTTTTTTTTTCATTTCTTACTTTTCTACTTCTTTCTTTTTCTCTTTTCCAGTTTACACTTGACAACAAAACGTTAAATAAGTTGAACTGTAAACTGAATTGTTTGTTATTTGAACGAATTATGACCTAAGATGTATTTATCGTATAATATTTAGAAAAGAGTATACATATTTTGTAGACTAAGGGCTTGTTTGTTTAAATTTTGTATTAAGTAGTCTTTAAATAAAAGATGACTTAATGCATATATCCTTAGTTTTATCACTTTATATATTCAGTCATATTTCTCTATATTAAGCCATATTTCTCTATTAAATCATAAACAATAGTTTTTATATGACTTTTTGAATACAGTATTTTTCATATTAAGTTAATTAAGTCAAATTCAAACACTACTTAAGAGTTTCCATGGATTAAATTCTCGTGTTGTAAGAAAAAAAAAAGGTAAGAATTAAAAATTTTAATTGGACGTGATGATTTATATTTTTTTACATTGTCTATAAATTTCCATTTTTCCTATCACTCTATTTATATTGCCTATAATCGACCAGCTATTAACGAGTTTAAGACTGAAGGGAGTGGTGGGTGAGAGCTCACCTCTCACACCACTTTTCGCGCATTACCCCACTAGAAACATATTGCCTCACTCTCACATCACTTTTCGTGCGTTACCCCACTACAAACATATTGCCTCGCATGTGAGGTGTGCACAAACCAGGCAATAATGGTGACCGGGTAGCCTCTTGGCATTTGTGCCAAATGTAGTGTTTTATTATTTTTAATTTGGTTTGTAAGTGTGTGTGGGGTATATAGTATGGCATTTTTGTATAAAGTGGGTATTTTAATAAAATGTGAGGGTAGTGGTGACTACTACAGGTGAAAGGTGAGAGAGAGTTCAAGTGGCGCTGATGTAAAAGGTGGAGGACTGTGACCACTCCCTCTAATCTAATAGTCGATTGAACCAGTAATTAACACACAGTGTTTGGACAATTGTTTAAATCAAGAACAATGGTGGAAATAGGTAGGGTTTGCCTTTATTTTATTATTGTGCTGTTCATATCATATTAGATCTAGTCGCGTAATTGAATTGTATCTATAATAATTGAATTGTTTCCTAAACAAACTATAATACTTGTTATACAAGTATTCTAGATCCTTTCTAAGTGTCCTATAAATACAAAGTGATTTTGATGATCCTCATAACTCACACAATAACCATAAAAGTCTCCTCTCTCTTCCTCTAAACCCACACTCGGCGATCAAAGGGTTTTCTAAACCTTCAACCGATCGCAACTCACCTAAGTCAAACCGAAGTTGATTTAGGGTTTACCTGATGTTTCGTATCTCACCTAACTTGCTTAGGCTCGATCCCTAGTTCTACTTGTGCAGTATCAATGGATACCTGACACAAGCCGAAGTGAGGTTTTCTCCCGAAACCTTAACTCTGGTCGATCTTAGAGTTGTTTGATTGTTTCAATTTTGATTTTCTATTGACTAATAAGATACTTTATTTATTTTATGTGACAAAATCGAACTTTTCTGTTGGCCCATGAAAAAAAACTTCAAAGAATTGATTGCGTATGTTCTCGTATTATATATAAGAGATTATACAAATGACGCATGGTTTTAGCATGTAAATGGTTTCTTTGGATGGGTGGGTGAACTACTCAGCTTTTGTTGTGTTTCGTGACAAACAATATTTTATAAAAGTTGTTAAAATAATTAAACCAGCTAAATTTAGACTCATCTAATGTCTAGAGGATACTATGTTATTATGAGGATAAGGAGTTCAATTATATAAAAACTTTGCATAGATTTATTAGTAACCGACTAATGTATAATCACGTGTGTTAGACAACTTAATAACGAACAAAAAGATTTTTTTTTGTTGTTTGTTCGTATTTTGTGTACTTGTATTTTTTTTGAGTTATTACTATTGTGAAGATTCAATTTTTGATAGCGCATTACTCTTTATCTTGTCTTCTTAAGATCGACCAAACAGGAAACAAACGACTCAACCCATCGAACAAAACAAAATTCTTCACATATACCCATTTAATTCCTATCATCCAACAAAAAGTAACCAGTCAAGTTATATTCTTTAATTTAAACACCAAACCTTCAGCCACATCTCAGGCAAACATTCGATTTTTCTTTTCCTTTTCTTCTTTAAAACTCGGATGTCACTTGTTCATAATCAAAAGATGAAACAAATAAAAATGACAAACGAAGCGGAAGCTTTTCAAATTTGTCGAACCATATTCAAAGTTACCAAATACTAATTCGAAAGTTAAAAATTTTAATTTAAATACAAAAAATTAAAAAGTTATCAGTCGCTATATATAGGTTAAACTAATCATCATAAAATAGTTTTATAATTCTAAACAAACTCAAATAACAAAAATGTGTAGGACAAGTAAAACAAATTACCAAGATTCGCAAACAACCTTTAGAATTTAAGTCACTTTTCAAAGAAATATATATTTAGAAAACTAAAAGACTTATAACACTAAAGCAAAAACTTTCTTTGACACAAACAATAACTTGTTGTAATTGTAATCTAAATTACACTACAATCTTGTTTTGGTTGGTAGCATGGAAGGAATTGTAATTCAAATTACATTACATTAAAAGTATTGTTTGCAAATAAATGTAATTGAGTTACAACCAATTAAGTCAAGTGAAGGAACTCAGATTACATAGCAAACTTGATGAAATTTTTGAAATTACGTCGGAATTTAAAATCTTACAAATTAATTATCTTTTATTATCATTAAATATTATTATTATTATTATTATTATTATTATTATTATTATATCATATAAATTTTAAAACAACGACAACACCAAACAATTATAATAATAGTAATTATAATAATATCAATATTGTATTATATATCAAATATATAGTTATACTTATTACTATTTTTTTTATATTAAGCTTAATTATTATATTTTAATTAATATATTTTTAAGTTGTTATTTATAACATTTTATTTCATATTTAAACTATTTTATTCATTTTGTTATATTTGGATATTAATATAGCAAATATTTAGTTATTATTTATTTATTTATTGTTTAGTTTATATATTTCTATATCCATAATTAAATGATATAAAAATAACTTTAATTTTTTTATACTTAAGATTATAATTATTATTTTAATTTATATATTTTTAATATTTTTATAATTAAAATTATTATTCCTTGTTAAATTTAAAACTATATTATTATTATTATTATTATTATTATTATTATTATAATTAAAATTATTATTCCTTATTAAATTTAAAACTATATTATTATTATTATTATTATTATTATTATTATTATTATTATTATTGTTATGTATTGATTATTTTTTTAAAAACATTACATTTTCATCCAACCAAACAGTTGCAGTTTTGTTAGTGTTTTCCTTTGACAAATTACAATTACTATGCATTTTAATTCATTGCATTACAATTAAAATTCATTAAATTTCAATTTATTCAGATTACAATTCATTTAACATATTACAATCTCTTCAGAAATATTTGGCGTATCAAACGGCCCTTAATTGTAAATTTGTTGACCTTTACATAAAAAAATGAGCAAGTAATAAATAACAAATGATATCTGTCAAAAAAAGCTTGAAAGGAATGAACATATAACCCCGTATATGTTTGGACTCGTGTTTGCCTTCTCGATCAATCTAAGTCACAAAAGCTATTGAACTTCTTGTTCTTTGTCAATTATGTGTGTTATTAGCAATTCTAACACAAAACCACGTGTCAATGACTATTGTCCAAGGAAATAGAAAACTTGTTCATGTCTTTATCAACGATCTAACTCTACGTATGCCTATGAAAAAAAGTACCTAACTGTTAACAAAAAGAAAAATAATAAATTTTTTACTAAATACATTACAAACTTTTTCATAACAAAATGCCACAAGTAACGGAGGATAACTAAACACAAGAGTATGAAAATAGAGTGATTTTCTTTTTAAATAAACCTTTATGCGAGTACCTTACTGGCTTACTGTGTATATGTATTTTACGAAAATGGATTTTCACCGATGATCCGTTAGATACACTATACATGGCTAATCTAACCGTTTACACAATAGGCGCGCATAAATAAACAAACTAAATGCTCTTGGAAAAACACAAAATCGAATAAGACAAAGCTAGGCGCACCCAAAACCTTCAAGTGCGCTTGTGCCTAGATACATCCAGACAAAAATCCAAAAATTAGACACAACCCAAACACAAAACTCGAATAAGACAAAGGTAGGCACACCCAAAAACTACAAATGTGCTTGTGGATGATGCATCCGGCCAAAAATCCAAAAATTACACAACCCAAACACAAAATTCGAATAAGACAAAGCTAGGCGCACCCAAAACTTCAAGTGCGCTTGTTCGGGCCGCACGCCGTGTTTTGATGGTAAAGATGGTGACGGTGACGGAGAGTTTCGTCGAAAAACTACAAATGTGCTTGTGGATGATCGAAAATAATCAGAGTGTCAGTAGAGAGTGTGCGAGAAACCGAGTAGTTTATTTTAATAGAGAAAGTGTGATTAATGTGTGCTTATTTGGTTTTGAATTTGTGTTCTTAAAGATGAATGTGTGTGTTTATTCTTGAAGATGAGTAGGTGTAGTCAACATATTAAAGTAGTTGTTTGTACGAAGGTGGTGCTAGGAACGATAAACGGAAAACTTGTTGGAATATAAGCATATTAAACATGCATTAATCACGAGTAAACACAACAGATAATAGGATCAAGTATAGTATACAATTAATTAACATAACCAATTACCTTCTTTACCTTTTCTTGTTGTGGATAGAATAAGGAACGGATTCATGAATGCGGGTACTAATTTCCCCTCAAGACCACACAAATAACTATAGAGGTTTTAAAGTAAAAACCCTCTATGGTCTCAAACACAACACGTTATCTAGCAAAACAATTAGTTCTTGTATAACAATAAGCAAAACAAAGCACTTGTTTAACCCTTAGAAAATCGACTAGCAATCCCTTGTGGGGAATGGTACACGATCGGACAAGGGGAGGAGAGAAAGAAGAAGATAAGCTATGGTTTGCTTAGGGTTTTAAGGATTACCAAATAATGAATCAAGGGGTTCATTTTATAGGGTATGAAACTTAGCTTGCAAGCAAAGCTATCCCAATCCCTTAGGGATCTAAAAACCGATTGTCCAAGCTAGGGAAAGGGGTTCTAAAACCTTCCTTTTCTTCGTTTTACATTTAAATCCCTTTATGAACAAGAGACCTGACAAGGAAATTCTCCTATCCAAGAAAGCTAAGTTAGAAATGATGGGGATCAAGGAAATCTGAGTACTTGCCCCACTTTGGATCTCTTTTGTAATAGACTGTGTAACACCCCGCTAAAGCGAAAACACGAGGTGTAACTGGAAAGGAACACAAGCATAAGAGAATAGAACATACCATCATTTAAGATTTAAAGGAAAGAGTACATCATTACAATATTGGTTTAGCCGACATCGGCAATTACAATATAAAGTTTAGTTCCCAAAAGATAGCGTTGTAATACATAATGATCAGTAGTGACATGTAAAAACTTCATTATGCAAAGACCTTAAAGAAAAGCTTACTGACGATCAACTGAAATGCATGAGAGTAAACTATCAACTATGAAAATAGTTGGTGAGTACACACGTTTATAATATGAAAAACCTTTTGAGAAAGTTCACTAGGCAAAGGTGATGTCAATCCATTCAGTTGCAAGTCCCGCCCATACAAGAATTGTAACATATGTGTTCACAACCCATTGCATAGAAAGTAGTATGTCTGATAGTCAAGCACACGTGGTCATAGTAGTTCACAATATAAGCACCACGTATATAATAATGTATGCCAGGCAAAGCCCCTAAAATAAATAATATGCGTCCCGTAACATAGTGAACGAGAGGTTGGCCGACCTCTAATAGCGCTATCCATACTACCTACTACCCCACACAAGGAGGCCGTACGAACGGTACGTATAACTAGGGACTAACAATGCGAATGTACGAACAATACATCATACAACTATTATATACAATTAAGAACGCTCCGAACATGGGAGACTTTAGGTCATAGTACATATGGTACATTAAGTTCAAACAAGGCATACATTCGTAATTAAGTTCAAGAGTTCGATTCATGTTCAAAGGTTCAAGTCAAAAGAGTTCATAAATTAGTAATCAATTTAGTTCGAGTATAATTCATGCATTCCACCCCAAATAAGTAAAACGGTAAAAAGGGGGTTATGAGTACTCACTTGAAACAACTGATATGATACTATCAAAAGTGGGTGCACTGAAATAAGGCTCGGACTCTAAGCGCAACCAAATATGAATGATATGATTTAGGTTGTGAAATGATGTCGCGTATGCAATTTATAAAATGTTATATCACCCGTACATGTTTGTTTGTAAGTTTAGCTGTAAAAATGACGTCACTTCGCTATTTTCTAACGATAGTCAAAATATAATATTTTTGGACTTCTAGCAAGTATGTATCGTAGTTACGTTATGATTGTTTCGGAAATGTATATTTTGGAAAGTTTACGACTTGACTAAAATAGGTAACCAAAACACTACAACTTCTGTTTAAGTCATTTTGTCTAAAACCGCACTTAAAGTGTCCAAAAATCCATTTCTAAAAATAAAAACTGGTTACTTTCACTAATAAAAAAGCTGTCAAAATATTAGTTTTCGTCGTTACTTCGTTAAGTCATAACTTCTTCGTTATGGCCCGGTTTTCAAAGTTCTACCTATCCCCGCGAAGGTATTTAAGTATACTAACATATTATAAGGTCTCGGGGACTCGGTTTATCTTTTAAAGCTCGGTTTTACTACGTTGAAAATCCAAACAGCAACTATAGATATTTTCTGAAAAATAGTCATCGATAATTAACTTTTAGAAAACTCGTATCTCATTCATTATAAACCCGTTTATATCCATTCCATCGACCATGTTTTCGTTATAAAATCTATTTTTCTCGTTCTTTGAGAAAATCTTATAAAAATAACTTATTTTTCTGAAAATTAGAAATTTTGGCAGCGCTTCCGCGCATATTTCAGAAATCCATTTTCTAATCTAAACCACTTAAGATAACAACACCAAAACTAATCTATTTTCTTCCACAATTTTTATAGTTCCAAAATGACCATATTAACATGATAAAAATGTAGATCTAGTAAAAATGACAAAAAAAAAATCTAGTAAAACAATTATAGACTTATATAAACATGTATTAAGCAATAATCTTTATAAATCACACCAAATAATCCAAGGCTTGAAAATACACATTTCTCTCATCCAAATAATTTTGTAGAATATATTTTTACTTGTTTTTATCATAAAAATTCACAAACATGAGCATAGGTGATATATGTAGCTAAATGAGTTTAAATGAAGATTTAAACTTAATAAGTGCATAAACATGCATAATAAATGCATAAAATACAATATGAAAGGTATAAAAATTATTTTTAGACTTACTTGTATATGATGGATGTGTGATAAAAAAAACTAGAACAATAGAACTCGAGTATAACTCCAAAACATTTTGTAACTAGTTAATAAACCCGAATAAGCACCAAATAAGCACTTTTAAGCAAAAATCACATTTTCTTCTTGTTCTTCACTCCATGGCCGAATTTTTTTGAGAGATTTTAGAGAGATATTGCAAGTGTAAAATGAAGGGAATCTAGCTTGCTATTTATAGGAAGGAATTAGGGTATTTTGGTAAATATTTAAAGGGTAAATTGGTAATTTTGGTTAAAGGAGGAAAATAGGGGAACATGTTGGCCAAAAATAACGAAAAGGAGGGGGGCTGCTGAATTTATGGGGAGGAGGGGGCTTGGGTGGCTAATTAATGATCTTGTCTTTGTGTTTGTAAAATATCTAGATATTATGTTAAGTAAAATTAGATATTATTATTTAGGGGTTAAGTTAGCTAGAAATAAATTTTAGAGGAATAAAATAAAGTGTAATGAAGTTATAAAAATTATAAAAATATATTTTGTATAAGTATCGGGTGTTTAAATAATTATCGTTTCATAATTATTTAATTTATTGTAAGTATATATACTTAAGAATATATTTAATAAATGAACTCAAAAATACCGGGTAAAATAATAATTGAATTTTTGTAACATTGTATTGAGCGTAAAAATATATTAGAACTATTGTTGGGAGTGTGGGGTATATTGTTCATGAATAAAAATCGTGTAAAAGCGTTTATATTTATCTAATAAATATAAACAAATAACAATGCAAACACGCGTATGACCTAACATGAAAATAATGATACTGCTGATATGTAGACTAACTCTAGTCTATTGGTCGTGCACAAAATGATGTTTCACAGTTACGCGATTTAGCTATTAAAGTTACGCATAAATAATACTTGAAAAATCAAATTTTCGGAAAATAGTGAATAGTAAAAAACTACGATACTGAATAGTAACTTTTCCGGGGATGAATAGTAAAATTTTAAAGTTAAAAAATATGACCTAAAAATACGAGTTGTCACAGACTGATAGGACTTTTGTAACGTATAACTAATGAAGTATTTTTGTTTATCAGTGTCCTTTACTTACTTTCTAGATATTCTGTGTAAGAAGAAGCCATTTTTCTCACTAACACTGAACAAACACTTAGGCTATGTTTGTATCCAAATAGGGGAAGATTGTTACGCCAATTCAGTGCCCACTGATCTTTAACTTAGGATTTGAATAGAAAATAACCTAACTTAGATAATTATCTTAAACATAATCAAGTCACTGAATGAACAGTTATTCGGTGAGTTACCTTCAAGTCGTTCTGCCTGAGTCTAAGAAAAAGACTCACTATTGAGTGAGGCGGTACTCAGTGAATGAAGTCCCTGAACAAAAGAAGAAGGTAATGGGTTCAGTGAGTGATGACTATAAACTCACTGAACCCCATCAGTCTCCTCAACATTAAGAAGGCCTGAAGACTTAGACAAATATCTAAGTGACTGAAGAAAAGGCGGGATAAGTTTGAAAGGATAAGATTAAGTCCATATCAATTAAAGGTCAACATATATGAGAATGGGTATAAAGCATAACTATTCTTCAAAAAGGAAGTATATCATTTACTTAGAATAAAATTGTATAATAAGATATAAAGTATTTTATCCATTAGAATGATGACACGCATTCTTTACCCAGTGGGTATTAACCAATCCTTAGCCTATATAAAGAAGTTTTAAGTAGGAGTAAAAGGTTGACAAGTTTGTGCATTAAATGCTGAAACATTCACAAACACCTTTTACTCATCTGTCCTCTCAAACACAACCATGTCCTTGAGATAGAACTCGGTTGGTTAGCATAGTTGTTACTCAAAGTATAACATAGGTTTGACTTTGAGTTCAGTGAGGAGACCATACCATACTTGTCATTAAATCTCAAGTGTTGTTTCACAAACACTTTGGGTATAAATTCTTTGATTTACTTATAATAAGAATTTAAACGTTGAAAAACTTTTGTGTCTTTACTTTAAGTTTTTATCTCTTATTGTTAGTATTTTATTACATCGCTTAAACATGGAACATGGTTAGATTAACTTTGTGGTTAAACTAACCACATAAAAGGGCACAACAGGCCTTCCACTCTTAATCAGTTAAGGTACTGCTATGAGGATGAAGTTGTACCAGTGGTCCAGTTCTTTGAGTGGTTAAAGTGGGAAGGAAGTACTGGGTGAATAGGTAAATGTATATGTATTCGGAGCTTGTTTGGTTTGCTCTTTGATGTATTGCTTGTTAGCAAGTATTTTTGTTTGGTAACCTATTTGCCTTGGCATGTCAACGCACAGGAATCTATAGTATGCAGAATTATATGCAGTTTGTTTGTGATATGTTTCATTCTGTATCACCTGCTTTGAGATGGTCTTGGTCTGTCAATCATCTCAAATATATGCTTTTTCTAATTTGTATACAGTTTGTGATCTAATATATATTTTAACCTTTCACAAGTCAAACACATGTGAATTTCTTGTTAGTTTGGTCGTGGTGAAGGGCCTCGGTGGTGGTGGGGGTTTTAATGGTGAAGGAGCTTCGGTGGTGGCGGGTGAAACAAAGGTGAGAGAATAAGCAAGGATTTAAATGGTAACAAAGATATATCGTCCATGTGGTTTAGAAGCGAAAATGGACATATTTGCCCCTCACGTGACGCTCACGTGTCAGAGAAACGACCCAAACTAACGGTCGTCCGGTCAAATGACCGGTCAACTCAAAATGGACAACCACAGGGACGAGTGGTGTACTTTTTGAGAGTTGAGGACGAAACGTGCAACTATGTGTAAACCACAAGCATTGGCGGAGACACGTGATGACCAAGAACGGCAGTGGCCCTCCCACAGTTTGGAATCCCATACACAAAAGCTGATTATTTTCATTCAAGTATATTGATTTGATATAACAATTTACTACTTTAGCCCTCCCAAAATGATTTTGTGTACATTAGGCCCTCTTACAAAAAATATTGTAGCTCCACCACTCACCACAAGGACGATTTATGTAATTAACTCAGACTTTTATGCATGGAAACTTGGTATGGTTTGCATCATTAGATTCATCACGTTTCACTTCACTTAGGTTTTAACATTAAATGGGCAAAAACTTATGAGGCATATTTACTAGTTGCGTCTTGGATGAACACGAGTTTTTCTTTTGGTGTTTGAGCATCATATCAGCCCACATCATGAGTGGTGTGTGGTCATGATGTCACTGGTTTTAAGTGGTTTCACATTGATAACCAGATGGAGAATGTATGTTCGAGAGGCTAAAAACCGGATGTAAATATCAACAATCCCATACCAACTCTAAAATTGCCCGGGTGGTCCCCAAGTTTTCGAAAGACTTAGGCGGAAAAACGAAATGAGACCCACAAAAGTTAACGCTAAATAAAAAGTGTCATAGTTCTAAAAGATTTTTATTTAAAAATAACACCTTAAGTATTTATAGTCCATTTGCTCCAAAATTTCATTTACAATTTATATCATTGCAAATCCATTAGTATTTTTAGCAACATTGTAGAATGCAGGTAGTAAAATAGTTATTGCTTAAGTTTAGAGAAACTTCCTTTTGAGAATAAAAAATCACACGATATTCTATATGTACCAATACCATCGGCAACTCTCTTATTTTAAATTAGGTGACGAGAACAAGTACATTTAGCTCTATATACAAGTTACTAGCTTCATAACCCGGCCGATGGCCGGGTACGCTTCATTCAATTGTTTTACGTGATTATTTTTATGATAATGAAATATTGATAATCGGAATATTATGTTTAACAAAAATAACTTCAATGACTTTATTAATAGATTATATTTACTCATAATTGATCCTTATATACGACTCCATATATAGCTCAAGGTAATTAATTGGGTAAAAGTTTCAAAAAAAATATTGATTAAGTTTGTACATTAATACCTAATATTAAAAATTGATAAAGTGGTTATGATTTCCCTATTATTAGTGAATATATTCCTATTATTAGTGCTAGATAATTATTTCAGTTCTAGCCCATAAACCCATTTGACAAAACATTTGGGAACATTAGGTTTAAAAAGTTTTTCTACAATAAATATTTAACTATTAAAAATTGATAAAGTGGAAATATTTTACATCATGCTTTTTTATATAAAATGTAGTAAAGGATTTGATCGATTTTTAAAGCTTAAGAACTAACCATTTAAGTTGCATATTGTATATGACATAGGCAAACATTGCTCAACTACGATCCTCAATCAATATCCATACCTTCACAAAACACACATACCAAACTAACACAACGTACACTTGGTGTGCAATGACTTATGTTAGACGGCTGTTGCATATTCGAATTTATTCAGAATAAATAGAACGTAAATTTGATTGGTGGACTAAGATAAGAAACGAACACTCACCCAAGAAAATGATACATATTGTTTCAATTCCCTTATTGCAGTAGCCAATCTCTCCTCTTCCTGCAAATATTCAAGTGAGTTTGTTAAGATCTCATATTTTCACATTATGTTTGGTAAGTGGTATCAACCGTGCCACAGTCTCGATCCATACACTACAAAATTAAACCCTTATAATGTAATATTGAAAAATCAGCATCAATTACTGTCCAGTTTTCATAGTACACCACAGTCGATTAACTGCTTAACAAAAAGAACCAAACACTGATCTGTACATGAAGCCATACACTCAAAATAGTATTGTTTTTTCTATTCAACTTGCTAGAAATAACCATAAACTAAGTAGATTTAGTGTCTAAGTTATACATAAACGGTTTAAAATAGTCTGACTTATATGTATGAATGATTAATACTATTTATTAAAGATATGAATGAAATTGTGTTGGTTGATCGCTCATTTTTATCATCCCAATATTTTTATTGAGTCGTGATATAAACCCCAGTCCCCCCCAACCAATTGCATCACTTATGAAAATGTGAACTTTACATATTATTAAAACTATATGAAATTTAAAGTTGTCCATACTTTGCAGAATTTGTAAATTATTGCTTCTTAAATTTGTGAGATTCATATAAACATGAAGTAGTTAGCAATTCTCGATTAAAGATCATACTTTGCTAAATGATCCAACACTTTGATATCATCTACCTAATCAAAATTCTATTATTTACGAAGTAATAGAATAAAATATAACTTATGCATCAAAACATAAAATATCATTTCTTTCGAGGCATAAAATTTATGAAACTTTACTTCAATATGCATCATAAATTTATATTCAGACCACCTACTTTTGTGAGTCAAACGCATATCCAAAATATTCAGCAAACATCGAGTAACAGATGATTTAGTTTACTCTTAAACTTCATACCAATGTGATCATTTCAAATCTGAAAGTCACAAACCTACGCGACAATAAATTGTGTGGATCATGCCGAGGAAGGTTTCGCCTCTTTGTAAACATCATTCCTTCTTGTCAACATCATTCTTGATGGATCTTATAATTGGTTGTGCGACAAATCACACCTGTCAATATACACCTGTCAGTAAGAACGTCGTGTAGCTGTTATAAGGGCCACACTTTTGCAATAAGACTATTTTAACTTATATTCAAAAACAAAATGCTAAGCAAGAGCCTCTGGAGTCACTTGTATGGGCTACGGGAGTGTTCAGGTAGGGTGTTTATCTTGTATACTGTATAGAACAGTTTCTGAATAGTATGGCGTAAAAACACTGGAAATTTAAAACTTCAATCAGTACAGAGTTGGTGTTTTTCATTGCTTAAATTCAAAATAAAAATATCAAATAGAAGTACAATAAGTATATGTAACGTTAAGAAGCTTGATGTCCTACACTACTTTGCTTGTTGTTGCACAAACAAATTGCATTTAAACTACTGTGTAAAAATGAAAATCACATACCAAAATCTCTAAAAACCAAAGAGGCAAGGTGAAGTGTGCTTGTGTTTCTTCATTCTTGGAAGCTCAAGAACTTTCTTAATTGTAGAAGTATCTGTTTGATGACAACTGCATCATCAATATTAGTCATACACATACACAACACACACGCACAGGCCTGCATGCTTGCACATACACACGTATACATAATCAAATATAGATATATATAACTGGAAGTAATGACTAATGGGTACTTACCTTCGGTGTCAGGCATAGTACATTGCGACATTTGTGAATTTTGTGCAGCAGGTGTACTAACGGAATGGCGTTGAGCTATGGTAGACGAACGGGGAACACTGCTTTTACGGGCATGGTGTTCACCAAAAGACGCTAATGCCAATTGAAAAAAATAGCAAACATTTAGTATAAGTGATTATTGAAAAAATATATCAAGCTTACCATATCCCATATTATCGAGTACTAATAGCAGCAATAGTTGCATAAAAAAAGTGTAAAGAAAATGTAAAAAACCATTTACAGTTAATGGTAGTTCAAAAGTTACTAATAAAATGAAGGCGTATTTCATCAATTGTTTGTGCATTCCACCAGTATTGTTAGAACTAACAATCACCAAAACACAGAACTTCAGCAAGTATATTTAACCAAAATTAGTAGCATATGTACTTGTAGTTTGCGATATTTCACTTACACCATGATCCAAAATAGCATTAGTTTCCAGGCCTCTGCGTAATTTTTCATCTTGAACATGTAGAACACACAATATTTGTTATGGTTTAATTCATTTGTGAATCAAAAATGAAAAGGATAAAGATGGAATGGATTGTGAATATTGCAACTTTTTAGGAGAGAATGTTGACTAATTTTTAATGAAGGCCGAGTGAATTGGGGAATGAGTTAATGTGCAGTTTCAAAACATGCATGCGACTTTGATAGGAGATGAGTTAATTACAATATCAGTTTGGGAAAGAAGAGTTTGTACCATAAAATGTGGATTGCTCTACTGGTTGAGGCACATGTAAGTGGATGTCTAAACCCGGGTTCGAATCTTGAAAGCCACAATTGTTTTTTAGATATGTAGCCGGATGTTGTGCCATGTAAGCATATCCATGTCATCATTAGTGACGTGCCATGCCTAGTCCCTAAACTTCACTTGCTTGATGTGTGGTATTGAAACACCTTCAAATACACCTGGAAACCACACCCTAAACAAACCAAAAAAAAATCTGAATCAGAAGTAGAAATAGTGATGGCTTTGAACTGTGATTGAACTCTTGAAAGAAATAGAATGGTTTGAACTGGAAAAACCCACATACAAAGGTCCCGATCCAAAATGTACTCAAGGACCATTTACACCCGTTATTTCCGTTGTTTGTCTTTAGTGTTCATTAGATATGCAATATTCCCATAACAATATGTGTACGTAAGTTATTAAATCTGTCATTTTTAACAAAGAAAAATGCATACTTATGTTATTACACCTCATGAAAAACTAACAAATACCAATATATACTTACATTATTAGACCGCATTGCTAATAGATTCAAGATGACATTATCATATACCGCATATGATTGCTGTTACATATTAGCCACTGTGGATTACGGGTGATCGAATCCTATAACTGTGATTATCAAAAGAATTAATAAGGAAAAAAGAAGCAATCTCCATATATAGATAAATACAAATCAAGAAACATGATTACATACTAACATGGTATCTGCTGCAAAAGCTCAGCGGCAAACTCTTTAGGGGCAACTCTGAAAGTTGAAGCAGCCATGAAAATCAACTAATAGTGAGTCCTGAAATTGAGTAAAATTTTCTAGCTAACCTGTTCAAAATAACAATCATTCCCAAAGTATCAGGTTGCTAAGAAATTTAAAGACCTAAAAATAATAATAAGTGATCCTAACGGTGACAATTTAAGTATACTTTAGGACAAACGGGTGAGGTATACCTGTTCAATATGGGTAAAAACCAATTCCTCTGGATTGTCGGGCACGTCATAGGCTAATAGATTATGAGATTTTTCACGTGTATTGTACAATTTGTCCCTCACATCACAAAGAATAACACGGTATAGTTCAGTAGAAGGAACCGATTTCCATAACAATGGAGAAAGAATGAACATTTAGCACCTACAATGGGGACAAAACTCATATTATCATAAGCATATCAGATGTCGCATATAAGAACACATTAGAATTTTGTTAAACATACCTCTTGCGGAAGCTCGTATGCAAGTAAAAAAAGCGTTCTTGACCACCCACCAACAGATCATATAAGAGAAAAGCACTTCCTAAAGCCATGCCATCAGTGAAATTATGCTGCCGTTCATAAGAACACATTAGAAGTTTGTTAAACATATATCGGATTACAATTTCACAATTATGTTTGTTGTATCCATTAGCAAATAGCAACATTTCGTTATCAGTTTAGCAAAAGTTAAAGCATATGCTATTGAAACTATTGAACAGAATAGTGCAAGTCTGCAAGATAAAAAAATAACAAAAGGTTAACACTTACAACACCATCAGAGAACAGATTAAGATAACCTAACACTGAGACTTGATGACTCTACTGGTACTTTTTCAACCATGGACTTCGTATTACTTTCGGGTCCATGTTCAGCAGTTGAATCGGTCTTGTATTCAACACCGTTAGTAACAGTGTTTCTCTGCACAATATTTATAAAGAATAGTAAGCGACGCTGTAATCTTAACCAGCAAAAAACGGGTCAGTAATCTGAAGGGAACACAGTTTAAATGTCTACAAATTGACACATTTATCCAACCAAAAACTGATAAGATGATGTACATAGAACACGACTTAACCAACATATGACATTATTTTGCTGAAATTGGCTGCACATTATTGTAAGCTCTTAAAGATTCAAACAGGTCTACAAATCTAACTTTGAGCCATTTTTAAAATACCAAAGCTCAGCTTGTGACAGCGAAGAAGCCAAGATATTTAAATAAGGACCACCAAACAGAACATGCACCGAGCTTCTGATGAGAAACTTATCAATTGCTTAACATATGATACAATCAGTTATACCTTGCGGAGAATGGAAGATTTACTTAATTTTTCTATTTTTAAAGATTCACCGGATGGTTCTGATGATTTTTCACCAGAAGACATCTTCTCACTGTTCTCATCATCAGTGTTGACATCCTGCACTGGTTCGCTCTCATTTTGATGAAGTGGCCTACCAAGATTACCTCAAATAGATATCTTTTATGCTTTAAGGATCACCATGAGTGGTTAGTCCCTGATCGACTTGTACATTAGTGAGGTCATAACATTCGATAATGGAATTGTAACATAAAAAAGATGCGCACCTATTTGGTTTTATGAATGGTTGGATTTGTTATGTGTTCCATATGCATCCACATGTTTACATACGATAAAGAAAAGTATAGGTAGATCAGTTGCAAGCACAAAATCAAAACATCTATAGGACAGAAAGATATTTATTTAGTACCATAGTATCCATATCCAAGGCTTCCTTGACTTTAGCATAGTTGCAGGTGGATGTTGATTCCAGTTGACGTCGAGGTTGTTGGAGAGGAAAGCTCGGGTGACTTTCCTGTCAGCAATTCAAGTAACATAACACCAAAAGAATAAACATACCATTTTTGTGTAGGTTTGTTTGATGACACTCGGGCTTCTGGTGGTAGATAGTTGTTGACCTTTTCGGTTTGGGATGACTTTAAGTATGGAAGGGCCCCACCCATGAAGCCACCAGAGGACGACGGGTTGTTGCCAGTGATGGTAATAAGATGATTTAAACCAATATCTGATATATACGGTTGTTGCTCGTTGTCAAGGATAATGTTTGAGGGCTTAATGTCTCCATGAACAAATTTTCGAGGACTACATTCGTGGAGATACGCTAAGCCTCTCGCGGTTCCTTTTGTGATTTTTAGCCTTGTTGACCATGAAGGGACTGTCAATGTTTGACCTGTTATCAGTAAAATCAGTACTATAAAAAATGTTTCTTATCAGAAATCTATTTACTCATTGTCATATAAGGTGGTCTTGTGGATTGCTTATTCTGGTCCTGTGGATTGCTTATTCTTAAATGGTTATCTGCTTAACATAAACATGTATCAAGTAACATGTTTATTACACTAAATAGTAACTACATAGTTTTTTTCTTATCTACTTAAAAATAAACAATTAAATAAGCAGTCCCAAATGCCCGCTAATGTATGGATTATACAAATCGGGATATGAAATCTAAAATGCGGCAGAAAAGAAAAGTACCACGAAGAGCTGAAGCCAAGTTGCCATTCGATATGAAATCACTAATTAGCAGTTTCTCATCAGGAGCCCAATAATAAGCTCTCAACTTAACCACATTCGGATGTTTCACTCTCCCGATCGCTTGAACCTCTGCCACAAACTCCTTATACCGTTGTTCGCTGCCCTCACCCAACCAATGATATGAAAACTCCTTATGCAGTTTCTCATGAGGAGAAGGTTGTAGAGCAATGCTATAGCCTATAGGTGTTTTTCATATGTGAAAAGCTTGGCACCAGCATTGGGACCGTCACCAATGTCAAAGACATGTGTGATCCATCCCATTGCCTTTGAAATTTCTTCAAGTTTGTAAATGACGGAATTAGCATCCCGAATATAAACATGTTCGTTTGGTCGTAAGATTTGATTCATCTCAAGCATGATGGTTGAAATATTACACCTGTTAGATATAAACATGCCCGTTTGGTCGTTAGATTCAAATCATCGCATGTGTAAGTAATAACAAATAAAAGTAAGCAAAATGAAACATGGTCGATTTTACCTTTTTTGCTCAATGGAGCAGAGCACAGCAACATTCAATATGTCGTAAGTTCTAGGAAATGTGTCAAATGGCTCACACCTGGAATAATATAAGAAATCATTGTCCGACTCAACTCAAGTAGAGCTAGTAATCAGTTGGGGTTTGAAGAAGCTACTAAAACAAACCAACATACTTGTTCAGAAAATAAGCTTAAAAGAAGGCAAATATGAAGAAAAACAATTGTTCATACCAGTCATGTACAACACCTATGACCCCATGGTCATAGATTGGCAATGTATTGGTATCACTAACAGGAACAACGTTCATACCCCAACAATCAACCTTGTGATCGTATACAGAAGGATAGTTTTTTCTCTATACTTGTATCGACTTAGGTAGGTTGACTTCGAGAACTTTAATTGTGACTTAGAACTTCCCTCCATCGGTGTTCGTCTTTCCTACGTAAAAGTATGCAACAATCGAACAGATGAGTTAGAATGTTATATTTATTAATCATGTATACTGATAATCAATTAACTGACTACTTACCCTCGATATTGCTCAACACTCACCCCACGCATATCGATGAAATGACGAGCCTTTTCCAGAATCTACATCAAGGGTTAGTATGAAAGAAAAATATCAATATTTTAACATCAAGCTGTAATTTAGAAAATGGTTTAATGCAAACATGTATGACATAAAAAGAGAAACTTACATCTGCATCTGAATCAATTAATACCATTCTGACCACACAACATCGTGTATACGTACCGTCTCAGGAATGTATGAAGCCAGCCTTTTCCACTACCCTAAATTTACTAAAATATGTCATTTTGTAACGACATATTCAACATATTAGAGAGATGCAACAATGGTTCATATGAGACTGTGAAATAATTACGTTATTAGTTAACATCAAATATACTTATTACTGTATAAACTAACAAATGATTACACCTCTTTTTGTTACTCTTTAGATGTTAATATTCTTGGAATCAATATTAGGAAACCGTTTTAATTGATCCCTAAAACAATAATATTGATAGAAATCATTACAAATTGCAAAAAAATAATTGACAATTCATTACCTGGTCAAAATCATATGAGCTCATAATTCATGATACTGGATGCGTTCAGATGGATAGAGTATAGGATTGTCAAAGCTTCACAATAACTTCCCACAGAAATCGCTGGCTCCGCTGAAAATCATTATTCAAAGTTTCATTCAAAATACCTGCTATAAATTAAAGATTCAACTTGATCATAAAACCCTAAAATTTCATTCGAATACCCTAAATCAATCGTTTGTCAATTATTAAATACTAAAATAGAAGAAATAAATTCGTAAACAAAATCATAGCAAATTAAGGATTCAAATTAATTCTAAAATTTCTTTGATTGTTACATGGTTTATAGACATGGTACACAAAATCATCTCAATCGAAGCTGAGAAAATTGAAAATCAATATTGAGAAGATGATGGAATTGATGCTTATGATCAGTGTTTTATGATCACAAATCATAATAAACGAATTTTTAAGCAATCGATAGTAAATAATTATTAGAATTAAAGCCGTACCTTGGATATTTTTTTTATACTTTAGATCGAGTAAGGTGGTTGATGAATTAGGGTACAAAATCAGAAAACCCCTCCAATGAAGAATTATCTATAAGTCAAAATCAGTTTATACGTGAAAACATAAAAAAGATAACTGGTTAATTTGTTAAGAATCAACGTACCTGGGAATAGATGTAGAAATATGAGATAGATCCTTTGATTGGATTATCATTTTAATGGAGTATTCTGTTTTTTAATTTTGATAGCTGTAGGGTTATTGATGGGGATGAATATTAGGATTGGTTGGAGTGATTGATTTAGGTTAGTTGCCGATTTTGGTTGTGAAGGTTGATTTTGAAATTTTAAAATACGCTCCTTTCATTAAATGCGGTGTAAATGTTATTTGGAAATGCCAAACAAATAGGAGTTTCAGTTATGATTGTGTTTAGGTGAATGAGGAGTTATTAAAGCATCTATATTTTGGGTATGTTTGGCAAAATTAGCTGTAAGCTGTATGCTGTCAGCTGTAAACTGTAGGCTGTAAGCTGCAAAGCTGTTAACATGAGCTACAAACTGTATCTTTTTTTTAAT
The DNA here is from genome assembly GCA_021014915.2 of Artemisia tridentata subsp. tridentata. Classification (NCBI taxonomy): domain Eukaryota; kingdom Viridiplantae; phylum Streptophyta; class Magnoliopsida; order Asterales; family Asteraceae; genus Artemisia; species Artemisia tridentata. The sequence continues at coordinate 133,577,215 of CP139505.1, read as the reverse complement.
AAAAGTGTTTGGTAAGTTAGCTGTTAAATGTAATTATAAGATGTAAAATGACATAAAAGGACATATCTATAATTGTAAACAAATATTTGAAGGGTATATCAGTAATTTAAAGTTTTAACAGCTCCAAGATGTTTAAAAAGCTTCATGAATCAGCTTTTTATTTAGGAGCTATTTGTTTGAAATAAAAGCTAAAGTTAATGTATCCAAACGGAGCTACTTAGTTTAGATGAGATTATTTTGTAACAAAAAGCTAACAGCTCCCCCAAAAAGCCCCTACCAAACAGGCCCTTTGTTTTTAAAGCTTTTAACACAAACACCCAAGTGCTCTAGTGGTTGAGTCTTTATTATTTGGGCAATAGGTCATGAGTTCGATTCTCATTAGTTGCAAAATTTTTAAATTTCCGGATTTATTGCATGATTAGTGTGTGCCATGTCATCATTAAATTGTCATGTCATCATTGAGGTGTCATTTCTACGCTTATGTGTCGCTGTCATGTTAGACAAATATATAGTTAAAGATTTCCTTCAGAATCATATTCGATCCGCATCATTTTTAATATAGCCTCAAAACATGCGCAAAAAAAGTCTAAATTTGAATCGTCCAATGAACAAGGTTTTATCGATCTAAAGTAAATGAAAAATAGATATACTTAAGTAAAATCTTTATCTCAAACCTAGCATTATGCGAAATTAGTCCTTAATTGACAATGTAAGGAAAATAATTTGACCTAAATGATTCCTCATCACACGTCATGTACTTATTGTAAACTTGAGTTGGTTTTATTTTATCATGTTTTTTAACTGATATAGTTCACAGAATCCCTGGAGAAAAATAAATGAAACATATTACACAGTGAAGAGAGCCAAGTATTATAGGAAATTATGAATCATACATATATTAAAATGAATACGCATGTTTTACAGTAGTTCGCAAGTTCAAATCTTTTACCTCTTATTGAGCAGAAATTATTAATTGTCCATTTAAGTAGTATACATCCAGTTTGACCAGCAAAAGATTTTGTCTTCAGTCTTTAGTCTTCATGCATATTATCGATGTCTATTATACAAGCAACTTGAAGAATTTGGCCTTCTTCGACCATTCTACAAACAAAGAGGATACATTGTTAAACAATATAGCAAGAATGAAGAGAGAATGAAACTTCTGCAACCAACAATTTAAAGCAACAATAGATAAAAGTCAAGAAATACAAGGCAAATTAAAGCATAGTTTTCGTTTCAAGTGGAAATCTAAACCCATTTACCCTTAAATGTGTCAGACTTGTGTTGTATTTAATTTCAGGGATTTATTAGGTTAAGCTATAGTAGTTGCCGAGAAAATGGGTCGTTTGGGTCAAATAATAGAAATTCACAAGAAGTGTATTCAAATGTATAAAGCTTGTTATGTGCTTTATTTAATAATATAGTTTTAGTAATCATATCTAACACGCCAATTATTTATAATATTTATTAGAAAACGGGTTTGCAGGTTGACCTAATCCAATCCGGCCTGTTTTATCCTACCCAAGAATTACTCAATTTGACCTTAACACCTTTTGACCCATTACTCAACCTGCCCATTTTTCCACCTCTAGTTTTATACATTTAATAGCTTTAAGAATATTTTAATGATTTAAGACATTATACAACATAAAATTATGAAACAACAAAAGCGAAATCAGCAAAAGCAAGAGTTAGAGGTTGGAAACTGGACAAGGAGTAGCAAGTCATCCAAAGTGTACTAAACCATATTAAGCCTCCCATTCATTTTATCATATATATAATTTATTGTATTATTTTTCTAATATAGTTTTAATTTTGTGACCAAATGACCATATCTAACGCTTTAATTATTTAAAAAATTAATTAAGATTTTTTTTTCGCAAAGCCTTGCTGAGTTATGGGTCGATCCAACCCGACATGGCCTGTTTTAACATGTAAAAAAACTACTTAATTTGACCTACCTGTTTTGACCTATTACCCTACTCATCAAAACCCGACCAGAACTGGTTTAACCTTGGTCAGTTTGACCTGAACCTGTTCTAAGACATTACTCAACCCACCCAACCATCCTATTTTCCACCTCTAGTTTTCATACATTTTACAGCGGTAAGAATCTTGCAGTGATATGACACATTTTACTTGCTGAAGTTTCAAAAGAATAAAGAGTGATCCATCATCAGGCATAAAGCAAGAATTACCAGGACGAAGTAGGACAAGGAGGAGTAGCAATGTCCGTGATCCCTTCTAACATCAGTAACACACACTTCATAGAGGGACGAAGAGCAGGTTCATCCTGAATACACCAAAGTCCAACTTTGACCAGCCTCTCCAATGTCTCTTTCTCAGCTTCTTCATGATCAACAAGCAGATTAAGCTGTCCTCTTTCAAAGCACTTGTAGACCCAAGTAGAAAGAACAATTTCTTCTGTATTGGCTACTTGATACTCCATGTTCCGTCTGCAACATATGATTTAAAGCAACACGATCCCATAGCTGAAAATATCGACCTTCACTGATATCGGGTTGTTTTTCTGCCACTCAGGTGCTAAGTAACTGTAACACAAAACATATGGTATATCAATTCCTTTGAAACGTTAGATAACAGTAATCTTAGAACTAAGAAAAAGATTAAAGAAACTGTCCCTCATTGATAATGTTGACATAAATGGTCCCTAATTGCACGTTTTCACTTTTGTTCCCTCAAGTATGTAATTAATTTTACTGTGGTTTCTAAAGAGTAACGACAGGAACAATTTAAAAGTAAACTGTGCAATTAGGACCGATTATATATGCAAATAGTATTAAAAGAGGGATCAAACCACAAGAACAATTTATGTAAATTACTCTAGAATATATATTCTATAGTACATTTACCCTCTAGTGCCGCGAACCATCGTGAATGTCTTGGTTTGCTCTGGATTAAGTAGTTTGGCCAATCCAAAGTCGGAGATTTTAGCAGTCCAGAAATCATCCATTAAAATATTTTGGGGCTTTATGTCGCAATGAATGATGGGTGTTTCACATTCTTCATGAAGATAAAGGATTCCTCTAGCAACATCTAACGCGATTTGCACTCTCTCACTCCAGTCTGGAAGCCTTTCTGATTTGAATAGGCGGTCGGCAAGGGTTCCATTGCTCATGTATTCATAAACAAGAAGCCTCTCAGATTTACCTTCTGCACAATAACCGAGCAGCCGGACTAGATTTTTGTGATGGGTTTTCCCAATCACTTGCATTTCAGCTCGGAATTCTTTCTCACCTTCATCCACCACTTTCTCGAGTCTCTTCACTGCTATCGTTTTCTTCCCTTTGAAAAAGGATCCTTTATAAACTGTCCCAAATGAGCCTCTTCCTAACTCTTGTTTGAAACCATTAGTTGCTCTTTTAAGCTCATTGTAAGTGTATGACCGTAGAATGAGGTCCTCAGCCAACCCCAAAGTCCTGCTTTCTAATAATCTCTTGTACTTTAGAAGACGGTATTTGAATATGAAAAATCCAGACAAACTTAGGGAAATGCATGAATAGATGGAAAACCCGATGGATAAAACAAGAATTAGAACCCATGTCTTCTTGCTTGTGGTAACCACCTTCTCCACCTCTTGTGGCGCCTCCGGAGAACTAACATTGCCTTGAAAATCAAGGCTTACAGTGCCCATCTTAAAGAAAGCAGTATAAGCTGTCTTATCATCATAAATTCTTTTTACATACCGCAATGGGTACTTGTGTTTCTCACAGTAACTATCCTTCAAAAGAGAAGCATCACATTCACAATCCTCCAAACAGGACTTGCTGCAATCCTCTTTGTTGTCAGTTATAGTTCGATAGTATGGATGGTCTTCCCACCCTATCTGTTCTTTAGTAGCCATGTTATAATATGTCACGTTTTCTTTCCCGCTTTTACACCATGCTTTGGTAAAATTTCTCTCGCAACCCATAGTCTGATCAGAATTTATAAAATCAGAACCTGGGAGGCAAACACAATAAGCCTGTTCATCGTTCATAGTGCAATAGCTGTTAAACCGACAAAAGTTCTTCACATCACAAGGATGATCAGGCACTTTCCATACTATGGAAGGGGGGGAGTTAGTACGGTTGTAAGAATATAGCCGAAACATTCCATCATCACCAAGTGTAGCACGATATATGGCCGGATAAGGCTGTTTAGTATAGAAATCCATGATGGTTTCAGAATTACTAACATTGATAAGCATTAATCCAGTATTATTGAGGTGCACCTGGAACTTCTGCGAGGCAGATAAATACTCATTAGAAGCCCAGTACGCATCAACTACTTCCTCTGTGGTTACTGGATACATGACAAGATTACCATCCGTCTGCATCTTCAAACGAAATCTTCCACTAGAGTAATTGGTTTTAGAGACACTCGAAACCAATTCACTCCCAGCATTCAGACTCTGGCCTTGTAAAAGGGAGTCTGTAGGATAGTCAAAACTCTGCCACACTACAACCATTATTTCATTGTAGAGTATGAAATTTCCATTTTCAGTCATCACAGCAGATGAAAAATTGGCTGCAATGGTCTTACTGACACCACTCTGCTTGGAGACTAGAACTAATTCCCCTTTATGCGTAAGTTCCAGTGTGGCATTTGGTGATACGGGTGGATCATCTCGATGAGCAGTCCACACAACCGTTTTTTCATCTGAAGTCACCAACCAGATTGCTACCACATAGCCAGTGCCTTGTGGGTAAAACCCAAATGCAAACAACTTAGACCCAGAGTACCATGCATCAGGAGATTGTGCTCCAGCAACCAGCGTAGATCCCAATCTTATTGAGTTATTTGGTCCTCCATCAGCCCTGGTCTGGACGGATGTGAGAAAGAGAAAGGCAAGTAGTAATAGAGCCATGATCAGAATATACCACAAAAAATGATTAGTAAATTGTGTGTTGCAAGTCAAGGTTACATGTGGCTTGTGTTTTATTGGTACCCCATATTGTGTGAGAAGCTCCCAAATCAAATGATTGTGGTTCAAGTCCTATTTAGAACATGTGAAATTTGTGGTGTATATAGTTTGAGATAGTCGGTTGCCATTAACAAAAAAGGAAAAAGGCTATGAAAATGAGATGCTAAAACTGAGCGAAGACTTAGACCATTGACTCAATGAGCAGTAGTGCCAAACTGCCAACCACACCAATAATTGAATTTATAGCGGCCGGCAAGAAAATTATTTCACTCTTTTTCATGAATGAGGTGAGATCCATGCAGACCACTCAATCTCTAAAGATCAAACCACATCATCCCAACCATTCATTCCACCTTCATCCAACGGCATATATCACATCTGATATTTACAAATAAGGGCAAATATGTAAATATACCTCTAAGCTATAAAAGGAAAAAAAAACAGTCCATAGTCTCATTTATTCACCCTAAAACACACAGTTCTCAAACAGCCGTCATTCAACCTCGCCGGAAAATCAACCTCGTCGGAAAACCTTGCCGTTAAAACCGTTAAAACCGCCGTCGATGCTGTAAAACCGCCGTCGTTCACATTATAAAAACCGCCGTCCTTCACAGATCTACTTTCTCTCTCATCACAATCACAATAAACCTCGCCGTCATTCACATTATAAAAACCTCGCCGGAAAATAACTGCCGTCGTTTAAGATGGAGGAAAATCAAAATTTAATTGATATTATAGATGAAAATCAGCTAATTGAAGTTCCATTAGATGCTGTAAATACACGAGATGTTGTTGATAAAGGTGATGCAGATAAAGGTGATGCAGATAAAGGTGATGCTGATAACGATTTACCACAAGTTGGGGGTGATGATGAAAAACAAAATGAAGGTAAATCACGTGTGATTTGATATTTCTTGTTTATTATACAATTTTATTTGTGTATTATCTTTATAAAATCACAAGTGAGGTGGCTAATGTGTATTATTTTTACAAAATTAAGTGACAGTAAGTAAATTGTTGTGAATCATATGTAAGGTATTTTTTTTTTGTATGTAGTAAATCACATGTGATTTATGCGTAAATCACATGTGATTCATGCGTAAATCACATGTGATTTATGCATGAAAATCACATGTGATTCATATAATATTTCACAGTTCAATAACATTTTATTAAACAGTTTCTTTATTATTTTCCACAATTGATTCACATGTAATCACAAGTATTTAAAATCATGTATAAATCACATGTATAAATCACATGTGATTTTATAAATCACATGTTAATTAGAAACAGAATCACATGTGATTCATGCATAAATCACATGTGATTTATGCATGAAAATCACATGTGATTCATATATTTTATTTACAGTTTCTTTATTATTTGCACATGTGATTTGTATTGAAATCACAAGTATTTAAAATCACATGTGATTTATACATGAATAACATGTGATTCTGTTTTTAATATGCAGATTGTATGAGATCACCACGACCAACTTTATATGAACATACTGAAACACCGAATGGATCGATATATTGGGAGCCTCATGTAGAAGGAATTCCTATACCAGTTGAAGGAAGATACTATGATACTTTAGAGGAAGCAATAGAGATGTATAGTACTTATGCTGAAGAAGGAGGTTTTCAAATTAAAAAATCAGGGCAACGATTAACAAAATCTGGTATGGTACAACACAAGTACATCATGTGTAATAAAGAAGGTATTCCGAGACGTATTAATATTGATACTTTGGATCCTCAAAACAGTGACAAACAAAAGAGAAATACAACTTTGCATATAACAGGTTGTAAAGCTCGTATAAGATTAGAATTAGACATTGTTTCTGGAAAATACAAATTAGTTAACTTTGTTGCTAAACATAATCATATGCTTATACCAAAAGAGTACAAGCATTTTACAAAAAAAGAAAGAAGAATGACTCAAGCAGACAAAATGTTTGTTGTCAAAGCGGCAACAAACAAGATTGGTGCAACACGGGCTCATAACTTGTTAACCAGTATGAAAGGTGGGTATGAATATGTTCATGGGACATCTGATGATTTTAAGAATCACCAAAGGGATATTAATGCTTTCATAGGAGAAAGTGACGCACAAATGCTTATAAACAAAATGGAAAACAGAAAGATTTATGTGCCGGACTTTACTTTTCAATATAAGGTAGAAGACAGTGAGTTAGTGGCAATGTTTTGGGCTGATGAAGTTGCCAAATGCAACTACAAAGAGTTTGGAGACATAGTATCTTTTGATGCAACATTCAGGTGTAACAAGTAAGTGTATTTTTTTTTTAATATGTTTTCATTTAATTATTGTTTACTTTTTATATTCAGAAAAAGATTGCTTGAATCACATGTAATAAGTAAACAAATCACATGTGATTTGTATATGAATCACATGTGATTTGTGTACAAATCACATGTGATTTGTTTATGAATCACATGTGATTTGTACACAAATCACACGTGATTTGTACACAAATCACATGTGATTTGTACACAAATCACATGTGATTTGTTTAATTATTACATGTGATTCAAGCAATCTTTTTCTGAATATAAAAAGTAAACAATAATTAACACAAAGTCACATGTGATTTATATGAATCACATGTGATTTATATGAATCACATGTGATTGATGTTAACGATCACATGTGAATCATACTGGGAATCACATGTGATTTACTTTTGCATTACTGTATATTTATTTATATGTGTTCGTAGGTACAACATGGTGTTTGTACCATTCACTGGCGTCGATAATCACAGAAAGTGTGTCACATTTGGTTCGGGAATGCTTTTACATGAAGATACGGAATCATACACTTGGCTACTAAACGCTTTTATGACTGCCTTTAAGAAAGAACCAACCATGGTGGTAACAGATCAAGATGGAGCAATGAAGAGAGCTATTGAAGCCGTTTTCACTCAATCAAAACACAGACTTTGCATGTGGCATATTGACCAAAAGATTCCATCAAAGGTAATTTTATTCTCTTTTATGTTAATTACATGAGAATCAGAATCACATGTGATTCATGAGAATCACATGTGATTCATCTATACATCACTTGTGATTCATATGTATATATCATGTGATTTATACGAAGAATAAGCCACTAAAACTCTATTTATCATAAAACAGATTTGTAAAGAAATATACGATGAAACTGATTTCAAGAAGCGTTTTAGGAAGATCATTTGGAATATGTTCATTACACCCTTGGAATTTGAAGAGAAATGGGCCAAGTTGATTGAAGATTTCGGTTTGCAAAAACACAAATGGATGACAAAGATGTTTAAACTTAGAGAAATGTGGATTCCAGCCTATTTTATAGACTCTCCATTATTTGGATTGATGAGAACCACGTCAAGGTCTGAGAGTGAAAACTCATTCTTCAAAAGTTTCACAAGCCCGGGATCAACACTAGTTAGTTTCATGATGTCCTATGAATCGGCAATGGAAAGGCAACGTTATAGGCAAGAACAATTAGACTTTAAAACACTTGACGCGGCGCCAAAGTGTCAAACAAAGTTAAAAATTGAACTTCATGCAGTAACAGTTTATACTAGGACAATATTTCTGCTTGTACAAAAGGAAATATATGAAGCATGTTGGACTTGTACAATACAAGATTTAAAAATAGAAGAAGGTTGTGAGATTGTCTTGGTTAGAGACAAAAATGCGGCGCCTTATAGAAACCTTAACAAAGAAATTGCAGATGAAAGCGAACAAGTAGCAGAAACAGTTGTAGAGTATAAGGTATGTTATTTTGAAGTTTTAAAATATCTTCTAGTTTCTTGTATGAATCACATGTGATTTTGATTGACTTTACATGTGATTCTCATTGAAATCACATGTGATTCTGATTGAGATAACCTTTCAGTTAAAATCACATGTGATTTCAGTGAAAATCACATGTGATTTCAGCTAAAATCACATGTGATTTCAGCTAAGATCAGATGTGATTTCTCTCAAAATCAGATGTGTTACCATTTCCAGTATATAATTCTTTTATTATTTTAAAAAGGTACTACGTACTATAGAAGATGGGTCGGTGGTATGTTCTTGTAGACATTTTGCTCGATACGGTTTTCTTTGCCGACACGTATTTTGTGTCTTCAAGAATCGTGATATTGAAATGATTCCAAAACAATATATTTTGAGAAGGTGGACAAGGGATATAATTCCACCTGGCTTGAGAAGAAAAAGAAATAGATATGGGGAAAAAAATGTAGAAGTTGAAAGACTTACAAATGAAGCAACTTGTCTGGTGGATGATTGTTTATTAAGGTTGAGCAATAACGTAGGGAAGATGGGTGATTTTGTAGAAAAGTTAAAGATATTGAAGACAGAAGTGGAGGCTGAGGTACCAATTCCTCCTTCGGGAAAAACGGGAGATGTGATTGGTGAACATTTTGCTATTTCTAAACCAGAGAACCAAACTGTTAACAATCCAACAAAAGCAAGAAATAAAGGGAATATTACAGAAGCAGAACGCAATGAAAGGAGAAAGAGTGAAAGAGAAAAAGCACTTAAAATTAAAAAGAAACAAATGAAACCTTGTGGACATTGCGGGGAGAAGACCAACTTGCATACGAAGACAACTTGTCCATTGAACCCAAAGGCAAGGAAAAAGGCGAAACCAGTTGATGCTTGAGCAGTTTTTCTTTAAAAAGATATACTGAATTTGTTTAGAATTGGAAGTCTTTGTTAGTTCTTTAAATAATTGGAAGTCTTCTTTACTTATGGATTATTTACATAAAGATTGCTTGAAATACTGTGAATTATTACTTGAAATACATTTAATTATTGTTTACTTTTTATATTCAGAAAAAGATTGCTTGAATCACATGTAATAAGTAAACAAATCACATGTGATTTGTGTATGAATCACATGTGATTTGTGTACAAATCACATGTGATTTGTTTACAAATCACATGTGATTCATGTGATTTGTAAACAAATCACATGTGATTCGTGTATGAATCACATGTGAAATAACAATGTCAAGGAATTCAACAGATCGAATTTGTGATAGTCTTGTGTATCAACTTGGAACATATTTGGTTTAAACTATTTGATTCAGGTTTAAAGAGGACTTGTAATGTGTTTGACCTCAAAAAACATAAAACCTGATACTTGCATTGATGGGGCCAACAAAAAACAATACACGATTTCATACTTGCATTGATGGGGCCAACAAAAAACATAAAACCTGCTGTTATAAAAAAGCATAGAATCCTAACCAGCTATTCTAACCTTGTAAATTTATACTAGTTAAAACTACTGTTCTACCATAGAATGTTTTAAACGCCTTCATTAGGCTTAATGAGTTCTTCTTCTGTAGGCTTAATGAGTTCTTCTTCTTCTGTAGGCTTAACGAGTTCACGTTCTTCCCTGTTCCTAACTGCTTCAACAATTATATTAATCTTTGTTGCAGCATCAAGTTTGTCAAACTCCTTTGCCTCCTCAAGCATCTTTTCCCGATGCACGTTAAGCTCATGTAACAATATTTTTGTAGCAAACTTGAACCTCAGCCTCCTCAACATGTCAAACTGCAACTGTGATTCAGCAACAAGGCCACAATCCCACTTTGTAGGAGCTTCACCCATAAAGCTTTCCATGTGCAGCATGGCAAAAATACCACAATCCCGGAAATTTGACTTTGTCCTCCATTTTAGCTTTGGGATCTTTGGCTGCAATTTACTGATGATAGCATGCTTTTTGTGGCCATAAAACTTCAGACAACGAGCAAACATCTTTTTCTGCAAGAAAAACATATAAAAATGAACATATGATATGGGTAAAATCACATGTGATCTGGGTAAAATCACATGTGATTTTAGTTAAAATCACATGTGATTTCAGCTAAAAATCACATGTGATTTCAGTTAAAATCACATGTGATTTCAGCTAAAAATCACATATGATTTCAGTTAAAATCACATGTGATTTCAGTTAAAATCACATGTTTACTTAAGGAATATATTGAACAAGAACTCTTGTTTACTTATGCAAATAACAAATATAAAATGATATAAAAAATTAACTCATACTTACAAGAATGTCACATGGTTTTTTATATTCCCCACTGCCAATGTTATCGAGGATTGTCATCGATGGTGTTTTACCAAAGTTGAAGACGACAACATAAAAATGGCCTTCACAGCAAATAGGAAAAAATGCCTGATTTAACAAAAAAGTAAAATTAATAAAAATTGATAAATAATGAATTTACAATGTATAATTCTAAAATAAAAATAATGAAATTACCAAATCAACATCTTTAAGAGTAACGCCTGGTTTAAACTGAGCCGTAACTTGTGCATGAAAACTATCCCATTGTTGATCGGAATTCAAAACTCCATCGATCATAGGCTTTGTCTGTATAAAATAACAAACATAAATGTAAAAATCAAAAATATATAATTATAAAATAAAAGTAATAAAATTAACGAACACTTACAATACAACCAGTCGGGAAGAAATGCCTCGATGGAGATCCAGCTTCTTTGAAACTCTCTTCATGGTTAAGAATAGCACCCCAACAGTCAACCACATTCGCATCAAGCCACAAACCGGGTGTTAAAGTTTCCATATTCAAACGAATTGCTGAAACTTTGATCATAGAATTTGTTTCAAAAACATTTTCACTGTATGAACACAAAAACACATGTGATTAGCTTGAAGAAAGAAAGAAGTTCAAAGAGAATCACATGTGATTTGTATAGAAATCACATGTGATTTGTATTGAAATCACATGTGATTTTCTTGAAAAATCACATGTGATTTTAAGCTAAAACAAAGTTGCACTTGGGGAAAAAAACTGTTTGCAGCCCTGAGCAGTTCCAATGACTTATTTGCAGGCTGATTTTCAGCTTATAATTAAGATACAAATTGCAATTTAAGCTCAGAATCTAAAATTCCATACTACTACCTACTTGTAAACCAAAATTAAAACAAAGTACTCAAGTGAATAAGCAGATTAAGCATAAGCAAAGCTGAGAAAGACCAAGTGATTGTGCAGGTATGCAAACTCTAAACTTGCACTATGGAATACAACTGATCTATAAAGAGCTTATAAGAGCTTATAAAGAGCTTATAAGGGCAGTTTCCAATCTTATTGAATCAATAACCTCTAAACTCATCAAAATCACTTGAATCCTATTGAATACAACTGATCTAACCTAGATTAACCTCAATCAAACTTTATCAAGTTGCCAATATACAGTAACATGATCATGAAGGTTTAAAGGGGTTAGACTTACATCTTATCACCATGCATAGAAAACAACCGGTTTCCCACAATAAACTCCGGCTTCGTAATGAACGGAACAACTTTAGTTTTCTTGTTCATGTATGGTGAGCAGAGGAACGGAGACGGTTTCACAGCCCGTTTTTCAGGAATATCTTTGGATACACGAGTACTCACTCTTTCAGGAGTAGCCGGACCTTGATTCTCGACGGGCATTCCCAGGCGCCTCTCTTCATCCAACGCTTCACCCTGACAAAACATAATTTAATTAAAAATCAAAGAAAACTAAAAGATAAAAGAATCAAAGCTGTATTCTGTTAGAATATTACATATAGGTATTCATCAACAATACAATCAATCACCTCATTCACAAAATCAATATTCTTTTCTAGCCACTGAGTGTAAGTCTCGGGCGTATTGGTGATCTCAAACTCTAAATCTTCATCACCCACCACATTCTCAGCCGGCTTCTCAATGTCAGCAGGAATATCCATTTCCTTTTGACCATCAGCTCCCTTCTCAAGCTGAGAATTGGCTTCCATCTCACCTTGAGATGGATCTTTATCAAAATCATCTAAACTAATTTTTTTAAACCCACCGATATCTTCGCCATCATTTCCACCATTGCCATCTTCGCCATCACTTCCACCATTGTCATCTTCGCCATCACTTCCTCCATCATTATCCTCACCTCCATCGTTTCCCAAAGAAACAGGTTTCTTGAAAAGTTGAGAATATCTCTCATACAACTCAACGAACTTTTCATCACCAGCATAATTTAAATATGCTTTTTCCAGATCAGCTTCAAGAGCACGTCTTTCAGAACATATCAAGGAAAGCTTTTCTTCAACTTTGTTAAACAAAACCTGTATTTAATAATGATGTCAATGACAGTAAGTAATATTGAAGTTAATCACATGTGATTTAGTGTATAATCACATGTGATTTAGTGTAGAATCACATGTGATTTTATGTTGAATCACATGTGATTTAGTGCAGAATCACATGTGATTTTGTGTAGAATCACATGTGATTCTGCACTAAATCACATGTGATTATACACAAAATCACACTACCATGTGATTATGCACTAAATCACATGTGATTATACACTAAATCACATGTGATTCAACATAAAATCACATTAAATGAACAATTATAATATATTAAACATACCTCTTTGTCAGAAGATTCAGACAAACCAGCATCAATAAAGCCTTCTGAATCCTTAGCCTCTGCCTCAGTCCACTCAGGATTAAGCTCTAAGTTACCCAACTTCCTATCAGCAAGTTCCAGATCCTGTCGTTGTCTAATTAACGTTGTCGACCAGTTTAAGATAGCCGGACGCAATCGAACAACATGAAACTTCTCAAACTTCGTAGAATCTAGATACACAAGCTGAGAACAAAATAATAAAAGCATTATATACTGGAAATGGTAACACATGTGATTTTGAAAGAAATCACATGTGATTTTAGCTGAAATCACATGTGATTTTAGCTGAAATCACATGTGATTTTAGTTAAAATCACATGTGATTTTAACTGTAAGGTTATTTCAATCAAAATCACATGTGATTTCAATGAAAAATCACATGTAAAGTCAATCAAAATAATAAAAGAAATATATACTTGTAAAGTCAAAAGGATAAAAGTTTCAAATCATAAGCAATCAAGAAACAGTTTTAACGTGAATTGAATCTATAAACTTACCATGAGGACAGCTAAAGGACCAGTGTAATGGCACTCCCCTTTTGGGTTGTAACTAAATTGAAGGCAATGGTGTATGTAGCCACACCAATCAATCTCAGCTATTGGAAGATGTTCCGGAATACGTCTAACCACATCTAAACAAACATTCCCACTCATGGTATCACACCTTCCCATCGTGTTGGTAAACAACATAAGAAAGTTCAGCTTGAATAAATCATCAACTGTAGCTGCAGAAACCAACGTTCTAGCAATATCTGGTGCTCGAATGTCCTTCAATGACTTGGGATAAAACTGATCAACCCAAGATTTGACAAACGGATGGGCAACAGGTCTTTCCTCAAAGGAAAACAATGAAGTACCACCAACTGGAATCCCTAAAATCTCATGAATCTTTTGTGGAGTGACATGTATGGATAGACCATTAAACAAATTCAACTTATTATTTGCTGGCATAAAATTTGCAGCCACAAACCTACCTAACTTTGAAGGAAGTTGATCAATGTGAATGTTAATAAACGACTGAAAACCAATTTCAGGCAAAAACTGTCCCATATTGACTTTCGACTCATGGATAGAAGCAAATAGAGAAGAAGGAGCATTCCTTACCCTAAGGGTTGGAAATTGTTCAAGATACTTTACCTTTTCTGCCTCATCCTGTGACAACATCATTTTTTTCTTCCCTAATCTTCTAGGATTCTCAACACTAACTTCATCGTCATCACTACCCTCCATCTTAATTTTACCCTTTGTTTTCTTAACATCCTTTTTTGACTTTCGCAAAACAGCTTCATCTTCATCCTTACCCTTGGGTTTCTTAACTGCCTTTTTTGACTTTGGCACAACTGCTTCATCTTCAGACTCAGAATCATCCATCATATAACCCCTCAATTTCTTCAACGCACGCTTCAAACACTCCATATCATCATCATCGCTCATTAAAATTTTCTTAAGCTTCTTGCTACTACCTTCATCCGAAACCTTCTTGCTCTTAACCTTCTTAACCACAACACGACCTTCATCAGAAGCCTCATCAGACAACTTCCTTTTTCGATCCAAATCAGAACCAACCTTCAACTTTGGCTTCGAGACATCAGAAGCCTTCACCTAATAAAATTAAGTGACAATAAGTAAATTGTGATTTACTACATACGAAACCATGGTGATTTATTGTAGAGAATTAAGTGACAGTAAGTAAATCACATGTGATTCATGCATGAATCACATGTGATTCATGCATAAATCACATGTGATTCATGCATGAATCACATGTGATTCATCACATGCAGACTTGACAGCCTTGACAGCAAGTGATTTTATGCATAAATCACATGTGATTCATGCATAAATCACATGTGATTCATGCATGAATCACATGTGATTCATCACATGCAGACTTGACAGCCTTGACAGCAAGTGATTTTATGCATAAATCACATGTGATTCATGCATGAATCACATGTGATTCATGCATAAATCACATGTGATTCATGCATGAATCACATGTGATTCATCACATGCAGAGTTGACAGCAAGTGATTTTAAATACTTGTGATTCATGTATAAATTACCTTGGGTTTCGACACATCTGGACACTTCTCAGCAGACTTTGCAGCCTTAGACTTTGCAGACTTCGGCACATCAACACTTTGTGCCTTATCCTTCTTGATAGACTTGTCAACAACACTTTGTGCCTTAGCCTGAACATTCCTCAAGTAAACAGCCTTGACCGGCTTCTTAACAACCGGCGCCTCCACCTCAACACTCCCCTTCTCAACAGCCTTGACCGGCTTCTTAACAGCCGGCGCCTCAGCCTCAAAATTCCTCTTCTCAACAGCCTTGACCGGCTTCTTAACAACCGGCGCCTCCACCTCAACACTCCCCTTCTCAACAGCCTTGACCGGCTGCTTAACAACCGGCGCCTCTGCCTGAACCTTGTCCTTATCCAGAACATCAGACACATTCACGGAACCAGGCTTCATTCTAATATCAGACACAACATCACCAGATTTGGGATCAAACTGAGACAATGGGCGTGGATTCAACACCATAGCGCCTTGCTTCATATCCTTTGTAATCCATCTCCTAGGAGAAAATTTAGGATTACCAGCACCTAACATAAATAACATAAACAAATCATCAGAGATTCATCCTCAGTTAATTAAGCAACAAATATTAACAACTGTTAAAGGTGTATATGAATCACATGTGATTTTTAACAAATCACATGTGATTTTTAAGAAATCACATGTTAGCACCAAAGATCTCCCAATGATCAAAATCAAACAAGCACACTATATGAAGCTTAATCACATGAACAACTTAGTGGTTCCAAAAATTACACTATATGAAGCTTAATCACATGAACAGCTTAATCACTATTTGCTAGTCGTGACAAAAATTATGCCACTATCAAGCTCAGCTTAGTGGGGCTTATTAGGGCAGTATCAAATCTAAAAAACTTGCTTCTATTATTCAAAAACCTCAAATATCATCAAAATCTCTTTAATGCCACTGAAAACTGTTTAGACAACCTATATTAAACTAGATCAAAACTCAGGAATCTGCACGTGAACAATATATATCTGATATGACCCATTTTGACGTATTGAAAAACTCTAACCAAACACACCTTTAGTAGACTGTAACGGTACTTTAAACTAGGCATACTATGTTTAAGCTGAGATATACCAACTAGATTACTAAACTGGCAATATTAAGCACTAATGGGGTCAAATAAGCTGAAAAACAGCAATAAGCTTAATTGACTTTTGCTTTGACTTTAAGCTATTACGAAGGAAATTAGAAACAAATGAACACTTATAAGCAACTTATTATCAAACATCAAAGTACAAGTTCTAATAAGCAAATATTTTTCAGATTAAACACTCACTATAATCAAATAAGCAGTTGACCAAAAGTTTGAATAAGAAATACAATAACCTAAATTAAATCTACTCTAAATTAAACTAACTCTAATTCTAACCCTAATAAGCTGCCTACTTATCTAACTTACTGTATATCTTCTCATTTTGCCCCATTTTAATTCTAACCAATAATACAATAAACAGTATCTCTCATAAAAAATACAATAAGCCAGAAATACAATAACCTAAATTAAATCTACTCTAAATAAACCGATCAAATAACAACTAGAAACGGTTGAATAAACATAAAAAACATAAAAAATAACCAAAATAAGCAAATGTATACCTGAAGCAACTTTTCTAGGTTCATTTTTATCGGAATCCGGCAACGAAGGCGATTGGGGCAACGGCACACCTTTAGATAGTGCATATTCTTGCCTTATCTCCATTGATTAGCGTTTGCTCTTAGGGTTTGAGATTGGGGATTAGGGTTTGCTGTTAGGGTTTGGGGCGGTTGAAGTTAAGAGAGAGAGAGAGAATACGAATTGAAAGAAAGAGGAATTTGGAATGAGGAATGAGAAATGAGACGGGGTGGGTGTATAATTTCTATGTGTGTAATTACAAATATGACCTTCATTAATTAACTATTTTAAAATCATAATTAATATAAACCATTGGATTAAAATTGGATGGATGGTTGAGATCAAGTGGTTTGATCTTTAGATAAAATATGTTCTGCATAGAACTTTTCTCTTTCATGAATAAACTAAATTCTAAAAGCAAAACTAGCATTTAATGGAGAATAGTAAGTCCTCGCATAAGTCTTTGTTTTTTTTTTTTCTTTTTCTCATGTTCGAATGATGCTTAATGATTCAGTAACAGGCATGATTGCAAGTGGAACTGCAATGTTGAACAGTCGCTGGCTAAGGGTATGGGCTCATTCATTTAATGAGTCAAACATAAAACCAGTTAAGGTTCATGAAATTGTCGCATGGGCTTATTAGCCAGAAGATACATAATACTCGAGTTTAGGCTAACCAAAACGCAAAATCATTACAAGACTTTGTAGCAAAGTAGAATAAGAAATAATATTGTTGATGTTATACATATAATACAATAATGGATCTGCAACATATATATTTAAGTATATTACTTTCTCGCGGTGACAACACTGTAAATTTTAAATATAACTGTAGAAGATAACAATCAAGCTAAATCAAAGAAGGAGTTGGTGATGGGGGGTTTGGTATATCAGTTGTTCCTTCTAACATCAGGATTACATCTTTGATCGAAGGCCTTGCATCTGGATCATCTTGAATGCACAGAAGTCCAACTTTCACCATCTTTTCACACATACAGATATCTACGTCTTCTTCTCCAGTCAGCCTATCTAACTCCTTGTTTACAAAACAATTGTAAACCCAAGTATACAGGGATATTTTGTCGTTCGACGAGATGTCTATTTCTATCTCACCGCTGCGACACAAAATTTCCAGCAGCAGAACCCCAAAGCTGTAAATATCCACCTTGGTTGATATTAAGGTATTTTTGTGCCACTCAGGTGCAAGGTAACCTCTTGTTCCCCTAACACCGGTGAGGGTCCCACTCTGATTTGGCCTCAATAGCTTTGATAACTGATGTGTCAAAAGTGTTGCAAGTTTTAAAAATTTATAAACACGATTTATCCTATTCTCTAATTAACACATACGAGCAAGTATACTCGTCCGTGATAGTAAAGGTGGGTAAGTCGAGATCGTCCCAAGGGATTTGGTATTTGAATTTAGTAAAACTAGTTTAAACAAAAAGGTTGTCAAGCCAATTTGGTGGAAATTCTCGAAGTAAGTTCAATCAAACAAAACATATACTTGTGTGTAATTCTATAACTAATGGCATAGAGTATTCTATTAAGTTGGGTGTAACTTGTAATGATGCACAATTTTAAATGAATGATTATCAATCAATGGTTTATATCTTGAAAAATCATTACTAAGAATTCAATCTCCTAGTTAATGTGAACAAGATAATCTCGATGTTACTTCTCGACCAAACACGAAGGACCAAAGTTGTTCAAAAGATAGTTTGAAACCGAAAGTTAGTTAATTCGGTTATAGTTAGTTAAGTTAGTTAAAAGTCGGTTATACATAACCGAATAGTCATGTCGATTGGGTCATACCCATTTGAACAGTTACAATGTTTGGGTCGCACCTGTTCGACCTCTATATATACATGCACATATGTAATGTTACAGAGTTAGACGAATTATAGTTATTCAGTATATATTTTCAATTTCATTTCGACTCATATTTGGGACCAACATTGGTATCAGAGCATGATGGTTAACTTGGATCGATCATTGCAGTCCAGGAAGACATCGCCTGAAGAACAAGAAAACCCGAAAACCAGAGCATGAAGAAGGATCATGGAAACGACCCCATTTTCGGGCAGAAACGCACGAAGAATGAAGTCCAGAAAGGTTAGAAACCAGAACAGAAAGAAGATCATGTTAATTGCAAGATGATACGTTACAGAAAGGTGTCTTACGCATATATGGCGGGAATAAGACACGGCAAGAAAAAGGTTCATGGAGATGGTGCAAGGAGACAGCAAAGGAGCCATGGTATGAAGAGAAGCCCAAAGAAGAAGTGGTAAAGAACCACAGGGCAAGGAGAAGGCAGACGCTGGAATAGTAGGAAGTGCACTTGAAAAAGATGAACAAGGACGATGATCAGAAGATCATCCATGGAACGATAAGAGACAACTGAACATGAAAGACCGGACAAGTAACAAGGCGATCAAATACAGAAGAAGCAAAGAAGGAGCGAGACTGCAATTAGGATGAACAAGAACAGAGTGAAGAGTATGATTTCTTGATTAGGGGAGTGAATGTTGGAAAGTATTAATCAAGAAATTCATATGAATCGAAAGCCTAAGGGCTGAACATGTTAGTTAGATAGTTTACAACCGTTATTCGGTTAGAAGTAGTTAGAAGTAGTTAAAAGTAGTTATGGTAGTTATTGTATTCGGTTATGACTGTTACCGAATAGTCATGATGGTTCGATTGTAAGGCTATAAATAGCATGATATGTACAGAACTTGAAATAGACTTCGATGAAGTATTTGCACCAGTTGCTCGGATAGAAACAGTTAGGTTGATATTAGCACTAGCAGCATATCATGGATGGAAAGTACATCATTTAGATGTAAAATCAGCATTTTTACATGGAGATTTGAAGGAAGAAGTCTATGTTACACAGCCTGAAGGATTTATTCATGAAGGAAATTCAGGGAAAGTCTACAAGCTCAATAAAGCTTTGTACGGCTTAAGACAAGCACCGCGAGCTTGGAATGTGAAACATGATCAAACGTTGAAGTCATTAGATTTTAAGAAATGTAATCTCGAACAAGCAGTTTATACGAAGAGAAGTAAGACTTCTACACTTATAATTGGAGTATATGTATATGATTTGATAATCACGGGCACTCCAAAGAAGGAAATAGACTTGTTTAAATCCCAGATGGAAGACAAATTTGAAATGAGCGACTTAGGATTGCTAGCTTATTATCTTGGGATAGAAGTTACACAGACAAGAGGAGAGATTACAATCAAGCAAACAGGATATATTAACAAGATCTTGAAAGAAACAAGTATGACGGACAGTAATGATACGAAAATACCAATGGATCCCGGCACTAAGTTGGTCAAGGCAAAAGATGGAAACCCAATTGACGCAACTTACTACCGTAGCTTAATTGGAAGTCTCAGGTACTTACTACATACATGACCAGATCTTAGTTACTCAGTCGGACTACTCAGCAGATTTATGCAAGACCCGAAGGATCATCACCTGAAGGCAGTGAAACAAGTAATTCGATACATCAAAGGAAAAAAGGAGCATGTCATAACATACAAGAAAGAAGGCGGCTGCAAGATTACAGGTTACAGTGATTGTAGTTATGGAATCAACACAGATCAAGGAAAAGGAACTACTGGTATAGTATTTTATTTTGGAGAATCACCTATTACCTGGTGTACTCAGAAGCAACCAACAGTGGCGCTCTCATCATGTGAATCAGAATTCATGGCGGCTACTGGAGCAGCATGTCAAGCCTTATGGTTAAAACGATTACTTAGTGAGTTAACTAGATGGGAAGAGAAAAGGATAACGCTAAAAGTTGACAACGTTTCAGCAATAGCACTCATCAAGAACCCAGTTTTTCATGGAAGAAGCAAGCACATCGACATTCGCTATCATTTCATTCATGAATGCGTAGAGAATGGTCACATCAATGTGGAACACGTCAGTGGAGAATTACAAAGAGCAGATATTTTAACGAAAGCTTTACCAAGACTAAAGTTCGTGACTAAGCATCAAATGCTCGGAGTTCAAGACTTAGGACGAAGCAACGATCAAGATTAAGGAGGAGAATGTGAACAAGATAAACTCGATGTTACTTCTCGACCAAACACGAAGGACCAAAGTTGTTCAAAAGATAGTTTGAAACTGAAAGTTAGTTAATTCGGTTATAGTTAGTTAAGTTAGTTAAAAGTCGGTTATACATAACCGAATAGTCATGTCGATTGGGTCATACCCATTTGAACAGTTACAATCTTTGGGTCGCACCTGTTCGACCTCTATATATACATGCACATATGTAATGTTACAGAGTTAGACGAATTATAGTTATTCAGTATATATTTGCAATTTCATTTCGACTCATATTTGGGACCAACAGTTAACTCCTTTCGGCCTTTTTAACTATTACGATAATTCTTTTAAGCACTAGTTGTTTGAAAAGAAATTCTTATCTTAATTGTTCCTACGAATCCTTTCGGCCCTTTTATTCGTGATGAAATCGTTTCAAATCCATTTTAATGAGTAAATATAGTGCTTGTCACATACCATATCCCATACTAATTCGTGCACTAACTTTTTGGAATAAAAACATAAAGAAAATCCTTTCGGCCCTTTTATCCTTTGAAAATGCTTTTATCAACTAATTAAGCAAGATTAGATATTATTCCAACAAACTCATAAAATAAGAATTGGTTTCATGCATCACTATAAAATAAGAATACTCCAACACTTAGTCACATCATAATACACAAGTATACCAACAATTACTCCATATCAATCATTATAAAACACAAGTAACAAAACATACTTTCATTAAACATTAAGTAAAGGTAGTTCATAATAAACAAACAAGATATATCTAGTTTAGATCACAAGAACTAGATTTGTGGCACTATAGCAACCACACTCCTCCAATCGCCTAACAAGAAACGTAAACAACTCCACACTCGAAGCACACTCTTGAGACTTTAACTCAAAAGTTCCTGAAGGTTTTTACAGCGTTTCTAAGCTTTCGGGCAAGAATAATAAGATAGCAAGGACTTGGTGTAAGCCTTTACTAATTTTGGGGTGTCACACTTTGTAATCTAGCCTAGGGTCCTTTAAATAAGTGAAGGAACCCTTATTGCTCAAGTAAAAACGTCCTCAATTGAGTTAATAAGTAGGGAATGATAAGCCACCATGATTATGGGGCTTAAATCCGTCATTAATGAATTTTTGTAACAGCAGTTAAGTCCAACCGATCGGTATTAGCTCCAACCGATCAGTTGGAACTTTCGGTAAAATCCAACTTCGCCCATCCGAATCGGATGCGGGTTCCATCCGATCGGATGGGATCTTCTGGCACTCACAACTTTGACTCTTCTTGGTCTTTTCTTTTCGCATGCATTATGCTCCATTGTGGCACTGATTTCTTCCATGGAACTTGATATTTTCTTGATATATGAACATAGAAATCTTGACACTATCAAATCCTTGCGTCCTTGTGTGGTTTCTCACTTGTTTCCATCTCGGGAATCTTCAAATGTGCATAATCACTTCAATTCTTTGTCTTTTCTTCATCTTTTCCTGTACTTAGCTATATTCACTTGCATGTACACTTTTTCATGATTAAGTAACAAATATATACAAATATAACCAAATATAGTGCACAAAACTAACGATAACGTAACTAAAAACATGTTCATTTTGAACGTTATCAAATTCCCCCACACTTGAGTTTTGCTCGCCCTCGAGCAAGTCTAGCATTTAGAAAAACTGATCTAAATGGTATCGTCATCATGATTCGAAAAATCTAACAACTAACCTGAAGGAACAATTGTTAATTTTAATTTAAATGTGAAAAATTCTTGAAACATAAACAAGTTAATTTCGAGCTTGATAACATAACTAAGCACCTCACAAAGGAATTTTTAAATTCACACAACACTCTAAGGGTAGATTGATTGGTAAATCACTCATTGCTCAGTCATGATTCATGCGTCTTACCATAAGCTTGTACAAGTATCAAAACAACAAAATAAAACATCAAAGAGGTCTTTTATTCGGGTTTAAGGTTAAAGGTTACCTGGCTAATGTTCAAATATTTCATACAAGAATATAATAGATCGCTGGCGCGAATTTTGACTAGCTAAACAACGGATGGTCACTAGATTGTACCTTGGTTCGCTGGCGCATTATTTGCATAACGGATGGTCACAAAAATACGCACCAGTTCACTGGCGCATTTTTCAACTATTCATCACCCGGATGGTCACTACAATATCCATGCACTACATATCTTAACAAAACCATCACTTAATCCGGATGCTCGAAAGCTAACAACGAATAAAGTAATTTGGTAAGGGTAGGGATAAGACATGGGAATTCTTTATGATCGGTTTCTACAAAATGAAAAATAAGAATCAAGTCCAAATTCTGTTCCCAACTCTTTATACCACAAATGATCACTTCCCAAACTTCTTCAATCGTTATTCCGCATCACATACTCACTTATCTCCTTCTTAGCTCATT
This sequence comes from Artemisia tridentata subsp. tridentata, assembly GCA_021014915.2. Classification (NCBI taxonomy): domain Eukaryota; kingdom Viridiplantae; phylum Streptophyta; class Magnoliopsida; order Asterales; family Asteraceae; genus Artemisia; species Artemisia tridentata. Next base: position 133,553,564 of record CP139505.1, on the reverse strand, counting down.
GGCTAATTTATACTCATACACTATAGCTCATTGGCTATTCACTTTTTTCACTTTTTTTTTTTTTTTTTTTTTTTTTTTTTTTTTTTTTTTTTTTTTTTTTTTTACCAAACTATACTTCCTCGTCACCCCCACACTTTGGATGAGCACACTCTACAAAAAATACAAATAAGAGTAGCGACCTCCTTCTTCATTGAAACAACACATACACATATCAAAGTATGACCAACATGTAATCATCAAAAAATAAAAAAATTTCGAACTTCAATTGAACTTGATTCAGGTGAGGCTAAGGTGTAAGGTGTAAAATATTTTTGTATTTTCTGGGTTTAATCACAAAGAAAAGATAGGCTCAGAAGGTGTAACTAAGGGTATCTAGCGTAAAAGATTAACGCTAACAAATGGGTTCCAAATACAAGGATAACTAACCGATGTGTTCAGCAAAAATATTTCTGAAAACGGATGGCCATTTGGTGTAAATCCTAAGTTGCCTCTTATCATTTGAATATATTTTATCACTCGAAAGCGATTTTAACCGTAATGCATAACAAGTACAAGTTCTAGAATCAACATAATCACCGGCACACTCATAACGAAATATATAGCATAAGAAATGCTTTATACAAAAAGGCTTAAATCCTCACAATTTAAGGTAGGTTATAACATGTGCTAGTAAATGTTATCGATTCCAAAATTGAAATAGCTCTCATAACTTGGTTAAATTCCAATTTTTTTTCAAATAGCCTCATTTTTACCATTGAATCAATCTAGTTCTTTAAACTATATAGATTATGTGATAAAACAACTAGAAAATCAAGGGCGAACAAATTCTAGTTACTTGAATCCAACATCATACTAAACCTAAAAATTTAAAAAGTAAACCATTTTTCCTATTTTCTTCCCTCCCCCACACTTAAGTTTTGCATTGTCCTCAATGTAATAAAATGAACTTCAAAGTAAAGGAAATGGGAAAAATTTAGTTAAAAAGGTACTACCAGGGTAAATACGCCTACGCATATTTGATCATAGATACGCAAATGAGTTCTCCAACTCCAAACATTGATCAACAATAAGCTTCCGGTAATTCTCCCCTGCAAAAACTGCAAAAATATACGAAACAAAACAAACACACAAAAATACTAAAACAAGCAAAAGTAATTGAAAATAAACCATATGAAATTAATCCTAAAAGAAAATTAAGTTAAGAAAATAGAAATAGAAATTTGTTCGACCCATAATTGTTTTCAAACACAAACCATCATAATAAATCCCGATGATCACTCATCATCCATGTCGTCAGGAGTATGAATTCTCTCATCTTCACTCTCCTCATCATCTTCATCCTCATAATTTTCTTCCTCATCAAAAACTGTAAAAACTTTTTGCCTCTTCTTACCAACTCCAGATGACGATCCTCCCACATCATAACTTGAACCTCCAACATTGGGAACTCTACCATAAACAGGTACTGGTTCGGGAAATGGAGCATACCCAGGATATGGGTAAGGATACTGGCCAGGATATGGATCATACTGAAATGGGTAGGGTGGAACGTTTGGTGGGTTGTAGGGTGGTACCTCATAGTTGGCTTCACAAGCCATGTGTTGGAGCATAGGCATTGAATAATCAAAATTGTAATTATTCCTCATCATCGAATCTCAATACACATCCCTACGTTCAATATCATTAAGTTCTCGATTCCAATCCCCCCATCCCGAGTCAAAACCACTCGGTGCATGAACATTCCTTATTGGCGGTGGTGGTCGATATGATGGTTGTGATGCTGCTTGAGGTGCGGCCATCGCCGGCTCATTCCATGCTCCCAACATTCTACTATTCTGATTCAATGCTTTCCCAAAACTTTTATCGTCCCATGTCTCACTTTCAAGCGGCTCCGAACACTTGACCAATTCCTCATTTTCAAAATAACCCAAGTTTCTAGCCAATGCGGTCACATAGTGACCTCCACAAATGTCACTCCAATCCTTGATCCCTGGTGCTCTTCTCGAAAGATATTCGGCTATTATCCAAGCCGCATTTCCGTTCTTATCTTCCTCCAGTAACTTCATAACCCACAGGCCGGGTTGATTGCATTTGTCCCGACTCCCCGTCCTGTGCAAAACACCCCAAGCTATTAATTTCTGCAAAATTTTCATCAACGAGTTTCTTAGCTTGGACGAGTTTCTCCTTGAACAACCTGGATCACCAACACGATTCCAGTAATCCGAAATACCTTCATAATCATTATGGTACCTCGTTAACCCCACGAAATGAGGTTCAAACAATCTATGCTCAACTTCATCCTGTTCATATAACCTAAGAGCAACTGCAAAACCTGGCAAAGTGTAAGCATGCTCCTTGCCACACAATCGAAACCAAATACGCGTTTCCATCATCAAATCAACAACCTTCCATTCAAAGTAAAACGTGGAGAAGAACTCCAAACACCATTCGCTATAAACATTCTCATAAATACTGAAAGCTCTTTCCCATGAAAGATCTTCAAAAGTATCTCCATCTCCCTCATACACATAAGACATCCTCATCATATTTCTTAACTCATTTTCACACTCATAATCCGTGAACACATCCCAATCAACCAAACGCGGTTTAGCAAACTTCCTAACTTGAAGCTTTGAAAGACGCTCACGAAAAGCGTGCTTTTCTTCTTTCTTTAACTTGCTGAATTTGAGATTTTCATTACTCTCCGGCTGAACAGTATATATGACTTTACTCTTCGCATTCCTTTGAACAAACTTCGTCACGATAGGATTAACACGAACACGTGATGAACTCGAACTACCTGCAACATAACTCTGTAGAAAACACAATGTATGTTAGTATAAGAGCATAAGAACCAATGCTACATGATTTAGAAGTCCAAAAACTCATTTTCGAAAATTTTTATTTTCATTTGCCGAGCCCTCCATCCGATCAGTATTGGCTCCAACCGAATCGGATGGAGTAAATTACCTCGCCCAACCGATCGTGTTTTAACCCGCAACCGAATCGGTTGGGGCTTACTGTGAAGGCAAAAAACTTTTTCTCGACTCCAATCAATTTCTACCAATTCCTACTCTTTCCTATCTTACATTTGAACAATTATAGTGGTTTCTACATTTCCCATTCATCCTAATCTTAATCCAAAACATCTCCACATGTTTTCTCAATCATTCCTAGAACACAAGAACACTACCAAATCAAACTCTTCAATTAGTGTTCTAATCAACAATGCACTATCCTAGCATCACTAATTAACAACTAAATAACATCTGGGAATCATCAATTGCAACCTAAATCGATTCAAAGTTTTGACCCAATTCAATCCGAAAATTCAATCAACCAATTCTTCCTCAAAACTTAATCAATCAATCTAATTCTTTTTGCAATGTATTCCACTATCAATTACCTATCTATCCCAGAAAAAATTACATCTTAATTTGAACTCTATCAAAAATACCCGAATCTTGACCCAATTCAATAAATCCGAATTAAAACCTAATTAAACCAAATTGATGATGTTACTTACTTGTTTTGGAGCAATGGATTCTCTGTAAACACTCCTTTAACTCTTAATTATCTCCTGGTGGTCGAATTTTTGGAACCCGAATTTGGTGGATTGTGTGTGTGTGAGTTTTTATGATTTTTGAAATTTTGAGTTTATATATCAAACTCCATCCGATCAGTATTTGATCCAACCGATTCGGATTAAGTTTTTGCAAAAAGTTCACTTTTCCTCTTGCCAACTCCTTGTGATACTTGTTAGAGCAAGTGAAAATGTTTTTCTTTCTTCAAAAATTCTATTTGTATATAAAAATTCCAACACACTTAGTCTACCAAATTGTGGTCAATTCTATCTCTACTAATTCTTAAACAAAACTAACTCTAAAAATCTCAACTAAGAAAAACATAACTTCATAATCATAAAACAAATAAAATGCAAACATTAAAAACTAAAATGCATAAAAATAAAGGAAAACAAACAATTAGCTAGCACAAGTGTTGTGCTTTATTTCCAAACTTGTTCACTTGATCTTCATCCTTCAAAATACTCATGCCTTAAGATATCATCTCCTCGAAATTTTCCGGACAATTTTCGGTTTGTCTTTTGAGTTTTAAATCGTCTTGCAAAGTTTCTTCCATCTGGGCAAATAATGTCAAACTTCACACACCATTCTCCGTCTCCTTCTTCCTTCTTATAAACACTAGGACCGTCGGGTCCCCACTCCAAATTCTTTAGTTGGACCGGTAAAGATCCAAGAAAATCTGTTAACTTATTAAACACAAAAACATTTTTAAAGGGATTATAGAAAGCCTCCATTGCTAGAGCTCTCTCCATCTCATCTTCAATGTCAAAGTAACTAGGAGCAACCGGCCCATATTTAGGCCTACCCTCTTCATCTCTTCCTACTTCAAAACAACCCAAGTGGTCTTCTTCTTCATCTTCTTCTTCATGCACTTCCTTCACAATCTTTCCTCTTGGCTTTGGATAATAAGTATGTTTCAAGATTCCATCATTGATAGTCATAGTACCACGACCCATGATCAGTTGTGATCAAGTCATATTTTTCTCCAAGGAAACACAAGTGAAGTTGTATTCCCAGGTCGTTATCCCCAACGAAGGCGTGAATGGAATTCGTGATCTCGAATCGTGAAACGTGTTTGAATGGTGAGAATAAAGAGATTTTTTTGGTAACTATAACTACGGAAAGTAATTTTATACTAGAGAGCACTAAATAAAGCATATAAAATGATAACGTAAAGAATAATTAAGCTAAAACGAATTCTAATCTAAAAACGCACAAATTAATTAAAAACTACGTATGTGCACAGGATAAAAAGTGAATTACGAAAATTTACCAGAAAATGAATTACACTAAAATTAACCTAGGAAAAATATGAAAACTGAAAAAGCTACTGAAATAAGCTGAGAAATAAGCAAATCAGTGGTTATAAGCTAAAGGGGCTGAAACTAGTTAAAAATAAAAAAGGGAACTATATGCACCAAGCAGAACTTGGTGCATATGGTAAGGGTGTGTATGTTTGAGCCTAGTGTCCCAGGTTCGAATCCCTCACACCCCACTTTTTGCTAAACCATTTTTTTTTTGTTTTTTTTCTTTTTAAAAGGCTGATAAGAACTAATAAATAAGCTAATAACAAAACTGGGAAACTTATTGAAATCTAAAAATAAGCTCTGAAAAAGCTTAGATAAGCAGACAATTAAGCACGAATGACTTCAAAGCTAAGTGAAAGCTGATGAACCAAGGCAAAAGCTATGAGCTGAGACCCTATGACTAAATAAGCTATTGCTACTCTTAACCTAACCTGAATAAGCAAATTAAAATAAATTGAGCTAAACCTAATAAGCTGAAAAGCTAAAAAGAAACACAAAAGCTTATAAGGTATGCTGATGCAGAAATGGCCTAACCGCCCTACTTTAAGCTATCCTACAAGCTTCAATTCTGAAAGCTAACCTACCAAAATGCATCCATAAGTAGTTTACACTACAAACTAACTAAAAACCAAAAATCAAACTTAATTAAGCTATGGATACGCTGAAAAATAGCTGAGAAAATGGTTACTTAGACAGAATAGTGCATCAGCAAAAAATGAAAAAAAAAAAAAGAAGAAAAAAAAAAAAAAAACAGATAAGGAGGCAACTTTAAGCTAAATTTTAAGCTATGAAATGAAAAAGCTAACGCATGAAAAGTAAAAACAGATAAAGTAAAGCTATTAAACAACTAAGAAAAGCATTTTTTAAGAAATTTGGAAATGAAATAAGCTAGAAAAAATGGCCAAAAAGAAGACAACTCAGACATTTTTTTTTTTTTTTGGTTTTTTTGACTATTGACACAGATAAGTAAAATGGACCAAATGACTCTAACAACTATGGACACTAACTCAGAACTTAAAAACAATCTAAATAGACTCTAATGACTCAAAAATACCAACCAAAAGACCTTAAATCATTAAGATGTTGTGTAAACTGTTTAAAGAAATTTAAGTTTATAAATTTTGGAAATCAACACAAAAGCTATTGGACTTGCTAAAACTACTTAACATGACTCAAAAACTAGTTATATGACCTAAATAAAGCTAAAACAAACTGATAATACGACCGAAAGTCCTTAAAATAGAATTTGACAAAAAATAAAATGTAAATCCAAACACCCCTATAGTTACTGATTTGGATATTTAAACTGAAACAGATAAAGATAAGCTGTGAATCCTTCCTAACTCTGATTACCTAACTAATTTTAACCCTAGTGAACAACTTTTCAATATGTGATAAGCTCTAAAATAAGCTCTAAGCGATTGTTTCAAGGTATCTAAGGGCAAAACTAAACTAACTACTATCAATACTGATCATAACAATAATCAAGCAACTAGACATGGAAATAAGCACTTAAAAACATTAAAAGGAAAATAAGCAGTTGAATAAGCTGTTGACTTACGTTGACCAAATGAACTTGAAACTGAATGAAGATTAAACTAGGATTGCAATAAAACCAAACGAGTACAATTCTTGTAAAAGTTAACCAATACTGAAAATTAAATTACAATAATTTTAGAAAACAGGTTTAAACTAAATTTTACACTACGAATGGTCTAAAGCAGTGACAATTGATCTCTGTGTCTTCTTCTTCTTTAAATATCAACCCAAAAGCTTCATCTCTCTCTTCTGATTCATTCCCACCCGTTGGATTGGTTAAGATCAATCTGGTTCGTCCAATTTGCTTTTTGGCGGGAAATGAGCCAAGTGGATTTTTATCTATTTCTGCACACGTGGGTTGGTGGTATCATGTGAGGGTTAAGTGAGGAGGATAGCGTGTATCAGGAAATGAGGAATGGTGAGGGTGTGGGTTTGTCAGGAGGAAGGTGGGGGAACATGGTTTTGGTTTTGTGGTTTTGGCGGGGTGGTGATGGTATTGAAGAAGGGTTGACCGAAGTTTTGACTTCGGGGTTAACTAAAAATCAAAACTGTGTAAAGGGTTTTATTTGGTGTGGGCTTTTTATTATTTTTATTTTATTTGGGCTTAGGTTTGTAGGTTAGGGATTAGTGGATTAGGATTGGGGTAAATGGGTTAGGTTGGTAGGTTATTTAGGTTTAGAGTTTAGGGACCAAATGTGTCATTTTTGAAAATTAAGGGACCAATCTTGTAATTTCTGAAAAATACTTCCAAGGGCCCAAGTTTGACAATTTGAAGATAAATGTGGTCCATCTTTGTAAATTCCTTTCCCGGCTCCGGCTTTTCACGCTTTTCCAATCTTGTGCTCGGTTTTTGCCTGTTTTGCCCTGTTTTCGATCCTTTTGTACCTGAAACACATAAAAACACAAACCAAGAATATTTGCAGTATAATATGGTCTATTTGGGTGTTTTTGGTCGTTTTTGTGTCTTATATGGGCATAAAATGATGAGTATTTACACACTCATCAATCCCCCACACTAAACTATTGTTAGTCCCTAGCAATCCGATCATGTAAAGTAATGAAAGGATCAAAAGAATACCAAGCATACCCCATTTTGACTTTTTATTAAATGCGAGAAATTTAAACTAGAACAAAAATAAATAACATGCTTGATTTTCAAAAATGGTATCATGGAACGGGATTCACACAAAATGGGTGTCTCCAGGGAATTGAAATCGTCATCCTCTTTTTAAAACTCCCAACAAAGCTTAAACTCAATGTGCAAACGTTTTTGTAAAATGCTAACACTACTTATACTAATAATCTATGTAAGCCGAGACTTAACTTTTCACTCCCACAATTATTTAAGTTTAGGTGACAGTGCTTGATTTTCAAATTTTTGATAACAAAAAAATTGACGTTTTTATAAAACTTTTACTAATACTAGCTGAAAGATAGATTTAAAATTCACAACAAGCAAACTTCAAAATTCATTGCATTTTGCAATATCATTCCATTTTTATTTTATTTTTATTTTCTCATTTTTTCATTTTTTCATTTTTTTTTCATAATTTTATTTTATTTATTTATTTTTTTTTACTTGTGCAATATAAACTAACAGAGTTTCACGGATCTAAGACCTTATACCTTCCTGGAATAAAGGATCCAAGGGCCGTTACAACGGAGAGTTCCAAGACCTTAACGCCTCTCAGAATTAAGGTCCAAGGGCCGGTGTAAGAGGGTAGCCAACACCTAAACGCCTTCCGGAAATAAGGATCCAAGGGCCGATCTTGAACCTTAGCTTTTTAGCACATTTATTTATTACTTAACTTTTTGCAACTTTCAAGCAACGTCTCACTTTCATTTTGCATTATTCTGACATATGCTTGTTCCGAAGTTTAAATAAAGCCTTGAACTAGTATTTTTCAAAATCGTATGAAAAAATGATTTTGTGTGTTCAAATGTTTGAAAATAAGCACTTATTAAGTCATATTAGTTATCTCCTGGGAGGAAAAGCCATAGATTACTTTTATAAGCTCTAAAGAAAGCCAACTATTCTACGCTTAGCATTTTCATTTGCACAAATCGTAAAACCTTAGTCTAAACGTTAAGGAAGCAGCTAGATCAACACTCTAACAGAGTCGGGATTCCCCTTGTTCTAACCTAATCAAGACTAACACACTTTTATTGATGACATTATTTTATTTATTATTTTTTTTTTAATTTTTTTTAATGACAGAAATTTTAAAATTTTGGTCAAAAACGGGGGTACTAGGGAACTAGAAGGTACTTATGTGACAAAATTAGAGAGAATTCCCCCCCCCCACACTTAGAATTGAATATTGCCCTCAATATTCAAAGTACCGGCTATTATGCCGACACTTAGAACGTAAAAAGGTAATACTAATAGCCAAGTGTGGAACAGAAATCTCTATTTTTCACAAACAGGATTAAAAAGATATCCCTAGATAAACGTTAGTAACAAGATCGGATATTGGGTGGCTGGATTGAAAACAGGCGCATCAATCATCACGATCTAAGGGAAACCTGCAAACAAGGGCAAACAACACACAAACAAAGCACAGTAGAGGAATTCCCCCCACACTTAGTGTCAGAAAATAGAAAGAAGTCAGAAACATAGGTTGTCACCCATGTGGTGCTAATGTTTTTGTTAACCGAGTCACTAGCCTGACTCGACCCCGAATTCATTTGTTCTTGGGGAAGCATGTGGAAGAGAAAATCTCCATCGGACTTTCATTCAAGATGTTTGGATAAACATTGAAGTATTTGAAAGTTCCACTCCGATGAGATACATCCGGCTCAAAAGAATGATAAATTGAGATGCCGGGGTCAAAAACTTTGTCTTCACTCCCAAATGAGTGAAGAAGAAGAGAAGTCACATCGTATGTGATGAAATGGAAGAAGGTCATGATAACAATCATGATTAGGTCATCATCAACAAAAGGAGACTTCATAATTTTCAAATTATGAGTCTCGTCATTTAAGTTCTTTTGTTCAAGAAATGACTCGGGTGGGAGGGTCGGGATTAAATCATCAATAAGCAACTTCTCATGATTGAGAATGCCTCCCCCCGGGTCACACAAAACATCTTTGTCTAGATCAAAGTAGAAGTGATCATACTCCGGCGGAGATATGATCGGAGTAAGTTCATCGGAGAACTCCTCATGATCAAGATCAAAGGTAAACGAATCATATTCTGGAAGAGAGAAATCAGCATGAGAAGTGGTACTGCCACTACTCGTCTCTTCCATGAAATCAAAACTAAATGATTCGTAAGCCGCGAGAGAATACTCGGGATGAGAAGTGGGACTGCCACTACTCTCCTCTTTGTCATCAAAAATAAAGCTCTCATATGCGGAAAAGCATCCATGAGCTCGGGCTCTGGAAGGATATACGGAGGTGGGACATGTGCTGTACTTTGTGTGCTAAAAATTTGCACCTCGTCCATTATTGTCTCCGTATCTGACTCATCACTTTCACAATCCGAAATATCCTCAGACTCACTTGGGATTGGGATAAGGTTCTCAGCACTAGACTTTATGAATTCGTCTGATTCCTTTTCAGGAATAGTGCTAAGATGCTCATCCCCCATAATAAGAGAGTCCTTGGGTAAGAGTGATGTGATTGCAATAGACTGAGGGAGTTGAGAAATGATATTGCTAACAGGAATAGTACTCTCCTCTTCGTCTTCTTCTTCCTCATCATCGTCATCGAGCATGCAAGCCTGATTAAATAAGAAACGATTGTGTGCAGCTCGTTTTTTGGCGAGAAAATCTTCCATCATCTCCTTAAGACTGTCAATTTCAGTTTGAAAGTCCATGTTGAGTTGATTTTGAGAAATAATCAATTCAGTGATCAATTCAGCTCTAGTTAACTCGCTTTGAAGAAGGTGTTGAGGGTTTGTGTGCTGTGAAGGTTGGTCAAATCCGAATGGTGTCTGATTGTTATAAGGGTCGTGCTCATAGACAAGCATGTCTCCCGTTCGACAATCATATCCCGAATGAGGAAAACTTCCACAATATTCACAAGAATATGTTTCCATCTCATGGTGTGGAGGTTGGTTAAAGAAATTGGTTGTTTCATTGTAGGGATTTTGGTCAAAGACAAACTCGTTTCCCGAATTTATAATGCTACAACCGTGGCCATTTCCACCATTTGGAGGACCCCCACACCGTTCACAACCATAGTTGTAAGATGGAGACATTTGGGGCTGTGGAGGGTAGTCGGAAAAATTTGTCGGTTCATCGAAAGAATTTGGATTTGGATCATAATCAAATGAATTCCTCGAACCGCAAAACAAACAACTTCCGTTCTGAATATCATTACCTCATCGTTCACACGTACACCAACGACACGGTAAACCGAAAAGCGGCTCTCCACACCCGACGCAAGGAATCAATGATTCCATCAGAATTAAACACAAAGAGGGTTAAGAAGATAGAATAAAACGAATAGAGGGTGAGAAAAGGAATTAAACGAATAAAGGGGATACGAAGAATATTTTTGGTTTTTTAGAAACATTTGAAAAATACAAAGAAGGAAAATAAATATTGAAATGAAAATCTTTTTGGGTTTTTAATAAGAAAATATTTACGAAGATTCAAAACACGCAACGATAAACGAGAATTAAAAATTCGCTTCAGCCCTCCCCGGCAGCGGCGCCAAAATTTGATCGGTTGTGATCAAGTCATATTTTTCTCCAAGGAAACACAAGTGAAGTTGTATTCCCGGGTCGTTATCCCCAACGAAGGCGTGAATGGAATTCGTGATCTCGAATCGTGAAACGTGTTTGAATGGTGAGAATAAAGAGATTTTTTTGGTAACTATAACTACGGAAAGTAATTTTATACTAGAGAGCACTAAATAAAGCATATAAAATGATAACGTAAAGAATAATTAAGCTAAAACGAATTCTAATCTAAAAACGCGCAAATTAATTAAAAACTACGTATGTGCACGGGATAAAAAGTGAATTTTGAGAAATACTAATCCTACGGGTACCAAATTATTTTTCCTACGTGCTAAATGACAAAAGAAAATTTTGAAAAAAAAGAATTTAATTTTTTTGACTTTTATATTATTTATTACGAATTAAAAACTATTTTAACTAAATTAAATTCGGAAAATTATTAAATGAATAGTAAAAATTACGAAAATTTACCAGAAAATGAATTACACTAAAATTAACCTAGGAAAAATATGAAAACTGAAAAAGCTACTGAAATAAGCTGAGAAATAAGCAAATCAGTGGTTATAAGCTAAAGGGGCTGAAACTAGTTAAAAATAAAAAAAGGAAACTATATGCACCAAGCAGAACTTGGTGCATATGGTAAGGGTGTGTATGTTTGAGCCTAGTGTCCCAGGTTCAAATCCCTCACACCCACTTTTTGCTAAACCATTTTTTTTTTCTTTTTAAAAGGCTGATAAGAACTAATAAATAAGCTAATAACAAAACTGGGAAACATATTGAAATCTAAAAATAAGCTCTGAAAAAGCTTAGATAAGCAGACAGTTAAGCCCGAATGACTTCAAAGCTAAATGAAAGCTGATGAACCAAGGCAAAAGCTATGAGCTGAGACCCTATGACTAAATAAGCTATTGCTACTCTTAACCTAACCTGAATAAGCAAATTAAACTAAATTGAGCTAAACTAATAAGCTGAAAAGCTAAAAAGAAACACAAAAGCTGATAAGGTATGCTGATGCAGAAATGGCCTAACCGCCCTACTTTAAGCTATCCTACAAGCTTCAATTCTGAAAGCTAACCTACCAAAATGCATCCACAAGTAGTTTACACTACAAACTAACTAAAAACCAAAAATCAAACCTAATTAAGCTATGGATACGCTGAAAAATAGCTGAGAAAATGGTTACTTAGACAGAATAGTACATCAGCAAAAAATGAAAAAAAAAAAAAAAAAAAAAAAAAAAAAAAAAAAAAACAACAGATAAGGAGGCAACTTTAAGCTAAATTTTAAGCTATGAAATGAAAAAGCTAATGCATGAAAAGTAAAAACAGATAAAGTAAAGCTATTAAACAACTAAGAAAAGCATTTTTTAAGAAATTTGGAAATGAAATAAGCTAGAAAAAATGGCCAAAAAGAAGACAGCTCAGACATATATATTTTTTTTTTTTTGGTTTTTTTGACTATTGACACAGATAAGTAAAATGGACCAAATGACTCTAACAACTATGGACACTAACTCAGAACTTAAAAACAATCTAAATAGACTCTAATGACTCAAAAATGCCAACCAAAAGACCTTAAATCATTAAGATGCTGTGTAAACTGTTTAAAGAAATTAAAGTTTATAAAATTTTGGAAATCAACACAAAAGCTACTGGACTTGCTAAAACTACTTAACATGACTCAAAAACTAGTTATATGACCTAAATAAAGCTAAAACAAACTGATAATATGACCGAAAGTCCTTAAAATAGAATTTGACCAAAAATAAAATGTAAATCCAAACACCCCTATAGTTACTGATTTGGATATTTAAACTGAAACAGATAAAGATAAGCTGTGAATCCTTCCTAACTCTGATTACCTAACTAATTTTAACCCTAGTGAACAACTTTTCAATATGTGATAAGCTCTAAAATAAGCTCTAAGCTAACTTGGCTGTTTTGATTGTTTCAAGGTATCTAAGGGCAAAACTAAACTAACTACTATCAATACTGATCATAACAATAATCAAGCAACTAGACATGGAAATAAGCACTTAAAAACATTAAAAGGAAAATAAGTAGTTGAATAAGCTGTTGACTTACGTTGACCAAATGAACTTGAAACTGAATGAAGACTAAACTAGGATTGCAATAAAACCAAACGAGTACAATTCTTGTAAAAGTTAACCAATACTGAAAATTAAATTACAATAATTTTAGAAAACAGGATTAAACTAAATTTTACACTACGAATGGTCTAAAGCAGTGACAATTGTTCTCTGTGTCTTCTTCTTCTTTAAATATCAACCCAAAAGCTTCATCTCTCTCTTCTGATTCATTCCCACCCGTTGGATTGGTTAGGATCAATCTGGTTCGTCCAATTTGCTTTTTGGCGGGAAATGAGCCAAGTGGGTTTTTATCTATTTCTGTACACGTGGGTTGGTGGTATCATGTGAGGGTTAAGTGAGGAGGATAGCGTGTATCAGGAAATGAGGAATGGTGAGGGTGTGGGTTTGTCAGGAGGAAGGTGGGGGAACATGGTTTTGGTTTTGGGGTTTTGGCGGGGTGGTGATGGTATTGAAGAAGGGTTGACCGAAGTTTTGACTTCGGGGTTAACTAAAAATCAAAACTGGGTAAAGGGTTTTATTTGGTGTGGGCTTTTTTTTATTTTATTTTATTTGGGCTTAGGTTTGTGGGTTAGGGATTAGTGGATTAGGATTGGGGTAAATGGGTTAGGTTGGTAGGTTATTTAGGTTTAGAGTTTAGGGACCAAATGTGTCATTTCTGAAAATTAAGGGACCAATCTTGTAATTTCTGAAAAATACTTCCAAGGGCCCAAGTTTGACAATTTGAAGATAAATGTGGTCCATCTTTGTAAATTCCTTTCCCGGCTCCGGCTTTTCACGCTTTTCCAATCTTGTGCTCGGTTTTTGCCTGTTTTGCCCTGTTTTCGATCCTTTTGTACCTGAAACACATAAAAACACAAACCAAGAATATTTGCAGTATAATATGGTCTATTTGGGTGTTTTTGATCATTTTTGTGTCTTATATGGGCATAAAATGATGAGTATTTACACACTCATCAATCCCCCACACTAAACTATTGCTAGTCCCTAGCAATCCGATCATGTAAAGTAATGAAAGGATCAAAAGAATACCAAGCATACCCCATTTCGACTTTTTATTAAATGCGAGAAATTTAAACTAGAACAAAAATAAATAACATGCTTGATTTTCAAAAATGGTATCATGGAACGGGATTCACACAAAATGGGTGTCTCCAGGGAATTGAAATCGTCATCCTCTTTTTAAAACTCCCAACAAAGCTTAAACTCAATGTGCAAACGTTTTTGTAAAATGCTAACACTACTTATACTAATAATCTATGTAAGCCGAGACTTAACTTTTCACTCCCACAATTATTTAAGTTTAGGTGACAGTGCTTGATTTTCAAATTTTTGATAACAAAAAAATCGACGTTTTTATAAAACTTTGACTAATACTAGCTGAAAGATAGATTTAAAATTCACAACAAGCAAACTTCAAAATTCATTGCATTTTGCAATATCATTCCATTTTTATTTTATTTTTATTTTCTCATTTTTTCATTTTTTCATTTTTTTTTTTCATAATTTTTTATTTTTTTTTACTTGTGCAATATAAACTAACAGAGTTTCACGGGATCTAAGACCTTATACCTTCCTGGAATAAAGGATCCAAGGGCCGTTACAACGGAGAGTTCCAAGACCTTAACGCCTCTCAGAATTAAGGGTCCAAGGGCCGGTGTAAGAGGGTAGCCAACACCTAAACGCCTTCCGGAAATAAGGATCCAAGGGCCGATCTTGAACCTTAGCTTTTTAGCACATTTATTTATTACTTAACTTTTTGCAACTTTCAAGCAACGTCTCACTTTCATTTTGCATTATTCTGACATATGCTTGTTCCGAAGTTTAAATAAAGCCTTGAACTAGTATTTTTCAAAATCGTATGAAAAAATGATTTTGTGTGTTCAAATGTTTGAAAATAAGCACTTATTAAGTCATATTAGTTATCTCCTGGGAGGAAAGGCCATAGATTACTTTTATAAGCTCTAAAGAAAGCCAACTATTCTACGCTTAGCATTTTCATTTGCACAAATCGTAAAACCTTAGTCTAAACGTTAAGGAAGCAGCTAGATCAACACTCTAGCAGAGTCGGGATTCCCCTTGTTCTAACCTAATCAAGACTAACACACTTTTATTGATGACATTATTTTATTTATTATTTTTTTTTAATTTTTTTTAATGACAGAAATTTTAAAATTTTGGTCAAAAACGGGGGTACTAGGGAACTAGAAGGTACTTATGTGACAAAATTCGAGAGAATTCCCCCCCACACTTAGAATTGAATATTGCCCTCAATATTCAAAGTACCGGCTATTATGCCGACACTTAGAACGTAAAAAGGTAATACTAATAGCCAAGTGTGGAACAGAAATCTCTATTTTTCACAAACAGGATTAAAAAAATATCCCTAGATAAACGTTAGTAACAAGATCGGATATTGGGTGGCTGGATTGAAAACAGGCGCATCAATCATCACGATCTAAGGGAAACCTGCAAACAAGGGCAAACAACACACAAACAAAGCACAGTAGAGGAATTCCCCCCACACTTAGTGTCAGAAAATAGAAAGAAGTCAGAAACATAGGTTGTCACCCATGTGGTGCTAATGTTTTTGTTAACCGAGTCACTAGCCTGACTCGACCCCGAATTCATTTGTTCTTGGGGAAGCATGTGGAAGAGAAAATCTCCATCGGACTTTCATTCAAGATGTTTGGATAAACATTGAAGTATTTGAAAGTTCCACTCCGATGAGATACATCCGGCTCAAAAGAATGATAAATTGAGATGCCGGGGTCAAAAACTTTGTCTTCACTCCCAAATGAGTGAAGAAGAAGAGAAGTTACATCGTATGTGATGAAAGGGAAGAAGGTCATGATAACAATCATGATTAGGTCATCATCAACAAAAGGAGACTTCATAATTTTCAAATTATGAGTCTCGTCATTTAAGTTCTTTTGTTCAAGAAATGACTCGGGTGGGAGGGTCGGGATTAAATCATCAATAAGCAACTTCTCATGATTGAGAATGCCTCCCCCTGGGTCACACAAAACATCTTTGTCTAGATCAAAGTAGAAGTGATCATACTCCGGCGGAGATATGATCGGAGTAAGTTCATCGGAGAACTCCTCATGATCAAGATCAAAGGTAAACGAATCATATTCTGGAAGAGAGAAATCAGCATGAGAAGTGGTACTGCCACTACTCGTCTCTTCCATGAAATCAAAACTAAATGATTCGTAAGCCGCGAGAGAATACTCGGGATGAGAAGTGGGACTGCCACTACTCTCTTCTTTGTCATCAAAAATAAAGCTCTCATATGCGGGAAAAGCATCCATGAGCTCGGGCTCTGGAAGGATATACGGAGGTGGGACATGTGCTCTACTTTGTGTGCTAAAAATTTGCACCTCGTCCATTATTGTCTCCGTATCTGACTCATCACTTTCACAATCCGAAATATCCTCAGACTCACTTGGGATTGGGATAAGGTTCTCAGCACTAGACTTTATGAATTCGTCTGATTCCTTTTCAGGAATAGTGCTAAGATGCTCATCCCCCATAATAAGAGAGTCCATGGGTAAGAGTGATGTGATTGCAATAGACTGAGGGAGTTGAGAAATGATATTGCTAACAGGAATAGTACTCTCCTCTTCGTCTTCTTCTTCCTCATCATCGTCATCGAGCATGCAAGCCTGATTAAATAAGAAACGATTGTGTGCAGCTCGTTTTTTGGCGAGAAAATCTTCCATCATCTCCTTAAGACTGTCAATTTCAGTTTGAAAGTCCATGTTGAGTTGATTTTGAGAAATAATCACTTCAGTGATCAATTCAGCTCTAGTTAACTCGCTTTGAAGAAGGTGTTGAGGGTTTGTGTGCTGTGAAGGTTGGTCAAATCCGGATGGTGTCTGATTGTTATAAGGGTCGTGCTCATAGACAAGCATGTCTCCCGTTCGACAATCATATCCCGGATGAGGAAAACTTCCACAATATTCACAAGAATATGTTTCCATCTCATGGTGTGGAGGTTGGTTAAAGAAATTGGTTGTTTCATTGTAGGGATTTTGGTCATAGACAAACTCGTTTCCCGAATTTATAATGCTACAACCGTGGCAATTTCCACCATTTGGATGACCCCCACACCGTTCACAACCATAGTTGTAAGATGGAGACATTTGGGGCTGTGGAGGGTAGTCGGAAAAATTTGTCGGTTCATCGAAAGAATTTGGATTTGGATCATAATCAAATGAATTCCTCGAACCGCAAAACAAACAACTTCCGTTCTGAATATCATTACCACATCGTTCGCACGTACACCAATGACACGGTAAACCGAAAAGCGGCTCTCCACACCCGACGCAAGGAATCAATGATTCCATTAGAATTAAACACAAAGAGGGTTAAGAAGATAGAATAAAACGAATAGAGGGTGAGAAAAGGAATTAAACGAATAAAGGGGAGACGAAGAATATTTTTGGTTTTTTAGAAACATTTGAAAAATACAAAGAAGGAAAATAAATATTGAAATGAAAATCTTTTTGGGTTTTTAATA
This sequence comes from Artemisia tridentata subsp. tridentata, assembly GCA_021014915.2. Classification (NCBI taxonomy): domain Eukaryota; kingdom Viridiplantae; phylum Streptophyta; class Magnoliopsida; order Asterales; family Asteraceae; genus Artemisia; species Artemisia tridentata. The sequence continues at coordinate 133,535,812 of CP139505.1, read as the reverse complement.
AGAAAATATTTACGAAGATTCAAAACACGCAACGATAAACGATAATTAAAAATTCGCTTCAGCCCTCCCTGGCAGCGGCACCAAAATTTTATCGGTTGTGATCAAGTCATATTTTTCTCCAAGGAAACACAAGTGAAGTTGTATTCCCGGGTCGTTATCCCCAACGAAGGCGTGAATGGAATTCGTGATCTCGAATCGTGAAACGTGTTTGAATGGTGAGAATAAAGAGATTTTTTTGGTAACTATAACTACGGAAAGTAATTTTATACTAGAGAGCACTAAATAAAGCATATAAAATGATAACGTAAAGAATAATTAAGCTAAAACGAATTCTAATCTAAAAACGCGCAAATTAATTAAAAACTACGTATGTGCACGGGATAAAAAGTGAATTTTGAGAAATACTAATCCTACGGGTACCAAATTATTTTTCCTACGTGCTAAATGACAAAAGAAAATTTTGAAAAAAAAGAATTTAATTTTTTTGACTTTTATATTATTTATTACGAATTAAAAAATATTTTAACAAAATTAAATTCGGAAAAATATTAAATGAAAAGTAAAAATTACGAAAATTTACCAGAAAATGAATTACACTAAAATTAACCTAGGAAAAATATGAAAACTGAAAAAGCTACTGAAATAAGCTGAGAAATAAGCAAATCAGTGGTTATAAGCTAAAGGGGCTGAAACTAGTTAAAAATAAAAAAGGGAACTATATGCACCAAGCAGAACTTGGTGCATATGGTAAGGGTGTGTATGTTTGAGCCTAGTGTCCCAGGTTCGAATCCCTCACACCCCACTTTTTGCTAAACCATTTTTTTTTTTTTTTTTTTTTTTCTTTTTAAAAGGCTGATAAGAACTAATAAATAAGCTAATAACAAAACTGGGAAACTTATTGAAATCTAAAAATAAGCTCTGAAAAAGCTTAGATAAGCAGACAGTTAAGCACGAATGACTTCAAAGCTAAGTGAAAGCTGATGAACCAAGGCAAAAGCTATGAGCTGAGACCTTATGACTAAATAAGCTATTGCTACTCTTAACCTAACCTGAATAAGCAAATTAAACTAAATTGAGCTAAACTAATAAGCTGAAAAGCTAAAAAGAAACACAAAAGCTGATAAGGTATGCTGATGCAGAAATGGCCTAACCGCCCTACTTTAAGCTATCCTACAAGCTTCAATTCTGAAAGCTAACCTACCAAAATGCATCCACAAGTAGTTTACACTACAAACTAACTAAAAACCAAAAATCAAACTTAATTAAGCTATGGATACGCTGAAAAATAGCTGAGAAAATGGTTACTTAGACAGAATAGTGCATCAGCAAAAAATGAAAAAAAAAAAAAAAAAAAAAAAAAAAAAAAAAAAAAAAAAAAAAACAAGTAAGGAGGCAACTTTAAGATAAATTTTAAGCTATGAAATGAAAAAGCTAATGCATGAAAAGTAAAAACAGATAAAGTAAAGCTATTAAACAACTAAGAAAAGCATTTTTTAAGAAATTTGGAAATGAAATAAGCTAGAAAAAATGGCCAAAAAGAAGACAGCTCAGACATTTTTTTTTTTTTTTTTTGGTTTTTTTGATTATTGACACAGATAAGTAAAATGGACCAAATGACTCTAACAACTATGGACACTAACTCAGAACTTAAAAACAATCTAAATAGACTCTAATGACTCAAAAATACCAACCAAAAGACCTTAAATCATTAAGATGCTGTGTAAACTGTTTAAAGAAATTAAAGTTTATAAAATTTTGGAAATCAACACAAAAGCTACTGGACTTGCTAAAACTACTTAACATGACTCAAAAACTAGTTATATGACCTAAATAAAGCTAAAACAAACTGATAATATGACCGAAAGTCCTTAAAATAGAATTTGACCAAAATAAAATGTAAATCCAAACACCCCGATAGTTACTGATTTGGATATTTAAACTGAAACAGATAAAGATAAGCTGTGAATCCTTCCTAACTCTGATTACCTAACTAATTTTAACCCTAGTGAACAACTTTTCAATATGTGATAAGCTCTAAGCTAACTTGGCTGTTTTGATTGTTTCAAGGTATCTAAGGGCAAAACTAAACTAACTACTATCAATACTGATCATAACAATAATCAAGCAACTAGACATGGAAATAAGCACTTAAAAACATTAAAAGGAAAATAAGCAATTGAATAAGCTGTTGACTTACGTTGACCAAATGAACTTGAAACTGAATGAAGACTAAACTAGGATTGCAATAAAACCAAACAAGTACAATTCTTGTAAAAGTTAACCAATACTGAAAATTAAATTACAATAATTTTAGAAAACAGGTTTAAACTAAATTTTACACTACGAATGGTCTAAAGCAGTGACAATTTATCTCTGTGTCTTCTTCTTCTTTAAATATAAACCCAAAAGCTTCATCTCTCTCTTCTGATTCATTCTCACCCGTTGGATTGGTTAAGATCAATCTGGTTCGTCCAATTTGCTTTTTGGCGAGAAATGAGCCAAGTGGGTTTTTATCTATTTCTGCACACGTGGGTTGGTGGTATCATGTGAGGGTTAAGTGAGGAGGATAGCGTGTATCAGGAAATGAGGAATGGTGAGGGTGTGGGTTTGTCAGGAGGAAGGTGGGGGAACATGGTTTTGGTTTTGTGGTTTTGGCGGGGTGGTGATGGTATAGAAGAAGGGTTGACCGAAGTTTTGACTTCGGGGTTAACTAAAAATCAAAACTGGGTAAAGGGTTTTATTTGGTGTGGGCTTTTTTATTTTATTTTATTTTATTTGGGCTTAGGTTTGTGGGTTAGGGATTAGTGGATTAGGATTGGGGTAAATGGGTTAGGTTGGTAGGTTATTTAGGTTTAGAGTTTAGGGACCAAATGTGTCATTTCTGAAAATTAAGGGACCAATCTTGTAATTTCTGAAAAATACTTCCAAGGGCCCAAGTTTGACAATTTGAAGATAAATGTGGTCCATCTTTGTAAATTCCTTTCCCGGCTCCGGCTTTTCACGCTTTTCCAATCTTGTGCTCGGTTTTTGCCTGTTTTGCCCTGTTTTCGATCCTTTTTACCTGAAACACATAAAAACAAAAACCAAGAATATTTGCAGTATAATATGGTCTATTTGGGTGTTTTTGGTCGTTTTTGTGTCTTATATGGGCATAAAATGATGAGTATTTACACACTCATCAACCCATATCTATAATAGCCCCACAAGTTTTTAGAAACGGTCTACCTAACAATAAAGGTAACTCTTTATCTACCGGAATGTTAAGCACTAAGAAATCGGCTAAAAATGCCTGGTACCCTACTTGGACTCGTACATTTCTTACTTCACCCATCGCCTTTGCCTGAGAGTTATCAGCCATAGTAAGATTAGACTGATTAGGTTGGGGGTTACTAAGCCCTAACCTCTTGTATAACGTATAAGGCATAACACTAACACTTGACCTTGTATCGGCCAATGCATACATCGCAACTGTTCCATTTACCTTAATGGGTAAAACAAAATTTCCCGGATCACTCATCTTCTTTGGCAATCCATTCTCCACTATCCTTGCTCTATCAACCTCATCGAAATCTTTGTCTTCTAGTCTAGCCCTAGCCATCATTACCGCATCCAACTTCTTACGGTATGTTATGTAATCGTTCAACACATCTATAACCGGTTTCTCTTCCATAAGCTCTTGAAATTTCAACTCCAAGTTCTCCAAAATCGCTTCCTTTTGTTCTCGGGTTAGAGGTTTAACGGTTTCTGGTGAAATTGGTGTTGAATTTGATGATGATGATGATTTTTCGTTCTTTGGGGTGGAGGGTTGGGTTAATTTGTTTAGGGGTGCCTTCTTTCTACTTGCTTTTCCCATCTTAACAATCTCTTCCTTCCCTTCTTCTAATTCCGCAAACATCTCATCAACTTCTTTTCCTTCTTTCCATTCGGTAATGTCAATCCTCATCTCACCAAGTGCGAAATCAAGCTAACACTTGGTTGTAACAAGAAAATCTCGTCCAAACACGACATCCGGTTCATCAGCATTTCCATATTCCAAAACAACAAAATCTACCTTGAAAATGTGGCCACGAATATTCACTTTCACATCTTTTACCTTCTTTCTACCATAATCCTCATAATCCGGTTCACAAGCAAAAGGTACTGTTGGTCGAATACTGCTGCTGAGTGGATAAGTGTCACGTATACTACTGCTAGATAGATAAGTATAAAAAGATATTTTGTGTATAAAAGTCAAGAATATACGGTAGATAATATCTTTAGACAAAGTGATCAGTAACAAGTTGTGTACACAGATACATGTTGTATCTTAGTTACTGACACACATAAGCTAGCAAGTAGTTCGACAAGACTTGACAATATTGTAAAGATCTCCTTTGGACTATAAAAAGGAAGATCTTAGCTTAGAGATAAGTGTGTCTAAGAGTTGAATGTGCATGTACTGAATATAGACTAAGTTAGCAACAAAAATAGTTATTCTCATAACCAAGATTCAAGGTTTGTAACCCTAGTGATAGTAAAGATCACTCGTATTATTTTCAATAATATTGAATCGTTTAGTGCTAACATTGTGTGTTCATTATCAAATTCAACAACCACCTCGGTTCCATTTCCAATAACAATATACTTCTAAGTGTGGTTAAGTAGATTCCGCATACTTAGTCACATTCACTCAAAGTATCATATACACTCGTTATAAAGGACTTCCTCTTAAGTGTATCTAGAGCATCCTCTCACATATCAGAAAGGTGGGAGTGAGATGTTGTTTATGATGGAGTAGAACAATAGTCTTAGGGTCATACTAACCGGACCCTCCCTACCATGGGGGGTCCACCTATTTTAGTTAAAAAGTACAAGCATTAAAGCAGATAGTACAAGCGGCGGCAGCAGTGTCGGTCAACACACCCTCAGTATAACATCAGCCTAGTCTTAATGGTTAAATTTCAAGTGAAGTAAATCAAGGCTTCTAATTTCTACCACATATCCCATCACACAAAGTGACAGACCCTACCTAGATAAAGACGGCAGTGAGGAATTACAAGTCAATAGTCAAGCAAAAGCATGTCTGCTTCGTGGCCGACCCACCTAAATGCGATGCCTACCACCGTGGGAATCAGGTCAGAAAGTGCGAGGAAATGAATGCCAACTTGCTAGCGTAGAATCATGCATAAGAAAGTGGTCCCTGATTAACAAAACTCAAAAAGTCTTCCTAATCGTACAACTAATATGAAATTTTCCACAAAAATTTTGTGCTCACTATGGGCACTGCAAGCAACCTTTGCTCAGTTCTACCCATAAAGGAGTGTGTTAGTTTATTGCTTCCAACTATGCATAGCAGAAAAATAACAGAAAAATGATAATACTATAGAATGTACAACTTTTGGCTTAATTAGCATTGTAACATACACATTGAAACTTAATGGAACCAATTTTACTACAACAGCACGGAAATTTTGTCTGGTGGATACTAGAGAAAGAACATACATAGAATGTATGTTCAAAACAGATTCCATATCTATCTATAGAACATAGTAACTTGTAGATACGTAGAAATTCTTGCAGAAAAAATAGATTACCTGTTCAAGTACATGTGTTCACTTCATATATAACATCATCCTACATCTGTTCCTGTCTTCATTTCCCTCTATGTGGGTTCAACCGGCTACACGTACTCACATCTTCCCACCCCTCACCATACAAATGGACCCATGAAATGTACCTATTAAATGAATGAAAACTATTGGTACCTTAATTACTCAAAAATTAACAGCAAAAACAGTACCACATACGATTTTAATAAAATAACCACAAGCTTTTCCAAAAAGAATATTATAAAATAAAGACAAAAGTAGCATTAGTACTTTATGTCTTCTACCATCATTAGATATTCAATTATTCAGTTAAAATACTAAGCTCCACATATTTTCTCGTGGCCGGACACCTACACCCGTCAGCGTTCCCGGTTATCAATGTTTTGCGAGAAAACTAACCTCCAGAATAATATTACTATAAAAGTATAAGGGATTCACCACAGGTAACTGAATACTCGCAACTGAATAATTAGCTTATTTTATAAATACCCTGTTCAAATTATAACAAGTACGGAGTAATAAACACTACAAGAAAACATAGAACAGGCGAGGAACACCACGCCGACGACTCAATGTCGTCAGCACAATACACTAAACGACAAAAAAATGACTTGACCAAGCCAAGGTTGCGTTGAATTTTTAAGTTAGTATCGTACCGACGACGTGTAGTCGGTATAATGATACAATTGTTTGACTTTTCTAAACCTGGTGAAAACCTGGGCGGGAATTTGACCCGCCAAAATTATGTCGACGACAAGTCGTCGGCACTATATACACAAAAAAATAATTGTGATTAGCGTTGGGTTAGCGATTAATTAAGAATTATTTTACCGCTAGTTTTATTATACCGACGACATGGCGTCGGTGTTTATTTAAGTCAAAATTTTGACTTTTCCCGTTTGTGAATTATAGCGAATAATTGGGCGGGGTTTTTTCCCGCCTTTATGACGCCGACGACATGTCGAAAGTAATATGTCCCGCCAAATTTTCCCGCCAAATTTTTACTTATATATATTGTCACAAAACACGTAAAATTTCACAAAAAACACACATAACAATGGATGGTTTAACACCGGAACAGGAATGGTCGAAGGCTTTATCACACGAGCTCCTGTATAATGAAATTATACTTCATTGGGGCTGGGAAATTTTTGATTGTAACACCCCCAAATTATCGCAGCGGAACGATAATGTCAATGGGATGCTACTTCAGGGCACAAAGTACAAGATATAGAGAACGACCTCTAAATGAGACGTTTTGAAAAGTTACCATTCGAATAGATAAAGTCATAGTTTACAAGCAAAAGATCCCAAAGAAGAATAGTACATAAGTTTTTAAAGTATATCGAATGGTAAATGATAAAAGCAAAAGTCTTCATAAAAACGTGCCCTAAGACTCTCTGCTCCATGCATCTGCTATCACCTTACTAACCTGAGATAAACATGCTAAAAAGTGTCAACACAAAGGTTGGTGAGTTCATAGAGTTTGCTAAAAATAAGTTGAAAAGCGTTTAGAGAAAGTTTCCACAGCATAGGCATTGCAAATCCACTCAGTTCCAAGCCCCGCCCATAAGAGACTTGCAACCTGTGTGTTTACAACCCAATGCTAACATAGAATGATTAGGATAGATGACTTGCATACCAATGCACAATGTAATAGATGTCTTGCATACCAATGCACAATAGAATAGATGACTTGCATACCAATGCACAATGTAACAGATGACTTGCATACCAATGCACAATAGAATAGATGACTTGCATACCAATGCAAAACGTAACAGATGACTTGCATACCAATGCACAATAGAATAGATGACTTGCATACCAATGCAAAACGTAACAGATGACTTGCATACCAATGCACAATAGAATAGATGACTTGCATACCAATGCAAAACGTAACAGATGACTTGCATACCAATGCACAATAGAATAGATGACTTGCATACCAATGCAAAACGTATTTGATAAACGAGAAAAGTAATTTAAGCATGTATCTCCCCCAAAAGTTCAAAACGTATAAAAGTAGGGGCTATGAAAACTCACCTGTTATGATAGCACAATAACCACAAAGGATATGATGAAAATGAGGCTCGGTCCCAAACTGCGACCTATGAAGAATGATATGATCTAATATAAGTAAATGAAATGCTTCTACTCATGCATTTACGTATGTTAACGATACCACTCGTTGGTTTTGAAAATAATGTTTATCGTCGAAAACTACATTTTTGACATCTCGGCAAGTCATATACTATATTTCGTGTAAAAATGTTGGAATAATACTCCACGATCCTCTTTTGGTGTTTTATCGTCAAATAAAATAGTTTCGTCGCAAAATATCACTTTTACAACTTGTGAAAATATGACCGAACGGCCTCGCAAAGCTAGTCGCAAAATATAGTACGTTGAGAGTTAGTAATAGAACTTGACGTTTTTGAAATCCTTGTGACATAATCTCTCAGCCGTCTCCTTTGACTTTTGATCATACGCGTCTCGATCATGTAGATAATCGGTCATCAACTTGGCGACTTGCTAGTTTTACCTTTTTTTTATTTTTATATAATGGTTGTTTTTGGCGATACTAGGAAATTCATAACTTACTCACTATAAGTCCGATCAACAAGCGGCTGATTGATTTGGAAAATAGGCCGGGAATACTTCGTTTCACCTGAAGGAGTTTATGGCTCAAACCGTCTCGCTCAACGGGAAAATAGCTCGTAAGATGGTGCCTCGCAAAAACTGTTTACACTTAGAAAATATTGGAATTATAGTGAGGCTGTCAAAATAAGTTTTGTTAGTCGGATTTTCAGAAATTCATATCTTGGTCATTACAAGTCGGTTTTCAACGTTCTTTATATCCACGCGATCGTCAAAACATGAACTAACATATTCTCAGTGGCTCGGCTCAGCTAGACTACGGCTAACGCCTCGTTTTATCCCTTGAAGTTCGGCCAAACAGCACACAAATTTCAGAAAAATAGTTTTCATCGTCTAACTTGTTTTTAGCATATCTTTCACGTCGTAAATGATCTTTTAGTGATTCCAGCGGCTACGGTTTCTTTTTTGAAAGTATTTTCTAAATATGAAGGCCAAAATAACGGCATGTTTACTGATTTTTCCAGATTTTGTATTTTTGGACAGCGGGGTTTCTACTTTGTTTAAAAACCATTTTTCTAGTTTCTAATCTTTACCAAACCTCTTCAACTCACCACAAAACTAATCTGATCCTACCATACACCTTCTTAGGGTGTCATGGGTCCTAAACATCGCTAAAAATAATGGGCTTCGCGGGGATGTTAATAGAACGTACCGATCTATTGTTAGAGATAGTTTTTGTGAAAAATAAAACAAGTGGCATATAAAACATAAGTTTTGCATGGATAGCTCTCAAAATAAATAGGAGATACAACAATATAAGAACAAAGGAAGTATGAAATGATCAAAAATGGTGTTCTTGAGCTTACTTGATGATTGGTGAGCTAGGATGAAATTTGACCACAACCTTGGAGTTTTTATTGCAAAACTCTAACAAGGATGATATAAGGAACTAGTATAACACTTGATCTTGGAAAAAAAAATGGTTCTTGCTTGTCTTTGATCTTTGGCCGTGAGGTATAGAGAGAAAGAGGGAGAGAATTGTGATTTTAGCTAGTGAAAATATAAGTGAAATGTGTTATGTAAATTTAATCAAAGTATAAGTAATGTGTAGCATTTATGGAAGTTAACTTATTAGGCAAGTGTAAGAAGGGAGGGGGCGGCATGTGGAGTTTTGGAAGAAGAAAAATGGCATTTGTTAGCTTATAAGATATTTAGGATAAGCACTAGCTAGATTAGTGTGTAATTTCGGCGTTATCGGGTACCGAGTTAACTGAAAATAAAACGTGACGAATAAAAATAAAATACGACGAAGTCGTGAAAATTATGAAATCATGATACTGATAAGAATCAGGTGTAAAAATAATGATCGTGATGAAATATCGCAAATTGACGGAGTTATACGCGTTTTCCGAAAAATATAGCAAATGGTTTCAAAACACCGGGTAAGTTAATAATATAAATTTTATATCATTAAAATTAGCATGAAAATATATTAGGGTCATATTCGGGAGTATTTGGGTATAATATTAGTAGTAATGACTGAGTGGTATTGTTTAATGAACATACGTAAATTGAAATGATGAAATCCCGTGCATAGTAAAGACTCGAAAATGCGAATTGTGACAGTCTCCACCCGTTAAGGAATTCAGTCCCTGAATTTAGCTCGTTCGTTCTACCTACGTACTTTCTCGTGGTCGGATTTGATGGGGGTAAACTTTCCCATCCTCGAGCGTAGCCCTCAAAAGACCTCTAGGTAACCGATTTTTACTTAATCCCACAACTCATCAAACAAGAACTGTCATGGGATTAGGCTAAATCGGTTTGAGGTTGTCGATTCAAATTCAATCTCACAACTCATCAAACAAGAACTGTCATGAGATTAAACTGAATCGGCTCGGGTAACAACTTGACTCTTAGCTTGATTTCGCAACTCATCAAACAAGAACTGTCACTAAATCAAGCTAGGAAACAAGTTGTCTGAAAGAATGGATTCAACATCCTGAAATGAGGTCTTTTGAAAGATTGGCTCGATTTTGGAATTGCTTACACCAATCAAATCAATATAACTAAGGTCAATAACATTTGGTATGAATTTAGCAGGGCAAAGCTATATCTTACTGGAATCGGACAATATGATAGAATGCTTAATCGTCTAGGGAAAACATACCCGTTACGCGTTGCGGCTGCCTCGGTACCCACATAGAATGCTCGACCCCTTGGTGGACTAATATTGATTTCAGGCTGTGGGTTGTTTCCCTCTATTACTAAGGCTAGAGTCGGGTTACCCTGTATTTGTCTTGGTGCCCTATTCAACCTAGGACAAGCGTACCGGAGGTGATCCGGGCTGTTACACTCATAGCATGTCCTTTGGTTATTCTTCATGTTGCCCGCATTCACTGACGCTCTACACTGATTTGTAAAATGACTCCACTGATTGCAATTTGTACACACACGGCAGGGCGCAGACTTCTGGTGATGATAAGCACATTTCGTACACTTAGGATGTGGACCTTTATACCCTTTCTGACCAGAACCAGTTGCCGCAAAGGTTCTTGCCTTTTTGTTGTCAACCATCGTGCCCGTTTTCTTTTCCGACTCACTCGTGCCCTTCCTTTTATCACTGTTTTTCAAAGTTCCATTCACACCTACCCCATTGGTGTCGTCATTTCTGCTTCCACGGTTTCCCGAGTTGTTGATATGATTGCCAACTTGAGTGACAATAGTGGGAAGCAAGTTTTGAAGTTGTTGAGCGATGATGGCGGCAAAATCAGGAGTTCCACCATGGTTGTTATCATTGTTGTCAATACCGCTACCGCCTCCTCTACCACCACGTCCACCAGTCCTTCCACCCCTTGACGCCGCACCTCCTCGGCTAGTGCTGCGAGTTGTCCTCCTTGTTGCCATTTCCTACAAGGAAGGACATGCAGTGAACGTTAGAGATGAGGGAAAACCGTTGACTGCCCAATCTATACTCATCGTCCTCATACATAGTACCACGTCGCGAGTTGTCTCCTAAATGGTGACAATGCCGATCAATGTAAGCATGGTCACATGTCCAAGTGTGTCGTGACGCATTCATAATTATGTTGGCCACCCATAATTATAATTGCCTCCTTTCACACGTGTACATATTACCAAGCACACATATCTCAGCGATTGATGTTCCTTAAGCGGGTAGTCATTCTATCATCCGATCCTAAATGGTGAAGGTGTACTGTGGTGAGGGTACTTAGGGAGTGTCGCACTCGATATATAGGAGTCTCTCTTAGGTGATGAAGTCACGGTAAGGTTTAGTCTCTAAAAAGTATCTTTAAGAGAACTCCCATCCTCCGTGAATCATCAAATCTCTGCAGCTAAGTAATAACCTTTATTTAACTCAATCTCATGTCTCATCAAACAAGAACTGTCATAAGATTGAGTTAAATAACCAGTTATTATTGAGCTCCACATTTCTGATGACTCGACTAGAGTTTGGGACTTCCCCATCAGTACCATAAAATATCTAATAGCGTAGGTCTAGACGAAAAGTTATCAGCAAGCGTACGTGTAGGAAAAATGCAAGGCGATAGGGAGGAGAGTCTAATTGTATGTAGTTATAGTCTAGGCTCTAAAAGCAACCTAGTTCTCTATAACCAATTCTCTGATACCAATCTGTAACACCCCCAAATTATCGCAGCGGAACGATAATGTCAATGGGATGCTACTTCAGGGCACAAAGTACAAGATATAGAGAACGACCTCTAAATGAGACGTTTTGAAAAGTTACCATTCGAATAGATAAAGTCATAGTTTACAAGCAAAAGATCCCAAAGAAGAATAGTACATAAGTTTTTAAAGTATATCGAATGGTAAATGATAAAAGCAAAAGTCTTCATAAAAACGTGCCCTAAGACTCTCTGCTCCATGCATCTGCTATCACCTTACTAACCTGAGATAAACATGCTAAAAAGTGTCAACACAAAGGTTGGTGAGTTCATAGAGTTTGCTAAAAATAAGTTGAAAAGCGTTTAGAGAAAGTTTCCACAGCATAGGCATTGTAAATCCACTCAGTTCCAAGCCCCGTCCATAAGAGACTTGCAACCTGTGTGTTTACAACCCAATGCTAACATAGAATGATTAGGATAGATGACTTGCATACCAATGCACAATGTAATAGATGTCTTGCATACCAATGCACAATAGAATAGATGACTTGCATACCAATGCACAATGTAACAGATGACTTGCATACCAATGCACAATAGAATAGATGACTTGCATACCAATGCAAAACGTAACAGATGACTTGCATACCAATGCACAATAGAATAGATGACTTGCATACCAATGCAAAACGTAACAGATGACTTGCATACCAATGCACAATAGAATAGATGACTTGCATACCAATGCAAAACGTAACAGATGACTTGCATACCAATGCACAATAGAATAGATGACTTGCATACCAATGCAAAACGTATTTGATAAACGAGAAAAGTAATTTAAGCATGTATCTCCCCCAAAAGTTCAAAACGTATAAAAGTAGGGGCTATGAAAACTCACCTGTTATGATAGCACAATAACCACAAAGGATATGATGAAAATGAGGCTCGGTCCCAAACTGCGACCTATGAAGAATGATATGATCTAATATAAGTAAATGAAATGCTTCTACTCATGCATTTACGTATGTTAACGATACCACTCGTTGGTTTTGAAAATAATGTTTATCGTCGAAAACTACATTTTTGACATCTCGGCAAGTCATATACTATATTTCGTGTAAAAATGTTGGAATAATACTCCACGATCCTCTTTTGGTGTTTTATCGTCAAATAAAATAGTTTCGTCGCAAAATATCACTTTTACAACTTGTGAAAATATGACCGAACGGCCTCGCAAAGCTAGTCGCAAAATATAGTACGTTGAGAGTTAGTAATAGAACTTGACGTTTTTGAAATCCTTGTGACATAATCTCTCAGACGTCTCCTTTGACTTTTGATCATACGCGTCTCGATCATGTAGATAATCGGTCATCAACTTGGCGACTTGCTAGTTTTACCTTTTTTTTATTTTTATATAATGGTTGTTTTTGGCGATACTAGGAAATTCATAACTTACTCACTATAAGTCCGATCAACAAGCGGCTGATTGATTTGGAAAATAGGCCGGGAATACTTCGTTTCACCTGAAGGAGTTTATGGCTCAAACCGTCTCGCTCAACGGGAAAATAGCTCGTAAGATGGTGCCTCGCAAAAACTGTTTACACTTAGAAAATATTGGAATTATAGTGAGGCTGTCAAAATAAGTTTTGTTAGTCGGATTTTCAGAAATTCATATCTTGGTCATTACAAGTCGGTTTTCAACGTTCTTTATATCCACGCGATCGTCATAACATGAACTAACATATTCTCAGTGGCTCGGCTCAGCTAGACTACGGCTAACGCCTCGTTTTATCCCTTGAAGTTCGGCCAAACAGCACACAAATTTCAGAAAAATAGTTTTCATCGTCTAACTTGTTTTTAGCATATCTTTCACGTCGTAAATGATCTTTTAGTGATTCCAGCGGCTACGGTTTCGTTTTTGAAAATATTTTCTAAATATGAAGGCCAAAATAACGGCATGTTTACTGATTTTTCCAGATTTTGTATTTTTGGACAGCGGGGTTTCTACTTTGTTTAAAAACCATTTTTCTAGTTTCTAATCTTTACCAAACCTCTTCAACTCACCACAAAACTAATCTGATCCTACCATACACCTTCTTAGGGTGTCATAGGTCCTAAACATCGCTAAAATAATGGGCTTCGCGGGGATGTTAATAGAACGTACCGATCTATTGTTAGAGATGGTTTTTTTTTTTTTTGAAAAATAAAACAAGTGGTATATAAAACATAAGTTTTGCATGGATAGCTCTCAAAATAAATAGGAGATACAACAATATAAGAACAAAGGAATTATGAAATGATCAAAAATGGTGTTCTTGAGCTTACTTGATGATTGGTGAGCTAGGATGAAATTTGACCACAACCTTGGAGTTTTTATTGCAAAACTCTAACAAGGATGATATAAGGAACTAGTATAACACTTGATCTTGGAAAAAAAATGGTTCTTGCTTGTCTTTGATCTTTGGCCGTGAGGTATAGAGAGAAAGAGGGAGAGAATTGTGATTTTAGCTAGTGAAAATATAAGTGAAATGTGTTATGTAAATTTAATCAAAGTATAAGTAATGTGTAGCATTTATGGAAGTTAACTTATTAGGCAAGTGTAAGAAGGGAGGGGGCGGCATGTGGAGTTTTGGAAGAAGAAAAATGGCATTTGTTAGCTTATAAGATATTTAGGATAAGCACTAGCTAGATTAGTGTGTAATTTCGGCGTTATCGGGTACCGAGTTAACTGAAAATAAAACGTGACGAATAAAAATAAAATACGACGAAGTCATGAAAATTATGAAATCATGATACTGATAAGAATCGGGTGTAAAAATAATGATCATGATGAAATATCGCAAATTGACGGAGTTATACGCGTTTTCCGGAAAATATAGCAAATGGTTTCAAAACACCGGGTAAGTTAATAATATAAATTTTATATCATTAAAATTAGCATGAAAATATATTAGGGTCATATTCGGGAGTATTTGGGTATAATATTAGTAGTAATGACTGAGTGGTATTGTTTAATGAACATACGTAAATTGAAATGATGAAATCCCGTGCATAGTAAAGACTCGAAAATGCGAATTGTGACATTGATGAATATGGTTCTTATACGAACTGTGCACCGTGGCAGAGAGACAAGATTCTGAAATTGTTGAGGAGAAAGCCGTACTATAGAGTATTTGGAAGAGCTAGATGTTGCTGAAGCTCAACGTGCTGCTGAAGCTCAAGCTGCTGCTGTTGGAGGTGACGATGAAGCTGAAAGCACGTTGGACCTCGACACCGAATTTGGTAATCTGGAAAATAGAGTAACAAATCTCGAAGCTACGTTTGCACGTATCAAGAAAATGAGAGCAAGGAAGGGAAAAGATGGTGCGAGTTCCAGCAAAGCGGGAAGTAGCCGCAAAAAAAAATAAACGGGTTGTTTCGTTTGATCTGTTTCGTTTGGTTGTCGAGTTGTTTAGTTTGAGTTGTTTCGTTTGGTTGTCGAGTTGTTTAGTTTGAGTTGTTTCGTTTGGTTGTCGAGTTTTTCGTTTGAGAACTCTTGCGTGTTTTAAATAAAATGTTTGCCTTCGTGTTTGTTAATTGTGATATTGTTTCTTCAAATAAGGTCATAAACCCAAACACCCTTTTGGTGCAGGAAATAAGCAATCCCAAACACCCCTGTTTGGACAGCATAAACCAAACGGCCCCTTATGGTTGAATCTTGATGGATACTTAAGTTTTCACAGCAACAACAACATCATTGGAACATTTTAAAGCGTACGAATTAAAAATATAAAGCACGTTCGACATCAGTTTTCACAACAACAACAACATTTTATTAAACAACAACAATAACACAACAAACAACAACAACGACAATAACAGCAACAACAACAACAATAACAGCAACAACAACAACCTACATACGAAGATTTCCCATATCACCTACCATGTCATTATAAAGGTCGTGAAATAAGGCAGCTGAATCAATTGTGTGTTTGTTTGGATGCATGTACACTTCTAGCATTTTATTGAGTACCATTATCTGGTGATTCAGTTTGATGCAGTTTGAGCACTCTGTATTTCCAGGACTCGATTTTGAAGGTCCTGCGGTGTAACGAGTTGGAGTTATGGATGGTCCTGCGGAATGAGTTGGAGGCGTTGAAGCTCCAAGAGAACCGGTCATTTTGGCTAGTCGTTCCTCCTTCCATAAAAAAAATCGCATCCATACTCCTTTGTCCCACCCTGTTAAAGAGTAAAAACTATTATTTTTAACAACTAACAAAATTATTTATATAACACACAAAAAAGTATGTAAGTGTTCACCTTTGATAAAGGACACGCATAGTATTGTTTACCACGGGAGTAAGGTTTATGCGATTCTCGCAGAATTACGTCTCCTCGTTTACAAGGACAAGCAAAAGCTTCAAATTCCGCCATCTTCACCATGATAACAGTGTGTGTTTGTGGTTGTGAAGTTGTGTGGATAAGATGTTAGTATATAAGAGCAGATCTTGGTGGGAAATGTTTTGTTGACAGATCGTGTAGAACCTTATCATCTCGGATCATTCGTTTAACATCTCGTGTAGAACCATATCATCTCGGATCATTCGTTTAACATCTCGTGTAGAACCTTATCATCTCGGATCATTCGTTTAACATCTCGTGTAGAACCTTATCATCTCGGATCATTCGTTTAACATCTCGTGTAGAACCTTACCATCTCGGCTCATTCGTTTAACATCCCGTGTACAACCATATCATCTCGGATCATTCATTTAACATCTCGTGTACAACCATATCATCACGGATCATTCGTTTAACATCTCGTGTAGAACCTTACCATCTCGGATCATTCGTTTAACATCTCGTGTAGAACCTTACCATCTCGGCTCATTCGTTTAACATCTCGTGTACAACCATACCATCTCGGATCATTCGTTTAACATCTCGTGTACAACCATATCATCTCTGATCATTCGTTTAACATCTCGTGTAGAACCTTACCATCTCGGATCATTCGTTTAACATCTCGTGTAGAACCTTACCATCTCGGCTCATTCGTTTAACATCTCGTGTACAACCATATCATCTCGGATCATTCGTTTAACATCTCGTGTACAACCATATCATCTCGGATCATTCGTTTAACATCTCGTGTACAACAATATCATCTCGGATCATTCGTTTAACATCTCGTGTAGAACCTTATCATCTTGGATCATTCGTTTAACATCTCGTGTAGAACCTTACCATCTCGGCTCATTCGTTTAACATCTCGTGTACAACCATATCATCTCGGATCATTCGTTTAACATCTCGTGTAGAACCTTATCATCTCGGATCATTCGTTTAACATCTCGTGTAGAACCTTATCATCTCGGATCATTCGTTTAACATCTCGTGTAGAACCTTACCATCTCGGCTCATTCGTTTAACATCTCGTGTAGAACCTTATCATCTCGGATCATTCGTTTAACATCTCGTGTAGAACCTTACCATCTCGGCTCATTCGTTTAACATCTCGTGTACAACCATATCATCTCGGATCATTCGTTTAACATCTCGTGTACAACCATATCATCTCGGATCATTCGTTTAACATCTCGTGTACAACCATATCATCTCGGATCATTCGTTTAACATCTCGTGTAGAACCTTACCATCTCGGATCATTCGTTTAACATCTCGTGTAGAACCTTATCATCTCGGATCATTCGTTTAACATCTCGTGTATTTGTCGACTACAACTTTCAAGAAATTGTAGCAGGTAATACTCTCTCGTATTTGTCGACTCATCCGTTTAAACCGATTCCTATAAACATGGTGGTTGAAAGAGAAGTGGGTCTGAGAAAATAGGCAAGTTTACGGGTCGGGTTATGGTGTTTGGGTGATATCATCGGCTCTTCTCTTTCTTCCATTATTATGTCTTCCGCCATTGTTGTACTTTTATAAGAAGTTTGTTCGAGGTGACTACTCTTTGAAGTGTGTGTAAAAGAACTAGTAAATTATATATTAACTACTTTTTTTTTAAATTTTATAAAACTATTTTTTAAATATTTTTTTTAATTTTATAAAAGTATTTATAATAAATAAAAAATTTAACTACTTATTTTTTTATTTTATAAAACTATTTTTTAAATATTTTTTTTTATTTTATAAAAGTATTTATAATAAATAAATTTTTTTAATTATATAACTGTAATACTACCGTGGACTTGTCGTCGGTAATATTACCGCCAAAATTTTCACCAAAATTCCATACGTCCCGCCAAACGAGAAATGACATATTTTCTTTATGATCCCGACGACATGACGTCGGGACCATTAAAAGAGATAACAAAACTAGATCTTAAACACTTAGAAAAAAAAAAACGCTATTTACTTTTTATCCTCTCCTCAATTATTGACGTCGCCGGCGATTATACTCCACCACCACCTCCGACACCACTACCAGTACTCCACCACTACCACAGCTCCACCATCACTACACCCCACCACCTCCGACACCACCGCAGCTCCACCACAGCTCCACCACCTCCTCCTCCTCCTCCTCCTCTCATGTTTAATTCACTCCTCAACCCCGCCTTTGTTTAATTCTTCTTCTTCCCCACTTCTTCTTCTTCTACAAAACAGGTCATTTTGATTTTTGTTAATTTTGATTTTTGTTAAATTTGTTTTTTGTTAACTTTGTTTAATTTTAGTGTTAATTTTGTATTAATTTTGTTTTTTGTTAATTTTGTTTATTTTTTTTATACAACCGAGACAGCCGAGAGCGAGAGTCGAGAGCTGAGACAGCCGAGAGCGAGAGTCGAGAGCTGAGACAGCCGAGACAGAGGTAATGTGGTCCCTTTTTTTATTTTTTTTAACTTTTGGTATCCCGACGACATGTCGCCGACAACAGTTTTTTTTAAAACTTTTTATATACTAATGTGCTCTCTTTTAATATAGCCCGAGCTGAGCCCGAGACCGCAGCCCGAGACTGCAGCCCGAGACCACAGCCAAGAGCCCGAGACCGCAGCCGAGACAGTATGTTGTTATATATGTTTGTGAAATGTTGCGTGAAATGTTGCATGAAATGTTGCGTGAAATGTTTGTGAAATGTTGCGTTTAAAAATCAGTTGGTGTAGGATAGAAGTAGGGCGCGTTAGCTGCTAAATGTTTGTGAAATGTTGCGTGAAATGTTCCGCTTATTTTCTGCACAAATAGGGCACGTTTGCTGCTGATTTTCTGCACAAAATAGGGCGCATTAGCTGCTAAATTTTCTGCGCAACAGGGGTATTTGTTTTGCTTATTTCAGCCCCGAAAAGGGTGTGCTTTGGTGAGGTTTAACAGCAAGACGCCAAGGTTGTGTCTCGGTTTGGTTAAACAACCACCAAGGATGTGCGTTTATTTGCTTTAGTTTATTATCTTGGGTCTCACTAAGCCTAGTAATTAAATAGGGTACGTTTGGTATTCAAGTGGGCCAAAGAACACTTACGTATTAAAATTGTATTAATATTTTTGGGATTAATACTCGATTAGTGTAACATTTGGACTGTGATTATGACTTTATCATAACGTTTTGTAGTGAATCAATTGCAAAAGTGTAACATGTATTTATATTCTATTAATTGTTTAACTTAAAATAGTCGATTTGTGTATTATTGTTAGACTTTTGTGAATGTTTTAGGATTTTAGTGATTAATTTCGGAAAGTCCCCGTCCGAAGTTAATCATCCTATAGAAAACCCGTCCGGAATTAATTTATTAGAAATTAATTTCGGAAAGTCCCCTGTTTGGGACTGCTTTTTGAATGTTTTGTCTCATTTAGGATATGGATGCGTATAACTGATTTACTATTTGAGATTATTTCGACAGTGTTTCTCCTTTACTCCTACGAATATGTCCTTAATGCACATATTTGGGGAGTTGAGGGGAAATGCTGCCGAAATTTTCTCAAATAGTAAATCAGTTATACGCATTCATATATGAGACGAATCATTCAAAGAGTGGGTAAGGATTGCCTTTCATAGTTGCGCTAGGTGAACAAAACAACTCGTAATCATTAATTAAGTGCATATAATAACCGATTGCATCATAAAAATGCAGTTATGATAATTGATAAGAGTTGGACCCGTATAGAGCATCGTGGTTCAAAAGAATTTCTTGATGGTCTTGCCGCCTTCCTCGATCATTGCAAACCGTTATTGAATAGTTCTGGAAACATAAAATGTCCATGTCGTCGTTGTTGTAATGTTCCATGGGTATCTCTCGAAGGTCTTAAACGCCACATAGGCCAAAATGGGTGGGACCCAACTTATACACAAAGGAAGGATCACGGTGAACCGGATCCTCCGAATAATGATCAAAATGATATTCTTTATAACACAACACAATGTGAGATGAGTGACATGGGTGCGTGCCTTAATGATATTCTTGATATTCCTCCGAATAATGATCAAAATGATATTCTTGATATTCCTTCGAATAATGAGCCGACTCATGGAAATATTGGCGAGACAAGTAACAAGCCTACTCAAGCAGCGACACCTCCTCTGCGTAACGAGTATGAAGAGTTACTTGCAAGTTCCAACCAGCCTCTGTACCCGGGTTGTGACTTTATGACAACAATGGAT
>CP139505.1:133290380-133510380 GCA_021014915.2 Artemisia tridentata subsp. tridentata | reverse complement strand
CATTAAGCACAAAATTGGGCATGACAATTAGTCATCCCAATCACTACTCATAAAGTTCCTAATCTTCATACTCAATCAAAATATTACTATTGTTTTTAGTATATTAAGCTAGTATAGAGTCTCATCACTAAAAATAATATCCCATCCCAAAAGGAAATAACAATTGAAGCAAATCAAGCCTTCCAATTGTTGCTCCATATCCCATCCCACAGACTTTACCAAGATAGATAACATACTATTCGTCCAGAAGACCAGGCTTTATATGGGCCACATATATAGTAGACTTACAAGTCAATTTCAAAGAAAATGATAGATTGTGGATTATAACCAAGTTGTGTGGAAAAAAATGTGAACATGCTAACGTAGACTCATGCACGTGAAAAGTGGTCCTTACGTAACAAAAAAGCCTTTCTAATTGTACTATTATAACCAAGTTGTGCTTACTCGGGTCACCAAGAAACCTTTTATTCATTGCTAGATCACTATAAAGGCTGCCTATTGCAAGCAACTTTCACTCAAAACAAGCAGAAAGCCATGTGTTGGTCGATTATTTCCCAGCACCACTTACATTACACAAACAGAAAACTTATAATTTACAGCCTTTGCACAATATGAATTAGCATCAAACGTAAAACTTAACATGTACAGAACCAGTTTGACTAAGCAAGAACAAAATCGTGTACGATATACTAAAGAAATTAACATATATAGCTATGGTCAATACAAATAACATATCTATCGAACATAATAACTTGTAGATATAGTAAAGTCTTGCAAAAAAAAAAGAGATTGGTTGTTCAAGTACCTGTGTTCATGTTGGATTGTGGACATATTTATAAACGTATGTCCGGTTTCGACTCGAGCCTATTAGGGGCACACACGTTTACATTTAGAGAACACTTTATTCAATGTAATTAATATATTGGATGTGTTAATTATATTAAATAATAATACACGAAATATTTAAATGGTCGAACATAGAAAAGGAAAGGGGTCAAAGTGTCGTTTTTGTGGAACTTAAGCAGGTGTTAGACTTAAACTTGGAGAGCAAGTTTCATGGCTATATAAACACCCTTAATTTACAATTCTGTGGATTGATACACTATGTCACGACACATATTCAATAAACAAAACCCTTTAAATCTGTTTGTCTTTTTCTTCATGTGATATCTAGTATCGGCAGCAAAAGGGCAAACCATGTATGAATGCATAATCATGCTTTTTATTCTATGTGCATGAAACATACATGCATACCATACGTATGCTATGCATGTAAAGTGATTTCCATGCAAATAGTTTTTCCATTTATTCCATCAGTAGCAATCGTAATCCCATTGCGGGATTCGATCATGTGAAGCCTAGATCCAAAAACAAGAACACCGTTTTTCGTTGTTTTATTTGTGTATTAAGCACTAGCATCTTAGTGTTCTTGTTTGACGTGTAGTGTATCCAACCTTAGAGGAATAAACACTATTTGATTCTTAGTGTTCTTGTGATTTGATCTTAATTTGGGGTTTTTTTCTATAAACCCTAATTGCATGGATCGCTGAAAGGTACGCGTGTCACACCCCAAAAATGGCGCAGCGGAATGGCACTTACCGACTACGATATGAAGGGCTATCCCTTTTCCCGCTCGTTAGGCCCCTTCTCCTCTCCCTCTCCGGGGGTATGACCTCATTGTCAAGAACACAAGGTGTCACAATAGAGAAATACTAAATGTAATACATAGAACAGATAATAGTCACAACTCACACAACTGGGATAAATACAAATATCCAAGTCATCATGAGTCTCAGAGCTAAACAACATCACTAAGCAATAACCAAATGCAGCTTCACGAGTTATAACCCGGAAGGGTCTTGACTAAGTCTTGCTAAGTCAGGCCAATACTCAACCTTCTATGGTACCTTCATTCTTAACACCTGAAAATGGATACTCAAAAATGTCAACATAATGTAGGTGAGCTCGTAGGTTTGTAATGTTAAACCACGAAGCTGTGAATAATGGTGTAGGACAAAAGTGCAAATGAATGCAAGTTATGAACACGTTATCCAAACAAAATAGTGTCGCGCCAACTCAACCTATCACAATGTCTCACACATAAACAGTACACACAGAGGGGAGCTACCCCGATAGATCTATCATAATGTTTCGGCTCTCAAAAAGAGTTAACAGTTGTGCATTCATGTACACACAGTCAAAACATTTTGTAGCACATAATCGCATCATCACACATATATGTCCAAAAACATGAAAATGATGTATCACAGCATGAAAAACAGTCAAAATAGCATTTGAGTACCATTTTCCCCCAAGGAAAACATAATGAAAAAGGGGCTACGAGAACTCACCTTGTCAAGTAGTAGTCAGATATCACAATAATTCAGACAGAGTTCAGCACCAACACGCGACCTAGATTAGTAAGGTTTGTTTTAGTTCACGGATCGAGTTTTAGGAATTTATGACATTTAGTCAAATCTAAAATATTTAAAGAGTTTATGTTATTGTTGCTGGTGTGGCAGCATTTAAGTTAAAAATCATTTTCTAAATTTTTTTTTTAGAGTATTGGCTCTTAGAAGTGCTTTAAGTGTACAACGAATAAGACATCGAGAATGAAATAGTCTTTGGTTCGGAAATAACCAAGGACAAGATGAGGGAAATAATTACATATAATTTGTTAGGCGTTGGTGGATTTTTGTGAACCTTTTTGGTTAATTGTCGTTAAAGTGCTAAGTGTGAATTTAAAATGTCTAAGTTAAATATCACTTTATTCCTCATCGCAAGTCGTGATTAGATGCCACTATTTAAGTTTATGAAAAAGTATATAAGTTTACATTTCTTTTCTTGGAAAAATATGGGCGTGGCCCGTGCACGTGCCCTTGTTTGATTTCACGTGTTAAATATTTGTTAAGTAGTATTTATTTTGTAAGTTTATAGGAATTTTAACTAGTCGTTATAAAATTGACCATTTCAAGCATAGATTAAATGGGTCTCTTTTTGTAAGTTCGTTTAGTTTTTATAACTTTCAAAATACGTCTCGTGTTGTGGAGTACGTTTAGTAATTTGGAAATAATGATATTGATATATATACATTTAAATGTGACGTATCCGAATATGAGTCGTGGAATGGCTCGGGCACGAAATAGTCAATTTTTTCGAGAAGCACCAAACTCGTTTTAGTTTTTATTATTAAAAGAGGTATAGTTGGGCTGCTGGAGGTTTGGAGTGGGCTCGACCCAACTTAACAAAACAAGTCAACAGGTAAGCCATGGGCTTTGGCCCAAACCTGTGAGGAATACAATGCCAGAACAAGACCAACAATAATTTTAACACCCTTAAAATTTAAACCAAAAAAGACCATGTTACTATTTTTGAGGCAGGAAAGTTTAATCTTGGCCCAAGGTGTTATTTGCTGCATTGGTATTACGTCTTAACAGTGAGCGAACGTTCAGGGTGATTACCATTTGAGCGTAAAGAACATATGAACAAGGGCGATAAGAACATGGCCAACACAAATAAATACAACCCCATTGTTAGACACCTAGGGGTCTCGACACACCGCAACGAACATAAACCAGTCTTTATGACTTTAAACCATTTAAATTTCTTGGTACCAAACAACCATCACCCTACTGTTGGGTTTGACACCACGCAAGCACAACCAAATTTTATTTCAAAACTGTTTTTAATCTTATAAAATTAGAATTGAATCGATAAGCAAAACAAGTGCTAGTGAGTTTGTTTGTCTAGTTAGGAAAAGCTTTGTCCTACTACTTATCTCAATTTGTAACATCAAACCCCAAAACCACATCCTCTGTGGTTCGACCCACAGCAAAACCAAACACAACCCAAACGTTTCTCCTCGACCATCGGGTACAACCCGACTCGAGTGGAGGCTTGATACCAATCTCACCCTTACGGGTTTGTGACGGTACGGTACGCACAAAACAAGTAAAACGACACCCTTCGATGTGGGTTTTATCTCAGCCGAATAAGACTACAAATAGCAAAAGAATTAAGCCGAAACTAATAAGCACAAATCCAATTTAAGCCAATACAAATTTTGTAGTGTAAGTTTTCTTTTAGATTGTCCCACACATTGACAACAACAACAACAATCAAAGCTTAAAACAACACAACCATTCACGATTCCAAAACTATTATTTGATCGGTGTAAACAGAATTATTATTAACACATCTTAATAAAAAAAAACTCATGCATTTCTTAATATCAACAAAGTAAACATGTAGATTAAGAATGAACAAGATCCCTACAACATGTAGAGCCGATTAACAAGGAGACCGAGGAGAAGTCAAAAGAAATCAAACCCGATCCAAGCAAACCCACTTCCTCTTCCATCGAGATATCACCCTTAAAATTGTTTTTGATGATGATTCGAGTGTGGGTGGGTTGCTTGTGAATCGGACTGAGTTTATAGAATATAACAAAGAAGGTTTGACCTGTCCTTTCTTGATTCTCAGATGCTCTTATGGCCAAAAGGGAAACCATGTCGACATTTCTTTTGGCTCGGCTCGTTAACCCTAGGGATTCGACAAGTAGGATGCCAGATGCTCCTTATGGACAAAAGGAAAAATTTAAACTCGACTAGTCTTGTTTAAATTGGCTTGATGTTGATCTGGGGAAAGGTTAAATGGAGACTACGATTGATCATCAGAAAAGGGAGATGAGGGAGAAGAGAGAGGGGGAAAGAAAAGTAAAAGTATACCGAATATGTGGTGAGTGGGGCGGTGATGATGTATAGATAAGAGAAAATTTT
Organism: Artemisia tridentata subsp. tridentata; assembly: GCA_021014915.2. Lineage (NCBI taxonomy): Eukaryota > Viridiplantae > Streptophyta > Magnoliopsida > Asterales > Asteraceae > Artemisia > Artemisia tridentata. Next base: position 133,505,602 of record CP139505.1, on the reverse strand, counting down.
ATAATTAATATTAATAAGTGTATTAAGTGTATCCCGTGTTCTGTTGAGCACCGGTGTAAATGTGGTACTCTGGTTTGGCGTAAATGTGAAGAATATAATTTCTGATAACGTTTTTATAAAACTGGCATAAAATCAAATTTACTGACTCCGAAAATGCATTGAAAATTTGAACCATTACTAATCTGGTGTCGGTACGCGCGTGGTATCGTTTTCTCGATTCGTGCAGTTTAGATACAAGTTATATGCAAAAGAAATGTGTAACTTCTAAAATAAATTATATTGAGTTTTAAATGATGAGTAAAGACCTGGAAAATTCGCGGTTGCTACAGTCTATCCCCGTTAACAGAATTTTGTCCTCAAAATTCAGCTAGTACCATTGTCAAACAGGTGTGGGTACTTATGTCTCATCTGATCCTCACTTTCCCAAGTAAACTTAGGTCCGCGCTTTGAGTCCTAACGGACTTTAACTATTGGTATCTTGCTACGCTTCAGCTTCTTGACCTCACGCTCTAAAATCTCAACCGGTTTCTCTACAAAGTGCAACTTAGGATCTATCCGAATCTCTTCCAAGGGTATGTGTAAGGTCTGATCAGCAAGACACTTCTTAAGGTTCGACACGTGAAACGTGTCATGTACGCCACTTAGCTCTTGTGGTAGTCTTAGTCGGTAAGCTACCGGACCGATTCTCTCAGTGATCTCAAAAGGTCCTACATATCTAGGAGCTAACTTGCCCTTCTTTCCAAAACGCACAACACCTTTCCAAGGTGACACCTTGAGTAACACATGGTCACCAACACTGAATTCTAGGGGTCTTCGTCGGTTGTCGGCATAGCTCTTCTGACGGTCTCGAGCAATCTTGAGTCTATCCTTGATCTGAATGATCTTCTCAATGGTCTCTAACACTATCTCGGGTCCTATCATTTGACTCTCTCCAGCTTCTGCCCAACCAACAGGTGAACGAAACTTTCTCCCATAAAGTGCTTTGAATGGTGCCATATCTATGCTGGTATGGTAGCTGTTGTTATAGGAGAACTTGGCTAATGGAAGATGGGTATCCCAATTACCACCGAAATCTATGGCATACACCCTGAGCATGTATTCTAAGGTCTGTATAGTACGCTCGCTCTGACCATCGGTCTGTGGGTGATAGGCCCTACTCATCTCTAAGTGTGTTCCTAGGGACCTTTGCAATAATTGCCAAAAGTTTGACGTGAAGCGGCTGTCGCGATCAGATATGATCGATATAGGCACACCATGTCTCGCCACTATCTCCTTGATGTAAAGTCTAGCCAATTTGTCCATCGTATAATCTTCTCGGATAGGTAAGAAATGTGCCGACTTAGTCAATCTATCTACGATAACCCAGATCGTATTGTGCCCACTACTAGTCCTAGGAAACTTTGTAATAAAGTCCATGGTTATCCTTTCCCACTTCCACTCGGGAATCTCCGGTTACTGTAACAAGCCAGATGGCCTCTGATGTTCAGCTTTCACTTTAGAGCAAGTTAAACACTTGCTAACGTAGACAGCTATGTCCTTCTTCATCCCAGGCCACTAGTACAAATCCCTCAGGTCGTAGTACATCTTATCTGCTCCTGGATGAACAGAGTACCTCGTTGTATGTGCTTCTTCCATGATTAGGGTTCTCACGTTACCAGTTAACGGTACCCGAATTCGGTCTACAAAGTACAGTCCACCATCGTCCTTTTTCTCCAGTTGCTTATCTAAGCCTCGCATCTTCTCTGTGGGTGCATCCATATTCATAGATGCCTCTCTCTGAGCCGCTAGTATCTTATCCTTGATACTCGACTGTATGGTTATACTCATGGTTTTCACTTTCCTAGGCTTGAGTCTTTCCTTCCTACTCAAAGCATCAGCTACCACATTTGCCTTACCTGGGTGGTAGTGAATCTCACAGTCATAATCGCTAAAGAGCTCAATCCATCTCCTCTGGCGCATATTCAACTCTTTTTTATTGAAGATGTGTTGGAGACTCTTGTGATCAGTATAGATAATACTTTTCATCCCATACAAGTAATGTCTCCATATCTTGAGAGCGAATACTACAGCGCCTAACTCCAGATCATGGGTGGTATAGTTCTTCTCATCAACTTTTAGTTGTCGAGAGGCATAGGCAATCACCTTACCTCTTTGCATTAGTACGCACCCAAGGCCTTGACATGACGCGTCACAGTATACTATGAAATCTTCGGGTCCATCGGGGAGGGCTAGGATTGGTGCATTACACAGATTATCTTTCAATGTCTGAAAGGCACTCTCCTGTGCTTCGCCCCAATCGTATTTCTTGTTCTTTTGAGTAAGTGAGGTAAGAGGTTTGGCAATCTTGGAGAAATTCGCGATGAACCGTCGATAGTAACCTGCCAGTCCTAGGAATGAGCGGACTTCTGATGGTGTTTTAGGGGCTTCCCAATTCTTCACCGCTTCGATCTTGCTGGGGTCTACATGAATGCCATCTTTGTTAACCACGTGCCCAAGAAATTGGACCTCTTGTAGCCAAAACTCGCACTTCGAGAACTTAGCGTACAGTTTTTCCTTCTTGAGTAACTCTAGGATTAACTTCAAATGCATTTCATGTTCCTCTTTTGTCTTGGAATAGATCAGAATGTCATCGATAAACACGATGACAAATTTATCCAAGTATGGCCTGCATACTCTCGAAATGACCGTATCGAGTCCTGAACGCGGTTTTTGGAATGTCATCTTCATGTACTCGTAACTGATGGTAACCGGAACGAAGATCTATCTTGGAGAAGTATCGTGAGCCTTGCAGTTGATCGAATAAGTCATCGATTCTCGGGAGAGGGTAGCGGTTCTTAATGGTTAACTTGTTCAATTCCCGGTAGTCGATACACATCCGAAAGGAACCATCCTTCTTTTTGACGAACAATACCGGTGCTCCCCATGGCGAAGAACTAGGTCGGATGAAACCTTTGTCTTGGAGTTCCTTGAGTTGATCAGACAACTCCTCCATTTCAGTAGGTGCCAAACGGTAGGGAGACTTTGCAACCGGCATCGATCCAGGAATTAGGTCTATTCGAAACTCGACCTCTCGCGTAGGGGGTAATTCGGATAAGTCGTCGGGAAACACCTCTGGGAAGTTTCGAACGACTGGAATATCTTCCAGTTTTTGCCCGTCTACTTTCATGCTCATGAGGTGCCTCGCTTATTCTTCAGGTCGTTCTCCATAGACCTTAAGTAACTCTTCGTTTGGTAGTGGTACTCGGACCATCTTTTCATGACACACTATTTCCGCCTTATGCTTGGACAACCAGTCCATCCCTACAATCACGTCGAAGCTTCCGTGTCCGAATGGTATTAAGTTGATGCTAAAGGTGTAGCCTTCTAACTCGAGTTTGCACCCGCGAATGATCTTATTTGTTTCTACCCTTTGACCATTTGCTATTTCAATTTCGTAACTAAAGTCTAGTCTACTGGGTTCCATATTTAACAGGGGCATGAATTTAGTGGAGACAAAACTATAATCGGCACCAGAATCAAATAACACAGTAGCATTGTGGTCGTTTAAAGAGAACGTACCCGTTACGATGTTCGGGTCCTGACGTCCTTCTTCAGCGTTCATCACAAATACCCGACCACGAGCTGGGTTGCCATCGTTCCCACGGTTTGCATTGTTTACACGGTTAGCATTGTTTCCACCAATTGCTACAGCCTGATTCTGGTTGTTTTGCATTTGTCCCCGTGTCCCATTCAACCTAGGGCACGTATTCCGAAGATGATTCGGGTTCGCACGCTCGTAACATGCTCTTGGGTTGACAACATTCACTGGTGTCACTTGCTTTGTTGTTGCCCGACAATCTTTTGCTACGTGACCACCCTTTTTGCAATTGAAACACACTCGGCACGGCGTAGTCTCCGGATGGTGGTAGTTACATTTGGCATACATAGGGTAAGGGCCTACATAACCTTTCTTGTCCGTGGTTGTTGCCACGAATCCTTTTCCCCATTTTTCCTTCTTATTGTCACTCTTTTCACCTCCCTGTTTACTTGGCTCGCTCACGGCCTTCCTTTTATCCCCACTGATATGTGTCTAAATACACATATATTTTACATTATTTAAACCCACAAAAACAGCCAAAAACACTTTGAAAAGTCAAATAATACAGAAAATATCATAAAATGTGTTTTTATATGATTCAGGTGCAAAAGGAGTGAAAACAGATGAAAAACGAGCAAAGTTTCATAAATTGGCAAAATCAGTCCCTGAACTTTCAAAGTTGACAGAAAATACCCCTGGTTGTATAAAATGGAAAAATAACATTTATGGTCCTTGGGATATTGAAATTTGGCATGTTTAACCCTTGTGTTAACTTTTGGAAAATTACAGTTCAAGCCCTTCAAGAATTCAGAAAATACAAAATGGTCCTTGTTATTTAACCACAAATCCAACCGGATCCTTAATCCTTAAATAAACCCAACTGCCACATCCAATTCCCTTAACCCAAAATAAACCCAGCCAACATAAATACCCCTAAACCCAACCCATTACCCCTTAATAAACCCAAGCCCAATTTTAACTAACCAAAGCCCACCCTTGTTTACCCCGTATGATTTTTTAGTTAAACCCAAAGTCAAAACCAGTCAAATACCACCATCTTCCTCACTAACCCGCCATTCCAAACCAGGATACCACCTCTGACTCAACCAACTCTCACCCCATACCTTTCCCTGAAACACGCAACCTTCCCCCTCCTCTAGTCCTTAGCTACTATCCACTAACCCACTTGTGCGCATATAGATAAAACCCACCCAAGTGGGTTTCCCGCCAAAAAGAGGATCAACGAGCCAGATTTATTCATGCTTATCCAACGGATGGGAAATGTTCGGAAGAGTCAAAGGAAGATTTGGAGTGATATAAAAGAGATAGAAGACTGAAGAAAACGGGGTCACCAGTTTTAGACCATATTTAGTGTAATTTTACTTTATTGTCGATTTATGTATCTTTAAATTCCAGTGTAATTTTTAGTTTGCAAATGTTCTATTAAGTGTGTTCTAAACTCATTTCAAGTATCAATTCAAGTTTTCCTTGTTAAATTTCAGTTTATGCAATTTTACTTAAAAATTTCGGTTCAGTTCAATCTTGTTAAAAGTTGTTATTTAGTGGTTGTTTAAGCTCAATTAAGCTCATTCATAAGCTTTTTAAAGCTTTCATAGCATCCAGTCTAGTTTAGAGTCGAAAATCAAAAATACAAAAAAATAGCTTAAAATTCAAAAATCAAGAAAGAAGAAGAAAGCTTGGAGCAAGGTAAATTCTTGATGGCCTTGGTTTAGTAGCTTCATGGGAAGCATTAGGTGTGTTCTTTGATTCATGGTTCTTGGTTTTGAATGCTCACTGTATGCAATTTTGTAAGCATTTTCTATATCTTTTAGCATAATTTGTTGTAGTGAGTAATTGTTGTTAAAAGTTGTTTGTTGCTGCCTTTTTATGCTTGTTTTAAGCTTAGTATAAGTTTAATTATTAGTGTCTTGGTCTAAATCTTTCATTTACTTCATAAATTTTCAAAACTGTCATGTTAAGGGGTGTTTGGTTCTGTGTTGCTCAAGGGGTTCCCCTATGTTTCAGTTGAGTTCTTTGGTCACAACATGTTTCAATAGGTCACTTTAGCACAGAACAAGCATAAAAACCAGTAGTCTCACATAGAAAAGTCAAAATCCCACCCTAAGTGACCATAACAGTCCACTGTGGAGGACTGTTATGCTCAAACCTCCACCATTTTGTTTAAAAGTTATCCTAGTAGCTTAATTTAGTTCCATTTTATCACAATACATCATTTTAAGTTCATAGAATCCATCAAAAGATCACCAAAGTCAACTTTAGTGCTTTTCTGCACAAAGTCAAACAGCAGACCCAGTTGCTGTTAGGTGCTGATCTAGGGCAAAATTAGGCCTCAATTGAAGTGTTATTGATGGGGCTTTTAGGTTTTCTAGATAGCTCATAAGCCAAGCTAAGTTTTGCCCCCATAATATTCCATCTCAGTAGCTTATTACCTAGCTTAATCTTGTCTGCAATTTGGGCTGTTTCTGAGTTTTCTGTTTCAAGTTTTGTAACAGCCAAGTGCTTAATCTGCTATTTCTTAGTGCTTATTTGTATTTTTCAGTTGTTTCATGCTTCTTATAGTTGTTTAAGCTTTTCCTAATCATTTGGTTAATTTTCCTGCTTTTTAGCTTATTTTGGGCTTATTAGCAAACTGCTTATTAGCCCAAAAGTGCTTATCAGGCTTATTAAACTTCAAATTTTATTTTTCTTAGCTTTCTAATAATATTTTAGATTTACTCAGAAATTTTCATAATTTTCTGAATAGTTTTAATATTTTTAATCTTTTTAATTAGTTTATAATAGTAATTAAATCATAATAAATAAAATAATAATCAGAAAAATATAAATCCAATTTTCATAATTTTCTTTTGTCATTTTTAATCTAGGAAAAATATAAATATATTTTTAGACCTTAAGAAAATCAAAAATAGAAATAAAGTGATAGCTTCTATTTAATAGAATTTATCTTTTTAAATTTTAATTAAGTAATTTTCATTTTTATAATTTTCTTAGCTTTTTCTCATCTTATAATATTTTTAGAAAAAGTTTTAGAATTTTCTTTGTTCATTTAGTATTTTTTATAATTTAAATTAGTTTAATTAGTAATTAAATAATAATTAAATAAAAAGTGTTAAAAATATAATTTAAGTTTTTAAATAAGTTTTAAGTTATTTTACATTTTTAGGTTTTAAATTTTATAAATTTTAGTTTTTGTCCCATTTTAGCTTTTCCGTTACGCGTTTCAGTTTATTAATTCGCGTTTAATATTATTGTGCATATCTGTTTTTGTTTATTATTTAGAATTGTTAAATAAAGCAAAATCAAAAGCAATCTAAATCATCTGTCACTCTAATCCTAGCTTTTCACAGTTTTCCATTCACATCTCGTTGGGAAACGATCCGGGTGATCACTTGCCTGGTTTCACACACTACACACGAGCATTCGTTCTGAGGCTGTTTGTCTTTTATCATTTATTACGGTTGACCATTCACAAGTGGTTGACTTGTGTGATAGAGAAATAAAAGATAAGTGTTTCGGGACGGATCAAATTTTGGCGCCGCTGCCGGGGAGGTGTGCTGCGACAGTTGTGTAAAGTTTTAGCGATTAGTGATTCGAGATCCTTCTTCTAGAAGTTCCTATTTCCCAAAAACAATATAAAATACCAAAAATATTTTTCTTTTCTTTTCTATATATTATTATTATTATTATCATATAAAAAAAATTAAAAACCCAAAAACATTTTTCGTTCTCTTTAAATAATAAACAAATAATAAAATATTACCATCGAAAATCAAGACAGAGTACTACCTAACTGGGGGTACGACCATAATAAGTTCCCAAACCAAAGATTAAAACTTGCCTTTGTGTCGCTTGCGAATTCGGCTCACCTTTGATTGATAAACAAACTCTAACGGAGGTTCTAGGATAGTCTGACATTAAATTGTCGGACTGAAAGAAGCGGGTTTTTAAGGAGCATTAATTGCCCACCTTTGCTTCTCCGCCACTCTGTGCGTTTTTCAGTTAGAGAGCTACCGTACGCTGGTTGATTTAAGGTTTAAGTTCCTTGTGTTGCTTTGATCTTGTTCTAAAAAAAAAAAAAAAAAAAAAAAAAAAAAAAAAAAAAAAAAAAATTACCAAAAACCCAAAAATATTCATCTTTACCCTCTTACCCTTTTTTGATTCTTTATCCCTTTACCCTCTATCCATTTGATTCTAAACTTCTTATACCTTTCTTCTATGTCGTCACTGGGCTATTGCTGCTTTCGTTGTAGAGGTCCAGTGGGTGATAATCTTCGTTGTTCCAAGTGTTCGTGTGAGAAGTGTGGAAATGATGCACCTAACGGATCTTGTTATTGGTGTGATTTAGCCCTCGAAAGAGAGCTTAATTCCATCAATGATTCTCAAAGTTCTTCCGACTGCCCTTCACAGCCCAAGATACATGCTATTAATGGCAAACAGTCAAGAATTAATCCAGACCTTTCACAATTTACGGTTAAAAGTTTGTCAAGCAAACGTACAGAACTCAGAACAGTGACTAAAAAGAACGACTTGCCCAATCTTCACGTTATTCAAAAACAAAAACCAGAGACCATAACGGAAGTGGTGGAAATTCCTAGCTCTCAGAGCACACCACTTGTCCCACCTCCGGATTTTATTCCTTGTGTCGGTTGTGGTGAGCCGCTTTTCGGTTTGCCATGTCGTTGGTGTACATGTGAACAATGTGGTAATGATATTCTAGACGGAAGTTGTTTGTTTTGCGGTTCAAGGGATTCAATTACTTATAATCCAAATTCTTTCAATGAACCGCCAAATTTCTCCGACTACTCTCCACAGCCCCATTCTTCATCTTACAACTATGGTTGTGAACAGTGTGGGGGACCTCCTAATGGTGGAAATTGCCATGGTTGTAGCATTGTGAATCCGGGAAACGGGTTTGTCTATGACCAATATCCTTATGATTCGCCGAATCAGTCACAGCAAATGTATTAGTGTGAGTACTGTGGTGGTCCACATTATGAATCCGATTGTCAAACGAGGACCCCGCTTGTCTATGAGCATGGCCCTTGTGACAATTTTGATCATTCTTATCAGGACCAACTTCCACAGTATCAAATGATTCAACCTCAGTCATCACCTCTTGAAGAATCTTTCGAAGATGTATTACAAAAACTTAAAAATTTTGTGGATACACTTAATGATTCGGCTGTTAATAATGCACAAGAAAATTCACATGAGAAATCCATGGCAGAATTGTTAGCTGAAGAGCGGGCTGCTAAAATAAATTCCCTAGATGCATTTGAAAAATCTATTAAGGAATCAATTGCAAAAGAAAAAGCAGCCAGATCTAGCTCTCAATTTCGTTTCATTCCTGATGACAGTGATGATGAAGATATCTTTGATGATAATTCATCAAGTTCATCAGTTGAAACTCAGTCTGTTGTTATCACACCCGAGGTTCCCACTAACTCTCTAAGCATGGGAGACGAGTCTCTTGACACTGTTCCTGCAAAGGAATCGGACGAATTCATAAAGTCTAGTGTTGAGAACCTTGTCTCAATCCCAAGTGAGTCACTGGGAATTTGTGATCAAATGTGTGATATCCCTCCTCCTTTTGATTTTTCAAAAGATCATATTGAGATGTTCTCCGATTCCACTAATGATGATACTTTATCATGTGGAGACATCATTTATATGGAGGAATTTCCTTCTGAGCCAGTCAGCTTAGAAGAAGAGAATGATGAAATTGACACTGAAATCAAAGATGAAGCTATTCGAGCAACATTATTGAATGTCAATCTTCTCATTTCTAAAATTGAGGCTTTCAAAGAAAAATCCATTTCATCTCCTATCCCCATAAAGGATAGTGACCTGTTTTCCGATGATTCTATTCCGGAAATGGAAGCCTTCTGTTTTGATCTGAGGGGAGAGAAAATTAGTGGCAATACCACTTCTCATTCTCATAATTCTCTCCCCGATTATGAATCATTTACATTTGATGAGTTCACTGATGAACTCACTCATATCAAATCCGAATATGATTCATTCACTTTTGAGGTGTTCTCCGATGAACTCACTCATATCATATCTCCACCGGAGTATGATAACTTTTACCTTGATCTTGACAAAGATTATCTTTATGTCCCGGAGGGAAATATTCTCAACACTGAGAATTTGATTGTTATCAAAATCCCATCCCTCCCGCCCAGAATATGTCTTGATCCAATGAGCTTAAATGATGAGATTCATGATCCAGAAATCATGAATTCTCCTTCTGATGATGATGAGTTAGTCATGATTTTTATCATGACTTTCTTTCTTTTCTTCACCTACACGGTGACTTCTCCTGTTCTTCACTCCTTAGGGAATGAAGACACTATTTTTGATCCCGGCATTTTTATTTATCATTTATGAGCCGGATCTCTGTGTATATCTCATCGGAGTGGAACTTTCAAATACTTCAGTGTTTATCCAAACATTTTTAATAAAAGTCCGATGGAGATGGTTTCTTCCACTTACTTCCCCATGAACAAATGAATTCGGGGTCGAGTCAAGCTAGCGACTCGGTTAATAAAAACAGTAGCAAAATATGGTTTTTCACCCATGTCTCACCCTAGTGTGGGGGAGATGCCCCACATGTTGTATATATGTATAGTCTAAAAAAAAAAAAATGTGTGTATATAAAATAAAAGGCTATTAGTATTTCCCTTTCACGTTCTAAGTGTTGGTTTAACAACCGGTTCTTTGAATATTGAGGGCAATATTCAGTTCTAAGTGTGGGGGGAATTCTTGCGAATTTGATCAAATGTACCATCTAGTACCCCCATTTTAGCCAAAATTTTAAATTTTTTTTTCTCACTTAGAACTCAATAAATGGTTATCAGTCCGCCATGTCTAACCCACATAAGGATTGGCTAATCCGAGAGCAAACGGCTCTTGGTAAAGATGAATCAAATCCGTTTATGGCTTGCAATTTGCCCAAAATTGTATGGTATTCGACTCACCATATCTTTATAAGTGAAGAGTTGGCTAGCCCGCAAGGTTATGGCTTGTGGTAAAGGCATTGGAAAACCATGATTGGTAATCAACTCACCAAAGATAATATTGATAATTTATCTAAGAGTTGGCTAGTCCAGAAGCAAACGGCTTTTGGTAAAGACAAATCAAAACCGTTGACAGCTGGTGATTTGCTCAAAATCATTTGGTTATCATTATACCAAAGTTCTTACTTGAACTGAAACAATTGGCTACTCCAGAAGTAATGGCTTTTGGTAAAGAGTCTTTCAAATCCATTAAATCTTCATAAAATATTGCTAGGGACTAGCAATAGTTTAGTGTGGGGGATTTGATATGTGTCTAAATACACATATATTTTACATTATTTAAACCCACAAAAACAGCCAAAAACACTTTGAAAAGTCAAATAATACAGAAAATATCATAAAATGTGTTTTTATATGATTCAGGTGCAAAAGGAGTGAAAACAGATGAAAAACGAGCAAAGTTTCATAAATTGGCAAAATCAGTCCCTGAACTTTCAAAGTTGACAGAAAATACCCCTGGTTGTATAAAATGGAAAAATAACATTTATGGTCCTTGGGATATTGAAATTTGGCATGTTTAACCCTTGTGTTAACTTTTGGAAAATTACAGTTCAAGCCCTTCAAGAATTCAGAAAATACAAAATGGTCCTTGTTATTTAACCACAAATCCAACCGGATCCTTAATCCTTAAATAAACCCAACTGCCACATCCAATTCCCTTAACCCAAAATAAACCCAGCCAACATAAATACCCCTAAACCCAACCCATTACCCCTTAAAAAACCCAAGCCCAATTTTAACTAACCAAAGCCCACCCTTGTTTACCCCGTATGATTTTTTAGTTAAACCCAAAGTCAAAACCAGTCAAATACCACCATCTTCCTCACTAACCCGCCATTCCAAACCAGGATACCACCTCTGACTCAACCAACTCTCACCCCATACCTTTCCCTGAAACACGCAACCTTCCCCCTCCTCTAGTCCTTAGCTACTATCCACTAACCCACTTGTGCGCATATAGATAAAACCCACCCAAGTGGGTTTCCCGCCAAAAAGAGGATCAACGAGCCAGATTTATTCATGCTTATCCAACGGATGGGAAATGTTCGGAAGAGTCAAAGGAAGATTTGGAGTGATATAAAAGAGATAGAAGACTGAAGAAAACGGGGTCACCAGTTTTAGACCATATTTAGTGTAATTTTACTTTATTGTCGATTTATGTATCTTTAAATTCCAGTGTAATTTTTAGTTTGCAAATGTTCTATTAAGTGTGTTCTAAACTCATTTCAAGTATCAATTCAAGTTTTCCTTGTTAAATTTCAGTTTATGCAATTTTACTTAAAAATTTCGGTTCAGTTCAATCTTGTTAAAAGTTGTTATTTAGTGGTTGTTTAAGCTCAATTAAGCTCATTCATAAGCTTTTTAAAGCTTTCATAGCATCCAGTCTAGTTTAGAGTCAAAAATCAAAAATACAAAAAAATAGCTTAAAATTCAAAAATCAAGAAAGAAGAAGAAAGCTTGGAGCAAGGTAAATTCTTGATGGCCTTGGTTTAGTAGCTTCGTGGGAAGCATTAGGTGTGTTCTTTGATTCATGGTTCTTGGTTTTGAATGCTCACTGTATGCAATTTTGTAAGCATTTTCTATATCTTTTAGCATAATTTGTTGTAGTGAGTAATTGTTGTTAAAAGTTGTTTGTTGCTGCCTTTTTATGCTTGTTTTAAGCTTAGTATAAGTTTAATTATTAGTGTCTTGGTCTAAATCTTTCATTTACTTCATAAATTTTCAAAACTGTCATGTTAAGGGGTGTTTGGTTCTGTGTTGCTCAAGGGGTTCCCCTATGTTTCAGTTGAGTTCTTTGGTCACAACATGTTTCAATAGGTCACTTTAGCACAGAACAAGCATAAAAAACCAGTAGTCTCACATAGAAAAGTCAAAATCCCACCCTAAGTGACCATAACAGTCCACTGTGGAGGACTGTTATGCTCAAACCTCCACCATTTTGTTTAAAAGTTATCCTAGTAGCTTAATTTAGTTCCATTTTATCACAATACATCATTTTAAGTTCATAGAATCCATCAAAAGATCACCAAAGTCAACTTTAGTGCTTTTCTGCACAAAGTCAAACAGCAGACCCAGTTGCTGTTAGGTGCTGATCTAGGGCAAAATTAGGCCTCAATTGAAGTGTTATTGATGGGGCTTTTAGGTTTTCTAGATAGCTCATAAGCCAAGCTAAGTTTTGCCCCCATAATATTCCATCTCAGTAGCTTATTACCTAGCTTAATCTTGTCTGCAATTTGGGCTGTTTCTGAGTTTTCTGTTTCAAGTTTTGTAACAGCCAAGTGCTTAATCTGCTATTTCTTAGTGCTTATTTGTATTTTTCAGTTGTTTCATGCTTCTTATAGTTGTTTAAGCTTGTCCTAATCATTTGGTTAATTTTCCTGCTTTTTAGCTTATTTTGGGCTTATTAGCAAACTGCTTATTAGCCCAAAAGTGCTTATCAGGCTTATTAAACTTCAAATTTTATTTTTCTTAGCTTTCTAATAATATTTTAGATTTACTCAGAAATTTTCATAATTTTCTGAATAGTTTTAATATTTTTAATCTTTTTAATTAGTTTATAATAGTAATTAAATCATAATAAATAAAATAATAATCAAAAAAATATAAATCCAATTTTTATAATTTTCTTTTGTCATTTTTAATCTAGGAAAAATATAAATATATTTTTAGACCTTAAGAAAATCAAAAATAGAAATATAGTGATAGCTTCTATTTAATAGAATTTATCTTTTTAAATTTTAATTAAGTAATTTTCATTTTTATAATTTTCTTAGCTTTTTCTCATCTTATAATATTTTTAGAAAAAGTTTTAGATTTTTCTTTGTCCATTTAGTATTTTTTATAATTTAAATTAGTTTAATTAGTAATTAAATAATAATTAATTAATAATAATTAAATAAAAAGTGTTAAAAATATAATTTAAGTTTTTAAATAAGTTTTAAGTTATTTTACATTTTTAAGTTTTAAATTTTATAAATTTTAGTTTTTGTCCCATTTTAGCTTTTCCGTTACGCGTTTCGGTTTATTAATTCGCGTTTAATATTATTGTGCATATCTGTTTTTGTTTATTATTTAGAATTGTTAAATAAAGCAAAATCAAAAGCAATCTAAATCATCTGTCACTCTAATCCTAGCTTTTCACAGTTTTCCATTCACATCTCGTTGGGAAACGATCCGGGTGATCACTTGCCTGGTTTCACACACTACACACGAGCATTCGTTCTGAGGCTGTTTGTCTTTTATCATTTATTACGGTTGACCATTCAAAAGTGGTTGACTTGTGTGATAGAGAAATAAAAGATAAGTGTTTCGGGACGGATCACCCACTTTTGGTCAACATGCCACTCCTGACCATTCCGTCTGTTAAGGTTGCGACTTTCAGTATCGCACTCTGAATCGTAGGAGGCTAGGTCGCTCTCACCATCCCGCGAATCTCGGGGACCAAACCATAGATGTACCTATCGATTCTCTTGGATTCAGGAGTGACCATGTGAGGAACCAGTCTAGCAAGCTCATGGAATCGATCTGTATAAGCCGCATGACCAGCACCTACCATAGCATGGTTGTAGAACTCATGCTCTAGTTTTTGCATCTCGTTGTTTGGGCAATACTCCTCCTTTAGTAATGCCTTAAGGTCATCCCAACTCATTCCCATGGCGGCTTCTCTTCCTCTGGCCTGGATTTGTGTGTTCCACCAGGTCAGAGCCTTTCCTGTCAACGAGCTTGCAGCGTACTTCACTCTCTGGTGAGCTGCACACTCGCTTATGTCCATCACTGCCTCCATCTTCTCAATCCATCTTGTGTACACCAATGCTCCTCCATTGCCATCAAAGTCCACTGGTTTGCATGCCGTAAATTCCTTGTACGAACATCCCTTGCCACCATTGTTGTTGTTGCCATTATTGTTGTGGTCACTACCAATACCATTGTCTGCATGGTCATTCCTGCTTCCGTTGTTTCCTAGGTTACTGATGTGATCGCCAACTTGGGTGACGAGAGTGGGTAGCAATGCTTGTAGTTTCTCGGCGATCATGGCAGAAAGGTCGGGATTCACATTGTCGTTGGCGTTGTTCGTAGTGCCGCGACCACCTGCTCTACCTCCTTGCCCACCAGTCCTTCCACCCCTCGATGGTGGAACACCTCGGTTAACTCGAGTCGACCTTTTTGGAGGCATGATTCTACAAGTAGGATATTGGTAAACATTAGATAGGAGATAGGTAGGATAGGTCGGTATACGTGTCGTGCTACTACACTTAACTTCCTATCTGACAATCCATGAATTTGATAAGTCCATGCCGCATCATGTTATCGTAAAAACGTTGGCCAGGCATTTTTAGGATAGCATCATGCTGCATTTACTTATCATCATCACTTCATGTCACATAATCGCACACGTAGTTCCTATAATGCAAACTATATGAGGATTCTTAGGTTATAGTCTAGGTTAAACCACCTAATTATCTATAACCTTGGCTCTAATGCCAATCTGTCACACCCCAAAAACGGCGCAGCGGAATGGCATTTACGGGGTATGACCTCATTGTCAAGAACACAAGGTGTCACAATAGAGAAATACTAAATGTAATACATAGAACAGATAATAGTCACAACTCCCACAACTGGGATAAATACAAATATCCAAGTCATCATGAGTCTCAGAGCTAAACAACATCACTAAGCAATAACCAAATGCAGCTTCACGAGTTATAAACCGGAAGGGTCTTGACAAAGTCTTGCTAAGTCAGGCCAATACTCAACCTTCTATGGTACCTTCATTCTTAACACCTGAAAATGGATACTCGAAAACGTCAACATAATGTTGGTGAGCTCGTAGGTTTGTAATGTTAAACCACGAAGCTGTGAATAATGGTGTAGGACAAAAGTGCAAATGAATGCAAGTTATGAACACGTTATCCAAACAAAATAGTGTCGCGCCAACTGAACCTATCACAATGTCTCACACATAAACAATACACACAGAGGGGAGCTAACCCGATAGATCTATCATAATGTTTCGGCTCTCAAAGAGAGTTAACAATTGCGCATTCATGTACACACAGTCAAAACATTTTGTAGCACATAATCGCATCATCACACATATATGTCCAAAAACAAGAAAACGATGTATCACAGCATGAAAAACAGTCAAAATAGCATTTGAGTACAATTTTCCCCCAGGGAAAACAAAATGAAAAAGGGGCTACGAGAACTCACCTTGTCAAGTAGTAGTCAGATATCACAATAATTCAGACAGAGTTCAGCACCAACACGCGACCTAGATTAGTAAGGTTTGTTTTAGTTCACGGATCGAGTTTTAGGAATTTATGACATTTAGTCAAATCTAAAATATTTAAAGAGTTTATGTTATTGTTGCTGGTGTGGCAGCATTTAAGTTAAAAATCATTTTCTAAATTTTTTTTAGAGTATTGGCTCTTGGAAGTGCTTTAAGTGTACAACGAATAAGATATTGAGAATGCAATAGTCTTTGGTTCGGAAATAACCAAGGACAAGATGAGGGAAATAATTACATATAATTTGTTAGGCGTTGGCGGATTTTTGTGAACCTTTTTGGTTAATTGTCGTTAAAGTGCTAAGTGTGAATTTAAAATGTCTAAGTTAAATATCACTTTATTCCTCCTCGCAAGTCGTGATTAGATGCCACTATTTAAGTTTATGAAAAAGTATATAAGTTTACATTTCTTTTCTTGGAAAAATATGGGCGTGGCCCGTGCACGTGCTCTTGTTTGATTTCACGTGTTAAATATTTGTTAAGTAGTATTTATTTTGTAAGTTTATAGGACTTTTAACTAGTCGTTTTAAAATTGAGCATTTCAAGCGTAGATTAAATGGGTCTCTTTTTGTAAGTCCGTTTAGTTTTTATAACTTTCAAAATACGTCTCGTGTTGTGGAGTACGTTTAGTACTTTGGAAATAATGATATTGATATATATACATTTAAATGTGACGTATCCGAATATGAGTCATGGAATGGCTCGGGAACGAAATAGTCAATGTTTTCAAGAAGCACCAAACTCGTTTTAGTTTTTATTATTAAAAGAAGTATAGTTGGGCTGTTGGAGGTTCGGAGTGGGCTCGGCCCAACTTAACAAAACAAGTCAACAGGTAAGCCATGGGCTTTAGCCCAAACCTGTGAGGAATACAACGCCAGAACAAGACCAACAATAATTTTAACACCCTTAAAATTTAAACCAAACAAGACCATGTTACTATTTTTGAGGCAGGAAAGTTTAATCTTGGCCCAAGGTGTTATTTGTTGCATTGGTATTACATCTTAACAGTGAGCGAACGTTCAGGGTAATTACCATTTGAGCGTAAAGAACATATGAACAAGGGCGATAAGAACATGGCCAACACAAATAAATACAACCCCAATGTTAGACACCTAAGGGTCTCGACACACCGCAATGAACATAAACCAATCTTTATGACTTTAAACCATTTAAATTTCTTGGTACCAAACAACCATCACCCTACTGTTGGGTTCGACACCACGCAAGCACAACCAAATTTTATTTCAAAACTGTTTTTAATCTTATAAAAGTAGAATTGAACCGATAAGCAAAACAAGTACTAGTGAGTTTGTTTGTCTAGTTAGGAAAAGCTTTGTCCTACTACTTATCTCAATTTGTAACATCAATCCCCAAAACCACATCCTCTGTGGTTTGACCCACAGCAAAACCAAACACAACCCAAACGTTGCTCCTCGACCATCGGGTACAACCCGACTCGAGTGGAGGCTTGATACCAATCTCACCCTTACGGGTTTGTGACGGTACGGTACGCACAAAACAAGTAAAATGACATCCTTCGATGTGGGTTTTATCTCAGCCGAATAAGACTACAAATAGCAAAAGAATTAAGCCGAAACTAATAAGCACAAATCCAATTTAAGCCAATACAAATTTTGTAGTGTAAATTTTCTTTTAGATTGTCCCACACATTGACAACAACAACAACAATCAAAGCTTAAAACAACACAACCATTCACGATTCCAAAACTATTATTTGATCGGTGTAAACAGAATTATTATTAACACATCTTAATAAAAAAAACTCATGAATTTCTTAATATCAACAAAGTAAACATGTAGATTAAGAATGAACAAGATCCCTACAACATGTAGAGCCGATTAACAAGGAGACCGAGGAGAAGTCAAAAGAAATCAAACCCGATCCAAGCAAACCCACTTCCTCTTCCACCGAGATATCGCCCTTAAAATTGTTTTTGATGATGATTCGAGTGTGGGTGGGTTGCTTGTGGATCGGACTGAGTTTATAGAATATAACAAAGAAGGTTTGACCCATCCTTTCTTGATTCACAGACGCTCTTATAGCCAAAATAAAAACCATGTTGACATTTCTTTTGGCTCGGCTCGTTGACCCTATGGATTCGACAAGTAGGATGCCAGATGCTCCTTATGGACAGAAGGAAAAAGTTAAACTCGGCTTGTCTTGTTTATATTGGCTTGATGTGGATCTGGGGAAGGGTTAAATGGAGACTGCGATTGATCATCAGAAAAGGGAGATGAGGGAGAAGAGAGAGGAGGAAAGAAAAGTAAAAGTATACCGAATATGTGGTGAGTGGGGCGGTGATGATGTATAGATGAGAGAAAATTTTATAATTAATATTAATAAGTGTATTAAGTGTACCCCGTGTCCTGTTGAGCACCGGTGTAAACGTGGTACTCCGGTTTGTCGTAAATGCGAATAATATAATTTCTGATAACGTTTTTATAAAACTGGCATAAAATCAAATTTACTGACTCCGAAAATGCATTAAAATTTTGAACCATTACTAATCTGGTGTCAGTACGTGCGTGGTATCGTTATCTCGATTCGTGCAGTTTAGATACAAGTTATATGCAAAAGAAATGTGTAACTTCTAAAATAAATTATATTGAGTTTTAAATGATGAGTAAAGACCTGGAAAATTCGCGGTTGCTACAATGCGTTTCTTTTATGTTTCGGTTAACTATTTACAAGTATTTGATTCTATGTTTCCGCTGCATGCTTTGATGTTTACTTGTTTATTATATAAGTGTTATGTTGTTGAAGAATCTTTAGCCCATCTAGGATATGTTTTACAAACACCATTGATAACATACAGCGGAATCAAACAAGAACAATGATGTTAAACAAGGTTGCAATTTATTTTAACGAACGCGTTCTTTATTCAATAAATAAACTACTACTACTAACAATTAACGTGTACAAACACACGTTAATGCTCGACTCTCGTTGGAGAGATCTACATTTTTCTATATGCCATACTGCCGCCCTAACACCCTTTATAAATAGGGTTTACAAGAAAACCTAGCTTACTAAGGAAGCTAACTAATTTACAATAATAAGTCCCTATTGTTTCATTTGTCTTCAGTTCAGCATATATAGTTTTGTAAACATCAAATTATAATTCCCAACAATCTTCCCCTATTTGATGTTACAAAACTATCTCCATGAAACAATGCTTCCTTGAGGTCTTCTTGAACATGTCACCACAAATAAGCTGCAAACCAATCATCTTCCCCTATTTGTAATCATCAATAGGGGTCTTCAATGCAACTTGAATCAAAACGCTTCCCCTTAAGTGGTGCATGTAGATGGTCAAACAAGCTTCCCCTGAAACCAATAACCATCTCTTGAATCACGAACTCCGTAGGCCTTATGAAATAATCACTGATGAAGAAAACCGAGTATAACGAACTTGATGAAGAAGTTGAATTTCCTAAACTTGCGTCTTATATCTTGCACTATCCACGTGACTCCAAACTCATCCTAAAAGTAGGCTACCAGGACCTCTTGATAAATCCTCAACTATATGAGACACTGAGCACTATAACGTAACTCCTTTAAGTGATAGCAAATGTGAGCATTAAGCGCATTGCAGGTACCCTAAATAGATCACACACTTTACTAGATTCATCAAGTCTTTGTCACTTCATTAACGCCCAAACAAGTTATCTTCAAAGTGTAACACCCACTTTGAGATATGATAAGAACGCGCACCTGTGAAACTCAACTACAACATCAAATAAACCATATTCACTTTTCTTCTTCAAATAATCACCAAAACAAGCCATAAAAATAAATATTATCTCCGCGATCCAAAACTTGAGCCGGCAGTACTAACCAAAAACCAAGTAGTATTACCGATGAGAGCAGATTTAACGATGAAGAGCAGTACTATTTTAAGTCTGGTCACCAGACTTAACCATTTACCAAGAGCAGTATTAAATATTCGAACAGCAGACTTAACAACTTCTTACTTCACCGACCAGAATTAATTCTCCACAGCATAGGAGAGTAGTATTCACCACTGACCCCACATGCGTATGTCATACACTGAATCCCAATTCGACCAATCAATAATACCAAACCAGTACAAGCCAATTAATTAATCACAGCAGTACATAGTGATCAATCACAAACAGTGACCTACCCCATGCGTTGACTATCCACCATTCTCGAACGAGATTTATTATAATTATCGTACCCCACAAATCAACATGTTGTCAGATCTACTCGACTACTCGTCCAGTTCCATAAATCATCAGACAATTTAATTTGACCAAAACCACAAGCGAAAAATAAATCGTACGAGACCAATTCAATTTAATTCACACCCCATAAAAATAGAATTAATTGCTATGCTGACCGTTCTTCACCCAATCACAAATCTCCAATCAATTAATAAAGGGAGCAGTGGGTTATATTCACGGGGGCTACTTTTTTAATTTAACGGGGGCTACATTAGTATAGGTGGTACTTTTTTTAATTTTTTATTGTTTTGTCGTTTTGCTTTTTTTTTTTTTTTTTTTTTTTTTTTTTTTTTTTTTTTTTTTTTTTTTTTTTTTTTTTTTGTTTTTAAATAGAAAGTTATAATAATGTATTCTATATGTATAATGTTTTGTATATTTGTGTTTAATAATGTTTTGTATATGTATAATGTTTTGTATAATTATTTTTTTGTATAATAGCACGTTAAATATTGCCACATTAAATAACTCCAACAACAACTGTTATTATTAAATTGAACGACAACGTCAACACATTATTTAAAAACAACAACATCTACGACATATGAAGATTATTCATTTCATTTAAAAGATCATGAAGCCTTGCACTCGACTGACAGGCGTGATCCTCAGGATTCCTTGCCAATTTTAACTCCATCTCCAGCGTCTTTATTCTTGTCATCAACAGCTTGTTTCTTGCTTCAAGCTGGTCAATCTTATTAGCTTTAGCAACGCAGTCTGAGCACTGCGTTGAAGAAGAGGCTCGACTAAAGTGCTTATTTCGAAATTATTTTTTTTTTCAAATAACGTTAACACATTAACACAAACACGTTACGGTTAACACATTAACACATTAAACAATAACACGTTAACGTATATTTTTTTAAATTTTTTTTAGAAAATTAATTTTTTTAATTAACGAAATTAATTTTTTTTCCATTTTTTTCTGAAATAATTTTTTTTTTAATTTTTTTAAAAAAAATAATTTTTGTAGAAAAATAATTTTTTTTTCTTATGACAATGTATTTTTTTATTTTTTATTTTTTATAACTTTTACAACTTTTTTCTTAATTTTTTTTAGCCAAATATATTTAATTCAAATGATACAAACAGTTATTTACAACATAAACATAAATAAGTAATGTATTGTTAATTTAAACAATACAAGAATAAAGTCAACCACAGAGGAAAACGAATAATCGGATAGGAAGACTAAGCTTGTTATATATATACATCAAAAGATAGAGTGTTCACAAAATTAGAAGCTCGTCAATAGTTAGTTCTAAGATACTACAATGATTTATTTAGTCGATCGTAAATTAGAAGCTCGTAATATTACCACAATGATTCAATAGCTAATTGGTTTAGTTTCTTGTTGGTATCTTTGACTTCTTTTTTTTTTTTTTTTTTTTTTTTTTTTTTTTTTTTTTTTTTTTTGTAATGTTTTGTATAATTTATTTTGTTTGTATAATGTTTAATTGAATAATAACGTTTAACGTGTTTTTATTTAATTAACAACAACAACAATAGCACGTTAAACATTACCACATTAAACAACTACAACAACAACTGTTATTATTCAATTAAACAACAACATTAAATTTTTTTTCGAAATCTAAATTCATCAACAGCTTGTTTCTTGCTTCAAGCTGGTCAATCTTATTAGCTTTAGCCACGCAGTCTGAGCACTGCGTTGAAGAAGAGGCTCGACTAAAGTGCCTCTTTTGAAACTCATCCTTCCACATAAAGTACCGACAACCATAGTCATCTGTTCCTGGCTGTTACATGTTAAGAAAATAATAAGAAATGTATTATTAACAAACAAATAATTTACATAACTAAGCAAATCTCATTTACTTGGCGTCTTTTAAATCTAATTTCGACACGCAAGATACTATTTATTTTTACATAACTCAATTTTTTATACACCCAAGATTAAAGAGTGATAAATCTCATATTTTATTTTGAAAGTTTGATCTATAAACGAGACCTAAAGTAAACCTCACTCAGGCACGTATACGATATATAACCTACACAACTTTCATTTTAAAATTTAAATTACATATACACGTTAGTAATAAACCACCTATAGCTATTACCAACGACAAATTTAAAAACAATATATAGTATGAATCATGTACATGAAAAGCTAATAAACAAATGCACACACACACACAACCTTTCAAAAAAAAAAAACAAATGCACATGGGACTTCTGACACTACCTACTCAACTTGTATCTAATTGGCTAGTACATGCATGAATGAAAAAATATGGGACAAAGCTATTTTGCAGACACGGGGGTAGACCCCGTGCTTATAGTAGGTCCCTTATTGTAATACCTGAAATTTAGAAAGCACATAAAATTACCAAATTGCCCTTGAAATCATAAAACGTAAATAAATCACTTATTAAATTCTGAAATGATTCCAAACTTCCGAAAACGAACCATATATGAAACGAATAAATCTCTGGGACAACATAATATTATTTCCGAATGTCCAAAAATTAGAAATCACATGTACATATTAGTTGTGAACCGAATTACATTTATTTACTTTAAATTAAGTTTTGTAAATTAATTATAAGTAAGATAAATACAAAATAAATATGGAAAATATTACAAAAATAAATTCTAATCCTTATCAAATTAGGAGACCAAAATATTCTGGAAAATAACCTCTAAATGTCGGTTCAATAATATTAGATACAAAGTTTATATTTTTTATCCCTAAAAACTTAGGCCGACATTCCCTAAATCCCTAAAATAATTCGACACCCTCCTCCCCAAGCTTCCTGAAGTCGAACAAATAATTTTCTGGAGTTCATTAGGGTACTAAGGAGCTAAGAAAAATAAGAACAAGAATTTAGAGGCCTTCGTTTATGCTTGGTAATTGTTTTCATTCGGTGAATCACAAAAGAGGTAATTATTTTTAATTCTTAATCCTTATGTTCTAAAATTTTTCCAGTATTTTTCTAGTGTTATACACGTTAAATATGACCTAATAAAAATTATAAAATCGAATCATGCACTATAGATAAGTCGTATGAAATTAAAGGGCTTAAAACACACTTAAATTACAAATCATGTTATATGAACTTTCTGGGGTGCAACCATATTTTTAATATGTTCTTTGACATTAATATGAGCTAGGAAAAATAGCCCCTTAATTTTTAGAAGCCTGGATGAATCGATTTTAATTATTGGATAAATCGGATTTTATGGAAAAATTAAGAAAATTAGAGAAAAACCCTAAATCGAATTAGGGTTAGTATTTTGTGGTTTGGATCTGAGTAAATTAATGCAATTAATGATTGTGTCATGATGTTTTAATGATTAGATAAGTTAGGGTTTGGTTTTGCTATTTTAAAAGTAATCCGATTTGTTTCTAAAAAGTATAAGGGTGTGTTTTGCCAACTTTGAAACTTGTAGTATATTTTTGTAGTATTATATAAGTCTGTAGGGATGTGGGAAAAATATAACTTTTGGGTCCTAAGTGTAAATATTGCAAAATAATGAATTAATGGGAAATTAGGGTTTCGATTTGAAATTAATTTAAAAGTGAGGGACCAAAAGTGTAAATCTGGAATTCTGAAGTTGTTTTGTGTTAATACTGATATAAAAAGGTTGTTGTGTAATTTTGAGGATTTTTGGGCTAATTATGTAATTGCTATGTAATTATGATTTAATATATATGTTTTGTAAACTTAAAGGGCTAAATATGTAAATTCTGAATTCTGAGGGGTCAAATATGTAAAGTACTAACTTCTGATGGTATACTCTGTAAATTTGAAATATAATATGTTTGGTTGGTAATTATGGATATTGTAGGGATTAAATTGTAAAATATGAAATTATAAGCTTTATTTTGTAAATTATGAAATTAAAGGGGTGTAATCTGTAAATTATGAAACTTAAGGGAATAAAGGTAATTCTGAATAAAGTGAGCATTTAACTCTATAATTTAAAGTATTTTTCACTAATGACCTTGTAAATTAATGAAGTTGCATTTAAAACCCTAAACTTTGTATAATTGTCATAATAAACCCTAAACTTCTGTAACATGATAAAATGTACTGTTATTCCATAATAATCTCTGAATAAGGTTCAACTTAATCTGAAATGATAAGATATGTTAATTCTGGAAAACCTGTTAATTCTGGAAAACTTACTAAATCTGGAAAGTTACTAAAAATGGAAAGTACATAAAATGATGAGATAAACAAAGAGTAATAATCTGAATTAAAATCTGTAGTAATTCTGTCTTCCTCTTCCTTAGGTGTGAAGAAGGAGAAGTCTTGATCATCTGATTTCTGTGTTTGTTTGTCTGATTTCTGCTGTGCTAATAAGGTACAGATATTCTGCCCTTTTTCAGTAAGGGTTTTTCATTCCCTTTTCTCTCAGTATTTCATTTTCTTTATTAGGATCTCCGATACCACTGCTATGTTCCCTTCTGTTGTGAATCTTTGTTGTGATCTATTTGTCTTGAACCTTTTTGTTTGAACCTCTGCTATGATTCTTGTATTCTGAACCTTTTTTCCTGAACTCTGATTGATCTCTTGTTCTGAACCCTGAATTTGTGAGTCTTAATTGAATCTGATCTGTGAACCTTGTTCTGAACCTTAACCTGATATATCTGTTGTAAATTCTGATTTGATTTTGGTAAACCTTAGCCAGTTAAATCCTTATCTGAACCTAATTGATTTTGAATCTCTATTAAACTACATATGAAACTGTTTAAAGAAAATCTATTTTAAAGGAAACGATACCACTTGGAAATGGAAGTTACTAAACGTTTTTGGAAGACCACTTTTATGAAAAGTAGTTCGTAAGATCATTTCAATGAAAATCCATTATTAAAGGATTGATTTAAATGAACTTTTGACAGGAACTTCTGAAATGGATTATTGCTATAAATTTGTAATCAGTAACCTTTGTTATACTTTTTGGACTATTGGAAATAAACCTTTTTAATCTGAACTTAAGCTTTGATATTAAACTTAATCTGATAAACTCTGATTTAAACCTTATTATCTTAATCTGAATTGTTGACATGACCCTTCTGCCATGAACCCTTAGATGTGACTCTGTTTATTATATGACTTCTAACCTTGACCACAGTCTGATATCCGAGCCAATCACTAGGCATGAGGGTTTCATGTCCATGTCATTGATGCACCGATGGCATGACTCTAGGGCAGGAGAGTGATGACCTGTCCCGTCCCTGATTTATTTTATCTGGTGTGTTCTGAGGAGTTTCTGGCCACAGGGGGCGCATGGATGCATCCTAGTTCTGACTCTGTTATCTGTTTATGTTATATGTTTATTATTATATCTGTTGACTGATGGTGTGTGCGATACACGTCTTTCACATATATCTGGGAGCTGATCACTCCGATTTGATACATGAGGTCACCCCTCATATTATCTGTTATTTGAGAGGCATCCCCTCTGGATTATTATATGATTACTCTGTTATTATATTATCTGTTATCTCTGGGCTCGTGATGGATTTCTGTATTTCCCTAAACCTGGTTTGTGCATTATCCCTTTCTCATTTCTTTTCTTTTACCCTTATTCCTTTCTTATTCTTTCACTTTAATTCGGTATCTGTATAATCTATATTTCGGATTTGTTTCTGTATCGTTATCTGTTATTGTTTCTGTCATCTATATATCTGTTCACTGAGCTCTCGTAGCTCAGCCGCATTTCTTTTCCTGCGGCAGGTTTTAGTAGGAAGCTGGGAATGAGTGAGAGTGTACCTCTGGACTTAGAAGGCTTGGTAGCTATTCTGGATTAGAGTTGGATGGAAGATATTATGTTGTAGAATTAGTTTTGAAAGTTTTCATTGTAACCTTGTAGATTCAATATTTCACTTGTAATCCTTTGAGATTTTTGTATTACTGTAGATGTATGCTCTGTTTTGATCTGATATGAACCCATTATTGTGATATCTTTACCCTTGTCGGGTTGGGGTGTTACAATTTATGGTATCAGAGATCACAGGCTGCGACTCGTAATACATTTACCCTTGACCTGTGAAGTCTGGACCACTAAGTTTCCACCGTAGGCGCTCGTAGGACAACCTTTGAGAATTTGCTTTAGGATTTCCCTATAGGAACTTAAATTCTGACCAGTGAGGAATGGGTAGACTATAAGACATTTGCTTAAGTATCTTGCTTCCGCACCACTCTGATTCGTGCTTTGTTTTTGGTTAAAGACTATTGTAATTACATTGGGAAATTTAGAGCTTATGCCTTGCACCACCTAAGAGTGAAACCTAAATAAAATCTGAAGCATTGGAAATTGCGTAGAAATTATCTGACATTATTTGATCCTTGCCTTCCGATCTCCACTCTGACCTCTGAACCTTCTGTAAATCATTCTGATGCCTCTTTGGGCAATCTGAGAATTCCCCTGACGACGATACACTTGATACATTCTGTTAGTTATTTCTCGTTTCTAATAATCATCTATGAATCTTCTGACACTATTTGATTTCTGCTTAACCATCTCTATTCCCATGAGAAGTCTTGTGGTGTTTAACCACGAGTATAAAGGGTTCTCCCTCTTATTCTGAATGGTAAAGATCTGCTTTGTCGATCCGTTTTCATTGATAATTAACCTTGATTTTTTTTTCTCCTGATAAAAGATTAGTTTATTGATCATTCAATGGTGACGACTATCCTCCTATGTCTCACCTTCGGCATTTGAAACAATTTTGAACCCCTACCATGATTACCGACTGTTAAATTTTACTGCCACTACCTGATTTTGACCTTCATTCCTGATCTGTGGATAAACCGTCTGATATCTCTCCGACCATCCCGAAGACCATTTAACCTTAATATGTTTGACACATCCTATAAATTCATGACCCATGCTGGATATAAATGTATCCACTGAAACTATTTTGTCCTGAATGATGAATCTTAATTGCCAATCAGTTTTCCTTTGGAAGGATTTGATGCAAATACTATCTCTGCATGGAATTGTTAACTGAACTTATGATGCTGATATCCGACATTTCATACGTCTCACTTCTGACAGTTATACAATGTTCGTTTTACCAATGATGTACACCCTACCTGTCACTTATGCTAAAAGCTAAACCAAGAACACCAACACCTTGAACTATTCGCGTACCTATCCCCACACTATACTGAACCATGTACTTGACTCTGACATATGAACTATCCGTCTGGTTAAGTGACCATATACGTTCTGCGGATCTGTTTACTATTGATATACTTAATTTTGGAGATCTTTTGATTATTGATTGACTGGTTCTTCAGCTATCATAAACTACCGCATCTGAAATGTAACGATCTATTCCACCCTACTTTTGATATAATAACCTCTAACCACTTAAATCTGTTAAGCTTAACCCTGCTATGGAAATATGTACCCTGACCTCATCTGATTATCAAATTCTCCTGTCACCCTATTAGTATCCACCCCTAGAAAGTGTTGGCATTGAAAGTTTTGTTGTATAAATTTTCTGGCATTTTCTGATGAAACTCTTGGGTTTTCTCTCCTGTTGAGCAGAAAAATTGACTCTGAACCGATCTCAGTTATTGAACCATGATGCTGGAGAAGATGATGAGATATGTTTTGTCCACCTCAGTGTTTCCCTTGAATACCCCTATTAATTTATAAAGAAGAAAGAGAAAATTTTGTTTCTGCATATCAACTATCGTAAACCTAACCGTAATCTCAACCGTAATCACTTCTCATTTCCGAGTGTAAGTGATTAAATTATTCTATCCTTGTGAACTCTGTATCAGACAACCTCAGTTAATGTTTGAAGGACTGAAGAAGCAACCTCAAGAACTCCTAAGATGGGAGATGACTACCTGTGAGAAGCTTCCGTAAAGTATTTCAGTTTTATTCGTAAAGATTAGTGATGTGAATTAGATATGAGGTTATCCCTGAAAAGATTCATGAAAACTGTTTTCGTACTCATTGTGACCATTATAAGTCTTAAATAATGCCAATAGTATTGGCTAATAAGAATCATGTTTTCACGAGTATCCGGACAATTGTCATAGTATGACAGCATGTTTGTGCCCTGAGACGAACGAGGAAACATGTAGACCATCTTCGTATTAAATGGAATGACCTTTGTTCTGGAAGAATAGATTTGATTGGCATTCAGAGATTGTAGCAGACACCACTACCGGGCATCCGATGACGACGGCAATCTGAGTTGGCGATTTCCAAACTGTGCTAGTAGACCTGTCCAAGACTCGCAGTCTTGCTTCTCTATTCATTTTAGTTGTACTAAGATGAATTGAGAGTAGAAGCAGACTTGAGAATGGAAACTGAGATCATGACCTTGAATAGAAGAAAATTCTGAATCGAATAAATTCTGTGACGGATGAAGTTATGGATGATGTGATTCACGTATGATTGACCTATCTAAATTTCTGTTACCTGATGATAAATCTTTTGAATGATTTAGGTTCCTTATCAGTAATTCCGCTCTGTGTTCGTTCTGCGTATGTCGGATGATGGTTTTGTTATCTGAAATTTGACGAATGATGGATGATCTGATTTACCAAATTCTGATAGACATTTTGGGACTTCCGTTAAATTTTTTGAGTAATTTGTTCTCTTCTTAGTTAGGGTATTGGATTCTGATGACCTCTGAGACCGTAGGAAGACTAGGTGGGTTAGGATAAGTTTGTTCTGTTCACGACTTGAGATAAAGTATGACCATCATGAGGGCATATTTATATGATGCCAGTATTATGACGTCTGGCCAACGTGATAATACTTACATCATATAACATGCACTTGTTGTGGGCATAGGATATTTCGAGAAGTGCCTTAGAACTTTAGAAATCCTGATAACTGTTTGAGATCATCTGCGTTAGTGAGCCTTTAAGTTCATTCTACCTTTACGTTCCATCTGTTGCGCCGTTATACGAATTGATATATCTGGAATCTAGTCACGCCTTCTCCCGACCTCCGGACTCCCGATAAAAATCTTAGGTTCGATTATAGAACTCTACCAAGTGATGTTATCGATAATCTGTTCCTGTGCATTCTAATCTGACTTGTCAAATTAAAAACCTGTGTAAGTCTTACATCTTTCCCGAGGGAATCCTATTATCATCTATTAGGTCTGGTATGTCTTTGTTTTGTGTTCCGTTCTCTTTTCCTTCTACTTCCTGCAAATTTCGAGGACGAAATTTTTTGTTAGTGGGGAAGAAGTTGTAATACCTGAAATTTAGAAAGCACATAAAATTACCAAATTGCCCTTGAAATCATAAAACGTAAATAAATCACTTATTAAATTCTGAAATGATTCCAAACTTCCGAAAACGAACCATATATGAAACGAATAAATCTCTGGGACAACATAATATTATTTCCGAATGTCCAAAAATTAGAAATCACATGTACATATTTGTTATGAACCGAATTACATTTATTTATTTTAAATTAAGTTTTGTAAATTAATTATAAATAAGATAAATACAATTTAATTAAGGAAAATATTACAAAAATAAATTCTAATCCTTATCAAATTAGGAGACCAAAATATTCTGGAAAATAACCTCTAAATGTCGGTTCAATAATATTAGATACAAAGTTTATATTTTTTATCCCTAAAAACTTAGGCCGACATTCCCTAAATCCCTAAAATAATTCGACACCCTCCTCCCCAAGCTTCCTGAAGTCGAACCAATAATTTTCTGGAGTTCATTAGGGTACTAAGGAGCTAAGAAAAATAAGAACAAGAATTTAGAGGCCTTCGTTTATGCTTGGTAATTGTTTTCATTCGGTGAATCACAAAAGAGGTAATTATTTTTAATTCTTAATCCTTATGTTCTAAAATTTTTCCAGTATTTTTCTAGTGTTATACACGTTAAATATGACCTAATAAAAATGATAAAATCGAATCATGCACTATAGATAAGTCGTATGAAATTAAAGGGCTTAAAACACACTTAAATTGCAAATCGTGTTATATGAACTTTCTGGGGTGCAACCATATTTTTTATATGTTCTTTGAAATTAATATGAGCTAGGAAAAATAGCCCCTTAATTTTTAGAAGCCTGGATGAATCGATTTTAATTATTGGATAAATCGGATTTTATGGAAAAATTAAGAAAATTAGAGAAAAACCCTAAATCGAATTAGGGTTAGTATTTTGTGGTTTGGATCTGAGTAAATTAATGCAATTAATGATTGTGTCATGATGTTTTAATGATTAGATAAGTTAGGGTTTGGTTTTGCTATTTTAAAAGTAATCCGATTTGTTTCTAAAAAGTATAAGGGTGTGTTTTGCCAACTTTGAAACTTGTAGGATATTTTTGTAGTATTATATAAGTCTGTAGGGATGTGGGAAAAATATAACTTTGTGGTCCTAAGTGTAAATATTGCAAAATAATGAATTAATGGGAAATTAGGGTTTCGATTTGAAATTAATTTAAAAGTGAGGGACCAAAAGTGTAAATCTGGAATTCTGAAGTTGTTTTGTGTTAATACTGATATAAAAAGGTTGTTGTGTAATTTTGAGGATTTTTGGGCTAATTATGTAATTGCTATGTAATTATGATTTAATATATATGTTTTGTAAACTTAAAGGGCTAAATATGTAAATTCTGAATTCTGAGGGGTCAAATATGTAAAGTACTAACTTATGATGGTATACTCTGTAAATTTGAAATATAATATGTTTGGTTGGTAATTATGGATATTGTAGGGATTAAATTGTAAAATATGAAATTATAAGCTTTATTTTGTAAATTATGAAATTAAAGGGGTGTAATCTGTAAATTATGAAACTTAAGGGAATAAAGGTAATTCTGAATAAAGTGAGCATTTAACTCTGTAATTTAAAGTATTTTTCACTAATGACCTTGTAAATTAATGAAGTTGCATTTAAAACCCTAAACTTTGTATAATTGTCATAATAAACCCTAAACTTCTGTAACATGATAAAATGTACTGTTATTCCATAATAATCTCTGAATAAGGTTCAACTTAATCTGAAATGATAAGATATGTTAATTCTGGAAAACCTGTTAATTCTGGAAAACTTACTAAATCTGGAAAGTTACTAAAAATGGAAAGTACATAAAATGATGAGATAAACAAAGAGTAATAATCTGAATTAAAATCTGTAGTAATTCTGTCTTCCTCTTCCTTAGGTGTGAAGAAGGAGAAGTCTTGATCATCTGATTTCTGTGTTTGTTTGTCTGATTTCTGCTGTGCTAATAAGGTACAGATATTCTGCCCTTTTTCAGTAAGGGTTTTTCATTCCCTTTTCTCTCAGTATTTCATTTTCTTTATTAGGATCTCCGATACCACTGCTATGTTCCCTTCTGTTGTGAATCTTTGTTTTGATCTGTTTGTCTTGAACCTTTTTGTTTGAACCTCTGCTATGATTCTTGTATTCTGAACCTTTTTTCCTGAACTCTGATTGATCTCTTGTTCTGAACCCTGAATTTGTGAGTCTTAATTGAATCTGATCTGTGAACCTTGTTCTGAACCTTAACCTGATATATCTGTTGTAAATTCTGATTTGATTTTGGTAAACCTTAGCCAGTTAAATCCTTATCTGAACCTAATTGATTTTGAATCTCTATTAAACTACATATGAAACTGTTTAAAGAAAATCTATTTTAAAGGAAACGATACCACTTGGAAATGGAAGTTACTAAACGTTTTTGGAAGACCACTTTTATGAAAAGTAGTTCGTAAGATCATTTCAATGAAAACCATTATTAAAGGATTGATTTAAATGAACTTTTGACAGGAACTTCTGAAATAGATTATTGCTATAAATTTGTAATCAGTAACCTTTGTTATACTTTTTGGATTATTGGAAATAAACCTTTTTAATCTGAACTTAAGCTTTGATATTAAACTTAATCTGATAAACTCTGATTTAAACCTTATTATCTTAATCTGAATTGTTGACATGACCCTTCTGCCATGAACCCTTAGATGTGACTCTGTTTATTATATGACTTCTGACCTTGACCACAGTCTGATATCCGAGCCAATCACTAGGCATGAGGGTTTCATGTCCATGTCATTGATGCACCGATGGCATGACTCTAGGGCAGGAGAGTGATGACCTGTCCCGTCCCTGATTTATTTTATCTGGTGTGTTCTGAGGAGTTTCTGGCCACAGGGGGCGCATGGATGCATCCTAGTTCTGACTCTGTTATCTGTTTATGTTATATGTTTATTATTATATCTGGTGACTGATGGTGTGTGCGATACACGTCTTTCACATATATCTGGGAGCTGATCACTCTGATTTGATACATGAGGTCACCCCTCATATTATCTGTTATTTGAGAGGCATCCCCTCTGGATTATTATATGATTACTCTGTTATTATATTATCTGTTATCTCTGGGCTCGTGATGGATTTCTGTATTTCCCTAAACCTGGTTTGTGCATTATCCCTTTCTCATTTCTTTTCTTTTACCCTTATTCCTTTCTTATTCTTTCACTTTAATTCGGTATCTGTATAATCTATATTTCGGATTTGTTTCTGTATCGTTATCTGTTATTGTTTCTGTCATCTATATATCTGTTCACTGAGCTCTCGTAGCTCAGCCGCATTTCTTTTCCTGCGGCAGGTTTTAGTAGGAAGCTGGGAATGAGTGAGAGTGTACCTCTGGACTTAGAAGGCTTGGTAGCTATTCTGGATTAGAGTTGGATGGAAGATATTATGTTGTAGAATTAGTTTTGAAAGTTTTCATTGTAACCTTGTAGATTCAATATTTCACTTGTAATCCTTTGAGATTTTTGTATTACTGTAGATGTATGCTCTGTTTTGATCTGATATGAACCCATTATTGTGATATCTTTACCCTTGTCGGGTTGGGGTGTTACACTAATAAAGGAAGCAGTAGGCGACAAAACTTAATTTGCAATCCCCACAAACCAATTTCATATTACGTTGACTAAACACAGTACCACCCAAAAGCAACATTCAACACCAATCGTCTCATAATAAATTAATTATCATAGCCCCACTCACTTTATTTATTTTTTTTAGTTCTGCTTCTCAAATTAACTTTCGATAACAAAAAAAATAATACCGATTACCTCAAAAAAATTTAAGATCTGCTGCTGTCTCATCGAATCTGCTCCATCACCAACATTAACAACCTTGTAGATCCTAGATATCGAGAGCAACCCGCTCTGATACCACATGTTGAAGAATTTTTAACCCACCTAGGATATGTTTTACAAACACCATTGATAACATACAGCGGAATCAAACAAGAACAATGATGTTAAACAAGGTTGCAATTTATTTTAACGAACGCGTTCTTTATTCAATAAATAAACTACTACTACTAACAATTAACGTGTACAAACACACGTTAATGCTCAACTCTCATTGGAGAGATCTACATTTTTCTATATGCC
Source organism: Artemisia tridentata subsp. tridentata (assembly GCA_021014915.2). Taxonomy (NCBI): domain Eukaryota; kingdom Viridiplantae; phylum Streptophyta; class Magnoliopsida; order Asterales; family Asteraceae; genus Artemisia; species Artemisia tridentata. The sequence continues at coordinate 133,471,979 of CP139505.1, read as the reverse complement.
ATACTGCCGCCCTAACACCCTTTATAAATAGGGTTTACAAGAAAACCTAGCTTACTAAGGAAGCTAACTAATTGTTTCATTTGTCTTCATTTCGGCATATATAGTATAGTAAACATCAAATTATAATTCCCAACATATGATATTAAAATTTCAATAGTTGCATCACGAGCCATTAATACTGAGTAATTAATTATCGAAATGCATAAAAATTGAATCTTTAGAGATTATTGCATGTTTCTTTGTTTCTAGGGTTTTGATTTATGAAACCCTAATTTTTTTAATAATAGTCGATCACTATTTTTTATTTAAATTAATTTTAGGCTTAATAAAACTAGTAGGAACCCTAGGATTGCATGCAATTGATTTTTATGTGATTGATTAATTAATATTTGTTATATGTCATTAATTTAAATGCGTATCTTGGGATTTATTATATGATAATAATTGCTTATTTGGATCCATGATAAACGTGCGTGTTTGATCATGGATCAAATGGATATATTATGCGTTAATTGTTAAGTGATTTTTGTGTTACATGCTAATTGTGCGATATGTAATAATTAATTAGGGTTTATTAGTAATTAAATTGTATGACATGATTAATTTACTAATAGGATTAATTAATTATAAATTTGGGAAGACCCTATATGCATCGTTTATTTTATCAACTATATGTGTGTTATTGTATATATTTATCGTAGGACTTACGCAACCAAATTGTTTGGTGTATGTGGTCCATTGGTATCATTTGCTCGAAAACCAATGGGAGTCTTAGATGAATATATACATGTTAGTTGATTTATTTAGCACGTTCATTATTTTTGTCGTTCATTTTTATTAATTGCTTGTTTTGTTTTATATATTGTTTGACATGATTGTAAGCAAAAGGGTAATTTCAGAATAGAAAATAAATTGGACTAAATAATTGTGAAATTAGATTTGCTTTTAAGAGTTAAATCTTAAACTTTTAATTGATTGGTAATGTTTGTACCAAATAGTTAGAAAGGCTCATCCAATTAAGAGAGGTATAAGGAGGTTAACCATTAAATTGGCAACCGAAAGAAACGGGTTTTTAATTGGCTTTAAGCTGACCTTTGTTTCTCCGCTTCTTTGTGCGTCAAATTGGAGTTACCTACGACTATTTTTTATGTACAAAATCATCTTAAGGGTGAATTGACCTTTAATTCCACGCGCCACTTTGTGGTAATTATCCGAAACACTAAGTCTTTGACTTATGCAAAAGTACGATATAGTGGACGATAATTAAAGGTAATTTTTTTTGATTGGTTTACCCAATACCTCAATTAAAACTTTGTTGTTTTTATCTTAGTGAAATTGGTTAATAAGAAATGTTTTATTAAACCCTATGATACGAAGATGTGTGCATGCTTCTTCGTACATATTTTGATTACACACATCAAAATTAGTACCCTTTAAATTTAAGTTTATGCCATCTAATTACAAGAAACACTTGAAGTTTCAATTTAGCGTAAGTGAGACCTTAGCTAGATTGCAATGATAAGGTGGATTTCCATGATTACGTGAGACCGTACATGGAAATTTACTGTTTCTAAATTAGACAACTTAATTGAGTTAGTTAGTGAGATCTATGAATCAAGGCATAAGATGGGATGAATCATGCTTACATTGCAAATAGATTTTAGCAAATGTAAATCCCATAATGATCAAGGAATTGGAAAATGTTTGCCTATTATTGTTCGACAATTACCTTGTTGAATACTTTCACTACTAGCAGATAAACTGATGTAATAAAACTATGTCAATCTGGGTCCTAGTTTTCAAGGAAATTCTACGGTTAATATGAATATTTACCAAGGGTATTTAATTTTCTTGAAAGGTTAAATTATCGAAAATACTAAAATTGAATTTTGTAAATTCTTTTAAATGTATTAATGCAACATTAAAACCGTTAACGTGAGTTATTCTTTATAGGTAAATTGATCTACACCCGTAGGGGTTTTTGGCTAGAGTCAACTTTACTAAAAGAATAAACCTAGTCTACTTTTCATGAGAGAAGAGTGAGACTCAATCCTATTCCTTTTCATGATTGAGAAAGGTATGATAGGAACATTAGAATTGTCTAAATTCTAATATAACTCATAGCAAACTTTAATAGTTGAGAGAATTGCACATTTTATAAGTTATTAAATTTAAAGGTGCTACATACCATTGTGGGAATGGTAGACCTATTAAGGAAGAAATTGAATGCCCAATTTTCAAGTTATTAGCATTGATGGATAGTCCATCATCTATGTAGTATAATACACTCTTTTAGTGCCTAAGTAATTGTTACGTATGGGTTTTTTCAAAGGTGTAGGAAAGTTAAAAGCACGTTATTTGTTTTCACTGGTTAAGAAACACTTACAATGTTGTCAAATCCAGTGGGAGCATTGTGTCTTATTACTGAATAAGGAATTATTGTAATGTTCTCTAATTTAGTGGGAGCTACAAGCTTTGTTATCTTGGTAGTAACCCATATTATTTCTAGATTGTCTCGAGATAATACATTACTTTCAAACATATAGACACTCATATTTTCAAGGATAGTCATGTGCGTTTCCTTGTTAATTAAGTGTTTCTTCATCTACTTGGTTTGCTCATATCTATGACACAATCATATTGATCACATAAACAAACGTGTGTCGTGTTGTTTATCTGCTACATGATGTTGTTCCATGCACAAGTGGGAGAAATCTTTATTGTGTGCAAGGTACAACACATAGAAATATGATTTAAAAGATTCTCTTGACCGCAAGGTAAAAGACAAACGTTCTAATAAGATTGCATTGTTTAGAACATGTGTTAAGATGATAACAAAGACTGCTTCAGATTAAATATTTATGTATTCTTGGAATGACATAAATAAATGAAGTATTCCATTAACTTGAAATTACTGTTGAAACCAAGAGGTGGTGTTCATGATTACTTAAGTTATACATGTTTATATTTTCTTATAAACATGAAGTCTATTAATTGTTACGAGACTTATAATAATATAAAGGAAGACGTTAACTTGTTATGTCTTCTTAATTAAGACATATACATGAAGTCATTGTTAAATGACTTATAACGTATAAGCAGGATTATAACTGTTTATGTCTTCTTGTTGAGACATGAATATGAAGTGAGTTGGTCAAAAGTACTTGTGTTATAAAGCATGCAATTGGCTTGTAAAGTCTATTATACCATTTAGTTTGACTTAGATGGTAAATAGGTAAGCCAAAAGGAATATGTTTATCTTACATATTGTTAGATTGTCTTATAATATTAATTCTAATGAAATACCACAAGTTTGTGGTGTGTTCAGTTAGGAGAATCAAACTCCATTGGTATCGTTTGATTAAAGATAACTATAACTTCTTTTCTTCCAAAAGTTATCAAGGTTAGAAAATTGAGTATAGATTAAATATACTCAATAAGACTCCAACTTAGAAGATTAATAAGACACCATTATACTATGGAATGTGATGAATCACATTAAGTCTTAAAATTGAAGTTCTAAATTGTTAAACTTCTTATGAAGAGTGATTATTAACAAACTAGAGCCAAGAACTGTCAATGTGTATTTGTAAGGTCCTAAAAGATAACAATTTAGTGTTGCTCTATTTGCTAAGTATTTATAGATAGTCTATAAATTACAAAAGATACGTAGGAGTTTTATCTTGAAGAGATAAAATTATAAGATACATAATCTTCTAAAAACAGACTAGTAAATATCATGATGAGGCTAAACATGTAAATGATAGAACTCAAGATGATGGAATTCTCATTCATAGATCCGCAAGGATATCTCATATATTTGATTAATATGCTAACGAATATGAATTACACGAACATGGTAAAGCTGTTAATCATTATGATGAATTGCAAATATTGAATTTGGCAAATTACTCATAATATGAATGTTAAGATGTTGTCCATGAAGATAATCAATTTTTTGAAAATTTGGTGTATCTTGAAATCTATGGTTAGAGTATAGAATGAAGATGAGTTTCTTCAAAAAGATGGAAAACCCTAGTGGTTTAAATCTTTGTGTAGAAATCATATGGGCAATATTGTACACATATTTAATGCTTGTCTTATAACAAGATTATTAATCACACTTAAGTAATTGACTGTGATTGAATATTCTTTTCTAGGCACATTAAATATATAAAGATGATAATTGTCATACCTATTTTCATTAATATGAAAAATGACAATGGAATATCAAAACTCTTTCTTGAGCGATTACTTGAGCGAGGACGGTAAGTAATCAAAAGGAGTTTTTGAATTAAAATAATCTTTGGAAATGTACAAAGTGCAATAATTCATGAATGGATTAATGCATGCATCTAGGAGATGATTCTTATGTTTAAATATTAAATTCAAGTTTTGATTTGATAATTAAAATAAGATAATTTCTATGTATTCCTGAAAGTTAGTGGGAGTATTATGTTTATTTTCTTAAATCGTATATGTTGTATAACATATAGCAAGTAACATTCCATACAAGTTAAATGTTAAGTCTTAGTTTGGAATGAAACTTTACTTAAAAGATTTAGGAAATAAAACATACAACCTTGGAATATATGTTTATTATTATAAACATAAGCGGTAAATGAATCTAATAGAACATGACATATCATTTAGAAAGTCTAAATGGATACATATCTTTTGAAAAGATAGAACATGAATGAAATCTAAGCCTGACTCAAGGATTTTTCATGAACATCATGTTATGTAGAAAAATTGTTGTATCATGCTTGAATGCAAGATGATTTGACAACATTGATATCTAATTGGAAGTTATTAGATAACTAGTGTAATGAATATTCTAATGGAATATGTTTGGACTTAGAATTACATTCCTCAGCCTGGAGTTGCTCCCAGTTTCTAAGGATGAACAATATGGAAATTGTTGCGTAATTGTTATAGCCGACAATAAAACTTGAAAGATTGGAAGGAATCAAACATTACACAATAGATATTAAAATTTGCGGAGTTTTAAAGAGCATATTGTTGTTTGTATACAATGATGCTGGTTTAATTGAGATGACACTCAATACTAGTCATGGTAGGATTTTATCCTTGTTAATGGCCATGTGAACTAGTTGTGCTCAACTAAGAGCATAGTTGCATTATACATTAAAGAATAAGAATACTTTAAACTTTAAAATGTTTGAAAGTTTGATTGTCATAAATTGGTGGTTGAGGATATCACTCACTTTATGAAATATTATGTGGCAATGTCAAGATATTTGAATGCACACATACAAGAACTTCACTAATTGAATTCTTGAAATAAGTATTCTCAAAATTCCGATAGATCAAAATTGGTTGATTTATGCCTTGTCAACAAGTGTGATTGTCATGACTTGAGGCATAATTCAACAACTAGAATTTCATGCATTGATCTATTTAGTATTTGGATAAGGGATATTAAGCAATTATTATTCATAATGAACTAAAGTACTTGATATGTTTTTTTTCATTAATAATACATTGTATCCTATATTTGCATGTTTAAATCCATGAATAACTTGTGTTATTCTAAATAGTCCGTTGTCAATTAATGATATGAGAATATCATTGAATTAAGACAAATCTGAGTTTTGGTAGAATATACTTGAAAGTGTATTGATGCGTAGACATACCAAATTCACATGATATTCAATGAATTGAATATAGGACAGATCCCCAACCGCATGATTGTACTTATGGATCTATGTCATTAAGTAAATCATGAATATTTATCCTCAGACTTGAGATACCAGATAACTGTCATGAATGTAGTACATTTTTGTGAAATAGTCTAACGCTATCCGTAACTGGTTGTCATAAGGGCTATTTTCAGAAGTGTTGCAAAATTCATGAGTTTTGCTTGTAGTCAAGAGAGAATTTGTTCCTTCGAATTTGTTTCGAAGTTTAATACTGTTGGGCCCCTCGTGGGGTTGATCAGATGTATGTGTGGCCACACCCAAAGGAGATCTGGAATATGCCTTGATGATTTTGGTAATCTTGATCAATCGATGAAACGAGAAACATAATAGTTAAATTATGAAATGACTAAGATCCATATTCATATTTAACATGGTATTAGAAACAAAAGGATAAGTATAATGATGAATCATTAACTGTGCTTCGTGAAACCGCACTCTAGTTGTTCTGGGAGAATTGGCGTGTTACTAGACGCTAACCAATGTCATTACGTTTATTAAAACATGTCCAAATAGGAGCTGTTGGATTGTGAACATATTTATAAACGTATGTCCGGTTTCGAACTCGAGCCAATTGGAGGCACACACGTTTACATTTAGAGAACACTTTATTTAATGTAATTAATATATTGGATGTGTTAATTATATTAAATAATAATACACAAAATATTTAAATGGTCGAACATGGAAAAGGAAAGGGGTCAAAGTGTCATTTTTGTGGAACTTAAGGAGGTGTTAGACTTAAACTTGGAGAGCAAGTTTGAAGGCTATATAAACACCCTTGATTTACAATTCGGTGGATTGATACACTATGTCACGACACATATTCAATAAATGAAACCCTTTAAATCTGTTTGTCTTTTTCATGTGATATCTAGTATCGGCAGCAAAAGGGCAAACCATGTATGAATGCATAATCATGCTTTTTATTCTGTTAGTCTAAATATTACGATATTTAAACGTAAAATGTGCAAGTTACTTGTAAACACAAATCATCAATGCATACTTACATCAACACCTCCCGACGTCGCAAGTATGCTTCAACGAAGTCGTAGATTTCCATCCCGACATAAATCACTCAACGTATGGACAAACAAATCTACTACTTGACAAATGATCAAAGGATTATATTTTTCTAAACTTCACATTTTTAATGTGACAAAACATTTTTTCAAAAATATATTTTACAAATTATTTTTGAATTAAAAAGAAATGTTTTATTTTGAAAAATAAGTTTAAAAATCCCAACAGCTATTTTTCCCACCAAAATCAGCTCCAACCTTCCCCAAATAAGTTTTCACCAGAAAAGACAAAATTTGGAGCGTCCTTGTCTGGGACGGCTCCACGGTTCCACTAAATTTAGTGGAGCCGTGGGATATTTAGTGGAGCCGTCCGTACAAAATTTTCTGTAACGTTCAGATTTTTCTTGCCTATAAATAGTGGACCATTTCACACTTCTAACTTGATTTTTCCAGTCCTTTTTCTCTGGTCTAATCCCTCCTCACTTAGATGACTTTCTTTGATCATTTGGAGAGTCTTAGTTTGTTTAAGAGTGATCCAATCATCCATTCAAGTGATCCTCTTCATTCCTCTTGATTAGCAAGAGAAGAACACAAAGTATCCAAGTAGATACAAAGTGTTGTCATCCCTTTTGATTAGCAAGAGAAAAACACAAAGTATCCAAGTAGATACAAAGTGTTGTCATCCCTCTTGATTAGCAAGAGAAGAACACAAAGTATCCAAGTAGATACAAAGTGTTATCATTCCTCTTCATTTGCAAGAGAAGAACTCAAGGTATCCAAGAAGATACAAGAGTTGGAGTTGTTAGGGCTTGTAACATTGGTTACACTCTTGATTGTATCATAGCATACATCAAGATTATTTTTCTTTTGTGAGAGAGTGAGTCAAGATCATTGTGATCTTAAGAGATAGTGAAGATATCTTGAAGCCATTGAGCTTGTGTGATTGATCATGTGGATCAAGGGTAGATCGGGTAGATCGTGGTAGATTGGTGCTAGCTAAGATTAGCACTCGACATTTAGCTTAGTGTCGGAAATAGGATAAGCGACGTGTACGGTGTAGATCGGGTAGATCGTGGTAGATTGGTGCTAGCTAAGATTAGCACTCGACATCTATCTTTGTGTCAGAAATAGGATAAGCGACGTGTACGGTGTAGATCGGGTAGATCGTGGTAGATTGGTACTAGCTAAGATTAGAACTCGACATCTAGCTTAGTGTCGAAAAACAAGTTAAGCGACGTGTACGGTTTTCTCCGCCTGAAGGGAGTTTGTTGACTAGTGAAGTAACTCTCAAGTTGGGTACTCGGGGAGTGGAGTAGGGCGAAGAGGAGCTTCGTGACCGAACCACTATAAATCACCGTGTTCGGTTTGCGCCTTCTTACTTATCTCTTTACTTTCATTTCATTCTTTATCGCTTTATATTTGCATTGCGTTTTTGCTTGTGTGGCTAGTTGCTTATGTTATGTTGATTATCTATGTGTCGTGGTTTGATTGTGCATATGTTGTAGTTTACAATATTCATCTCTTGATGCTATATGATCATAGTTGACACTTCTCATATCACATCACACTTGATCGGGAGTTTGATACAAAAGTTTTAAGTTTTAAATGGAAACGTATTCACCCCCCCTACGGTTTCCACAATTGGTACCAGAGCCACGTCGCTCAAATTTTTAAAACAAATGGTTTTCAAAATTGAGTATGATCCATGTATCAAATTACCTATGAAGGTGATAAAATATGAAAAGTATTTAATTGTTTAATACTTACAAGTTTTGTTGTTAAGTATACTTTGTCATACTAGCTTGAAGGTTTTCTCAAACCAATAAAAGAATAGAGTCTTAAGTGTCTGGTCATGTTCTCCGTCGAGTCGCCGCACTAAAACTGTAAACTGAATTAGAAAAGAGAACACGGTACCACTAAATATAGGACGGTACCATTATATTTAACGGTGCCGTGGGTTATTTAATGGTACCGTGCCTCTGTCTGTCAGTTTTCAGTATTGAGTCATTTCCAGAAATTCTTATAAAATCAACCATAAGTTCGTAGAAGTCGTGTCACTCATCATTTTAAACGAAGTTGATTCTACTTTCATTTGAGAAATATTTTTATGAATTAGTTCTAAATGAAAGTATGTTAAAGTCCTTGATTTTCAACTAAAGGTCTTCTGGTCATGCAGTTTGCGTAAATTTTTGGTCAAACTGAAAAAGGGCGATTCAACCTTTAAACCTTGACATGTTTTCAAAGTGCTCAGCAAAAATCTTTGAAATGGGGAGGAAACCAATTCATTTTCAAATAAAATCAAGCTTAGTATACATTGTTATACCTAATACACAAAATGACGATAAGTATTTTTGTGTGTTAAGCTAAATTGCTATTTGCTTATTATAGCTTTTCAGTTTATGCATTTATAAGGCTCATGCTAAATCACTTGCACTATATTAGGTAATTAGTTTGCATTGCATATAGGCATCAACCATTTGTCTTGCATTTGTTGCAAGTTCTTAAAATGGTTTAGTAACTTTCTTAGGAATAGAAACTAAATTGGTAGATCATGTGTGTCGAAAGATATTGTCTTACACAATTATTTTTCCAAAGGTTTAAGTGTAAAAAGTATATCACCCCAAAACACTTAACACTTTCATAAAATCCGTAACATGATCTTTAAAACATTACATCATTTTGTCTTTTTTGACCATGGGTTGTCCAAACAAGATAAAAGGTCATTTTAATACATTAGTATTTAAGTAAAAAAAATGTATTAAACTTGCATTGATTTAACACACATACAAAATGTTTTAAACATTTAGTATTTTACGTATGTGGTATAAAAATGGTTAAGATAATTATTTTTATACTAATGAGGTGTCGAAAAACTAAGAGTATTATACTTAATAATATAAATAGTTTTTCTCAAATAAAAATAAATGACAATATCAAAGTAGTAACTTAATATGTCATTAACCTCACACATACAACTAGTATTAGAATAAATGGAACACATTCCTTAAATTTTTATTCTCTTTTTAAAATGAGTGATTGTGAGGGTCAAGAAAGATTTCAAGTACATATCAATTCATTATTCAAATTATGATTGATATCATTATCGAATCTAATTGACAAGTTTTCGAGTGTGAACATGAAATTGGAGTCATTATTTGTCTAGCTTCAAGATAACATCAAAATATGATGAAATATATTATCTTGAATCTACATACTCAATCACACTCGATTGTTATGAAAATAATGACGTCCACTCAAGACGAATATAATATGAATCGGATCATAACTCACACTTGTGTTGAAGATGCCATATTAAGTCTTCTTGTCCAATGGTTGTGTTCCAAACTTTAAATTAACATGTTTAAAAGATGCATAAAATACACAACTAAGTAGGATTGACAACTTGGATGTTTCATCCGAAATATACAAGTAATTTACATTGCAATGCAATTGGTAAATGTGTCATTTCCGAAAAACCAAACACGAGCAAACAAACAACATATGTAAACTTTGCTCATGAACAACTCAACACTCAAAGCCACATGTCTAGTAAAAGTGTCACACATAATATGTTATTAACTATTATGTAAGTCATCAATCTTTGAGAATATCACATGTATTTCTCTTATCAAAAGATTGACAAAAGATAACCTATATCTCATGCATCTTATTTTCTTTGTAACATGAATGGTTATGTTACAAGAGAATACATTGCATCCTGTTAACAAATATAGGATATTAGAGTTGAATAATAACCCAATACAACATGTGTCATTGCATAAACAAGTAAAATTGGTCATATACTAAAATACTTGTTTCACAAAGCATTCGTAAGAGTGATAAGTTTCCTCTTAGAAAAGCATATTTGTTAAAATATACAATATGTCTCATTTTTAATATAATGCTCACAAGATCTATTGAGGTATGTAACCTTCACTAGATTCTTTCTCAAGATATGTAATGGAGCATTCTTGAAACACACACGATGTAGTAGGTTCTACATTGTATCACATTAGAGTGTCTCTTGGTTCTAGGAAACCAAATCATGTTAAAATAACATGTAACAACTCAACAAACAAAGATGATGTCCAAGAGATCATAAAATACACCATCTCCATCAAATAACCTCTAAATCTCAAATACGAAATTAAAAACATTTCGCTTGCCTTTGTTAGGAGTTGTGTAAGACATGTCATTCTCTTAACCAAATTTGAAAGTGTGGTTAGTTGAGTCATATTAGGTCATATATTAGCGAAACAAGCTAATATCATCTTTGCTATACTTCGATAGGCAAATATGGGAATTTGAATTTTTCTAACATGAGAATGACTACTGGAGAACCTATCGCACTAGAAATTCAATTTGACCTAACGGTTGAATTGCTTCCAGGAGAGAAGTTGGGTTCATGTATAACCCGTAAAAATGGTCGTGTTTAGCCTTAATTGAGCACCACTAATGATAGTCTCATACTCATTCTCCAACTTGAAAAATTTTCATTCCTACATTTGACTAGAGATAGTTTACATCGGTGAACCTTATCTCCCGTTAGGATTTCATTTTAAACAAGTAGTAATTAGGATCTGCCTTAGCAAACCTAGATTGCTTGCATCCCACATACGTGTTTCAAAATGATAACATGTTCTCATAAGACATGATTAAATGTCTTCATGATCTTAAACGCTAAATGATTATCATGTTTTGCATGATGTTTGCATTTATTCCTTATGTGCATTTTACATGATTTGCTTGTAAAGTTTGCACCCACACTATGTCCTTTTGACATATTAGGAATTAGGTATGCCCATCACTATGAACCCTTAGAAGTCATAGAGTCATACACTAGTGTCAAAACCTATAAGTTAGAGTAGTCGCGAAGTTGTCTTAATTCCCTAGTCATCACTTCGCCTTCTTCCAAGTATACACCCTTTTGTCATGGGAAGGTTAGATACAAACCTAGTAGAACTCGGAGTAGGATTGACAACTTGAATATTTCATCCGAAATATTCAAGTAAGCTTAACTTGCGATCGCAATTGTTAAATGTCATATCCGAAACATCATACTCAAGCCGTTTAACAACATATGTTAAAACGCTCATCCTAAAGCTAAAAGCTAACATCAACCCTCGGGTGACAAAGGACTCACGAGTTGCTATTTAAGTGATTAGTAGTTCCTTTCATCCTCGTGTGAATATACACGTCTTAAGATCCCAAACCCTGCTGCAAATCAGCACCATAGGCCTAGCTTTACATCTTTCAAAACCCCATGAAACACTCACGTGCGAAGCACATCGAAATCCGTAAATCAACCAAACCTCTCAACCGAGAATCCCTTAACCATCTCCGTCTAGGTCTAGGAATGATGGAACGTTTTCCATAAATCTTATGACTATTTAAATATTTCACTGGAAATATTAAAGTCATCCCTCGTACCCCTCTTATGACTACTTGAATATTTCACTGGAAATATTTTAGTCATCTCGTGTGTCTCGTCTCATGACTCTTTAAATATTTCACTGGAAATATTGAGTCATTCTTTAAATCCCTCTCATAACTATCTAAATATTTCACTGGAAATATTAAGTCATCCTTCACATCGCTCTAATGACTACCTATGTATTTCCTCGGAAATATAAAAGTCATCCCTTCACGTCCAGTACCGTTCAAAGAATTTATTAGGTATAAATTCTCTCCTCGTGTCGAAAAATCTCACTAAATCAGCGAGATTTATTCGTAAAATCCTCTTAAACTCTAATGACAACTTAAATATTTCATCCGAAATATTTAAAGTATATTTAATTTGCGAAATGCAATTAAATGTCATCTCTCGTTCTCGATCAACGTTCATCGAATCCCGTTGGATTCATTCATAAAAAGAATTTATTCGGTATAAATTTCTTTAATCCAAGGTCCAGAAAAATCACAACATATGTGAAATTTCTTTGTCAAAAGTCTTGCTTTCAATTCTCACCAACACTATCAAAACCCACTCGATGTAGTCTTGAACCAAAACCGTCTCCTATCAGAATAGATTCTATCTATCATCTGATTCCTTAGCCTTTTTCCTCTCACTTCCGCATGGTACTAAACACTACCAATGCTTCCGCATCCCACTCATCTTCCACACACTTCAAACGAAGAACCGCTAGGATACGTTGAGATAACCCTTCAACATAGATAACCCACTAGAACCTTATCACCAACCTCACAACCTTGAAGATTTTATCTTCTTAACCCCTAGGATATCTCCACGTGATCACATGCCTCATCATAATATTCTATGAATATTCACAATGATTGAGAAGAGCTACGTGACTTCAAAGGTGAAGTTTATCGTATGCTATCCACCACTTGTCATGACGTTACTAAGCTCATCGCTTCCGTCAACGTTTGTTTTCCTCTTTATCTTTTACATCTTGTCCGGATGGTCATAGATTAAGGGGGAGCAAAAACACACTCATATAGTCTTTCACCAAACACTCTCAAGAACACACTAATGTGGTTCTTATTCCCTAGGAAACTTCCCTTTAGCTGCCCAGAACTAGGCTGCACAGGAAAATTCGTGACTTCCAGGTCACGGTACCGTTAAATAGGCCACGGTACCGTGTGGTATTTAGTGGTACCGTGCCTATGTTTGACGAATTTTCACTGTTCCCTCCTGATCCCAGCATCCCTAACCTCAAACCTGCAAAATCTTGCAAACTCACACACACCCTAAGATTTCCTCACTACACCATAGGACACCATCACCAACTTTAGTTTGAATCCCACAACCCTTGCCTATATAAGGCCTCACTATTGCAAGCTTATCTTGCATCTCATCTTCAAACCTCACATTAACATCTTTCATCATCACACTCAACCCTTATAGCTACACTTCACTCTTGACAGTGATAGTTAGTCTAAGAACCTTCAACCCATAGATCATCACACTCAAACCTTACAACTACTCCTCACTTTGGATAAGTAACAGTTAGTTCAACAACCTTCAATCCTCACAAACACACGAAACCCTTCATGCACCAAATTATCTCTAACACACAACTAGGATCATCCAACCTAGAAACCTAGAACTTCGTTACCTTAACCCCGTTAGAGATATCCACCAACAATCCTGTTAGGATCACATGCACCTTTTCTTTTTCCCTTTTGAAATATATCATGCATCTCATTGTCAGTGCAAACGATATATTAACCTAAACCATCCTTTCCCACCTTTCCTCAAAGGGCAAAACCAACATCTCCAACAAAACCAACATCTCCACCTTTAGGATTCCTACACCCTTACCTCCACCAAGTCCACCACAACCTTTAGCTATCACACTAACCCTATCACCATCAAACCTCTTTGGACTTGGCACCAACACATCATCCTTATCACCATCACCATCACCACAACCTTTAGCTCTCACACTAACCTTGTCACCTACATCACCTTTTGAACTTGGCACTAACACATCATCCTTATCACTATCACCATCACCACAACCACTAATGGGTCATCCCATTATTTATCCCTTACAACCACATAACCCAAGTTGTCCTTGTTGTCACCACAACCAACACTCTCCCACCTTATGGAATCATTTAGGTATAACCTCTATCGAGTCTACTTTATGGCACGACTTGTCATAATAGTAATCATTTAGAGTATGTCTTATCAACAAACTATCCTTAACATCAATCATCTTAGGTAGATGATTATGTTGTTCAAAAGGTTTGTTAGAACTTTCCTTCCCAATGACAACTTGGAATAAGTCATTTAGTGCGTCAGTCAATGAACGAATCTCGTTCTTGATTAGTGTGATTGAGTGAACAATTACACCTTAGATTTTCGGTCGGGTTGTGACACTTACGTTTTAACATAGTTTAACCCATGCATGTCTTGTTATGTGTATTCTATCCCTATAATGTTGCTCCTATACTGTTATATATTATGCTGCACGAAGCTAACCCATGATGTAGGAAAAGCCTTTGTAAGAATTTGATCCATGGATCCGCTAGATACTAAGGTAATTAAACAAGGGGATTAAGTCAGCATAGGGGAGCATTGAGCTAGGGGGAGCTCGGGAGCATTTGAATACATAGCATGGAGTCATCTTCACAAGTGGTGATAGAAGGCTTCACTAGGATGATGCAAGCTCGCCTTTCTGGGGAGAAAGGATAGTAGTGGAATAAGGGGGATGATGAACTCAAATAAGTACATTTTATTATCATCATTTATCCTATTTATTTGACTTGTTTTATTATATTATCTATGAGAATCGATACATTAATGTTTACTTTAGTAATTCTCAGGTAAAAACAAGCATTATGTGAAACTTGGTGATCTTGGACTAATTATGGAGCAAAACAAGCGAGATGTTAAAAGTCTACTGAAATCCAGAAGATGCGCCATATCTCACTCAACAGATACGACGCAATATCATACTTAGATGAATTCGAAGACCATTGCCTGACTTTGAAGAATGCGCGCAATACATTCTGCCATGCGCCGCATATGAAACTTTGGTCAAAGAAGAAGATCAAGCTCGTTCTACTCCAGATACGCCGCAATATACTTCTAACATACGGCGTATCACTATCAAGATTTCACAAGTTACAATCCAAGTACATGCGCCGCATACAAAGATCAAGTTACGCCGCATCTGAAGACGGTGTACGAATATTCCAGAATATATTAATCTTGGACCCCACTCGAAGTTAAGTCAATGCGCCGCATCTATCAACTTAATGCGCCGCATCTATCCCTGAGTCATAAACTATAAATACCCCAAGGACAGACGAATTTAAAAGCTCTCTCAGACAGAAGACTAGAGACCTAGATATAACCCTAGAGCCGAATTCAGACGACCAAGCAGCACAAGACACACCTCAAACAAAGATACAAGAGCTGTAAGAAGGTCCTGCATGTATTCAATTCATTAAGTAGTTTTGTTTTATTGTATTAGTACACTTTAATTCATCAGGATTCATGGGCTTGTGTCATGTGACTACGGAAGATCATGCACTCCCCTTAATATTGCTTTCCCATTAATTAAAGTTTATATGTTGATATCTTTGGTGACTTTTATTAGTGCATTGATAACCTCTGTGTCTAGCTGAGTCTTGCTTGGATCGTCATGCCCCTTCCTCGCCTATTTATTAGAGACGCTTAAATAAATAGGATAGACATAAGTAATCATTAAGGGTTTACTCGCCGATAAGATTAGAGCCAACGAGAAAGGTTTAATTATATACACTTCATATAAAACTAGCAATAAAATAAGTGACAAGCTATTTAATTATCAGGACAGGTCTTCTTATTGTCTCGAGTATCTATCTGTGTACGTGTGTGCTAATCGCTGATTCGTGCTCATTAGTTTAGTTTTCCACTTAATTATAACCAAACCGTGCCAGTCTCTCAGGCTGAACCCCCTTGCGTTAGATTAGGTTGTATAGCTAACTTAGGATATTAAAATACTGATTAGAATAACTAGATAATACGTTCCACTCCTAGTGATCGACACTCTACTTACCATTATATTCATACTGACCGGGTACACTGCTCGTTAAGTGTGTGTGTTATTGATAAGTCGGCTAAATATAAAATTAAAACTTGAGTAGGCATTAATACTGCTAAACCGCAACGACACATCACGCGCATCAAGTTTTTGGCGCCGTTGCCGGGGAGTGAATTGTTATTATCTGTTAATTTGATTAGTATTTTAATTAGGTTTTTCTTTTTAGTTTTTTTTTTTTTTTTTTTTTTTTTAGATTCTAACCACTAACCCTGTTGTATATTAGATAGGTTGCATTCATTGTATAATTTGCATATTTTCTGTTTTTGTTTGTTTTCTGTAATTTTTGTTTCTTTTTGTTTGTTTTTATTTTTGTTTTTTTCTTTTTCTGTATTTTTCTGCATTCTGCTGTAGTTGTATTGTGCTGATACAAACGATACGGCGCATCTGTTTTCATAGATACGGCGTATTGCGTTTAATTTTTATAAAATACAACGCGTTTAATAAATTCGAGTACGACGCATCTTTCCCTAAGATACGGCGTATTCTGTTTTTAATAAGAAATTTTTCTAAACCCTAACGCCATGCGACGCATCTGTTTTAACAGATATGGCGTATTTTCTATTTAAATTAAAAACAGTTTTTCGAATTATTAAATAGAAGCGACGCATCGATTTTTATCGATACGGCGCATCTACTAAATCAAAAATCTTGTATTTCGAAACGTAACGAAAATACGGCGCATTGGCTTTTGTTAATACGACGCATTTAATTTTAATAAATATAATCGATTTTTGATAATTTAAACTTGATATGGCGCATTCTAATTCATAAGCGGTGTATCTGTTTTCTGAATAAAAGTCTGATTAAATTTTAACGTAATAAGATACGGCGTATCCAACTTTTTGGATACGGCGCATCGTTTGCAGATATCAGCAACTTTTATTTTTCGTATTCCGTTTTCGTTGTTAATTTTCTGATATCATACTTTCTTGAACATACCCTACTGATGCTTTTGTGATGATTTCAGGAAGTGCATGACCAGGAGTTCAACTAAGAACTTGATTAAACCTTTCGAAGATCCTGAACTAGCCTTACATTCGCTTAAAAGGCTTTTCAACACAAAAAGCTTTGAAATCTCAAGTTCGTTCGAGCTTGATTACTTTTCTGAAGATAAGGAGGAAGAAGAAACAGAAACAATGACGGAAAACACTACTATGGAGGAATACATGAACAAAACCCGTGCTGATTACAGTTCAGGAGTTGCTAGACCAAAGTTTGATGAAAAGTCAAAGTTTGAGTTGAAGGGTCAGTTTCTCAAGGAGCTAAGAGAAAATGCTTTCAGTGGAACAGAACATGAAGATGCTAATGAACATGTTGAAAAAGTCCTCGAGATTGCATATTTGTTTACTACAGAAGGAGTCTCTGACGATCAACTTATGCTAAGAATCTTTCCAATTTCGCTTAAAGGAGCTGCTAATAAGTGGCTAAGGAATGAACCTGCTAGTTCAATCACAACATGGGAAGATTTGAAGAGCAAATTCCTGAAAAGATATTGTCCACCTGCTAAAACTGCTAAAAAGATGGAGGCTATCAACAATTTCAAGCAAGAGCCTGATGAAACTCTTTATCAAGCTTGGGAACGATTTAAAGACTTATTGATGAAATGCCCTCAACATTATCTAAGTCCAATGCAGGAGGTAATATTGTTCTATCAAGGATTGGACGTGCCTACTAGACAAATCTTGGATGCTAAGGGAGCTGTGCCTCAAATGAGTTCAGCCGATGCTAGAAAAGCTATCCAAGAAGCTGCTGATCACTCTCAAAAATGGCACGACGGAACCTCTACTAGATCTAAGAGTAGCACTAATTTTGACGGGTTTGCTGCAATTCAAGCTCAATTGGATAAAATTAGTAGAGAGATGAAGAAGCGTGATGAGAAAGTTTATGCTGCCCAAGTTGGATGTGAAAAATGCGAAGGACCTCACTACACTAAAGATTTCCCTAAAAAGAATGAAAGTGAGACTTTTGAAGAAGCATACTACACACAATTTGGACAACCGTTCCAACCTTCAGGAAGATTTAGGGAAGGTGCTCCGGGATATTATCAAAAGAATAACTATAATCCCACTTATCAAGCAAGGAGGCAGACTTTGGATGACACTCTAAAGCAAATTATGGCCGATGCTGCTAAAAGACATGAAGAGAACACCGCTATGATCAAAGAAATCCGAGCCTCAACGGATACTATAACAAGAAATCAAGGAGCTTCGATCAAAGCATTGGAACAACAAATCGGACAAATGAGCAAGGTTCTTCAAGAAAGGGGATACGGGAGTTTACCTAGCTCGACTGAAACTAATCCAAGAGATCATGTCAAGGCCATATGCACTACTGAAGAAGTCACGCCTAACATACCTTTTCCTAGAAAATTGATGAATGGTAATGATGCTGCAAAGCCCGAATTTTTCTTTAATTCTTTAATCAGTTTAAGAAGGTTACTCAACGAGAAGGCAAAGATTGAAGAGGAGATCAAGGCTACAATGAAAGAAAAGAGCTCTGCAACCGACTTATGTGCCTTGCCTCATAAAGAAAAGGACCCAGGAAGTTTTACTTTACCTTGTTCAATTAATCACATATCTTTCAATAATGCATTAGCTGACTTAGGAGCTAGCGTTAGTGTTATGCCCCTTAAGACATTCACTACCCTAGGACTAGGAAAATTAGCACCAACTAAGCTGCTTATTGAATTGGCTGATAAAACGGTAAAACGACCTGAAGGGGTTGCTGAAAATGTGCTAGTTAAGATTGAGAAGTTTGTTTTCCCCGTAGACTTTGTTATATTAGATATGCCCGAGGATGTTAAGATTCCTTTAATCCTTGGAAGACCTTTCTTGTCTACCGCCTATGCTAAGATTAATGTGTTTAAAAGAAAAATCTCATTAAAAGTAGGAAACAATAAACTAGTCTATAAGTGCCAAAATCTTGCTAAGAGCATAATTAAAGGCGTCTATGTGCTAGGATTAAGAGAACGTATAGACCTCGATCTAGAAGCTAGATTTATGGGAAAAACCTTGGTAAATAATGAATCACTTGAGACCTATAGTGGAGACTACATTGAATTAAATGATCTTAATTTACCAATAGGAATCAATGATCAATTTATGGAGGATTTTGAACCCGAAATTGAAGAAGGAGAAATTATGGATGTGCCTAAAATCAATATGATCAACATTAAGAATTATGATGAATTTGAAGGATATCCTAGTTTTTGTGATTATGGTAGAAAGATCCATGTAGATTGTGCTTATAATTTACAATTTCCTTGCATGATAGGATTAAAACAGGTTAGTGCCAACTTCTTCCCTATTTTACCAATTAATGTAATGTCAAAAGATTTTTATAATTCTATAATGAAAAACAAAATTGAGTATAGAGGGAAAAACGTAGTTGGAATATTCATGAATGTACCTATTTTTGTCGGGAATTTAACTGTTGTTACAGATTTCACCGTGGTGGAAAACATGGATGCTTATCGTGATGTTGAGATGGGTGACGTGATCGTTGGGAAACCATTTTGTAAGGAGGTCGAAATTAACGCTAAAAGATTTGAAGGAAAGATCACCTTTCAAAGTGGAAGCAACGTTATCACTTACATGATGCCTCGTGCTCACCCAAGGTTTAAACATGCCCCTAACAAATTTTGTTACAAATTTACACCATTTCTTTTTGTAGATGAAAATGACGCTGAGGAAGGGATCGAGTATCCGTACCAAAAGATGAAAGGATTCTACAAAGGTGTACTTGAATTGGGGCCGGAATATGTTCGTGACGAAGTAATTCGCAACTACATCGTGCACGGACATGTAGGGATCAATAGAACAAAATAAGGAGCTGAACGTGAGTCTAACTTGAAGACTCTGGAATAAAGACAAGTGCTGACCGGGAGACAACCCGGAAGAAAAATTTTTACTTTTCTATTCTGTGTCGAGTCTGTCAGACCTGCAGAAGATGCGGCGCATCTCCATCATAAGATGCGACGCATCACCTGCACTGGTCATATCTTATTTCATTTTCTGCATTTTTATTTTTGACTTTAAAACTTTCTGTCAGTTTATTTAATGCGGCGCATCCCTGGTTAAGGATGCGACGCATCTTTTATTCTGATTCGTACTTATTCCAGGCTCGATACGGCGTATCTTCTTCCATAAGATACGGCGTATCTACTGACCTGATGATTTACAGTTTAATTTTTTAGGTTTTATTTTTACTAACTACTAATGTATTATGCAAGTTTGAACCTTCTTAACTCAGGTGTGTTAAAGTCAAAATGGTATTATAGATTCCTGCATTTTTGTGGATACATCATTTATGAAGCTTAAACGTTTTAATCCACAAGAAAGTTGATTTTTTCTCTTATACGAATAATGGAGGATCATACCGAGCAAATCTCAGGGGAGTTTTTCTGTTCTAATTCTTTTATTTTCCAGCTTTTTAACCTTTGACACAAACAACGAGGACGTTGTTTAACTTAAGTGGGGGGATGGAGAATTAGAACACTTACTTGTCCTAAACTTTTTCAAAATATGCTTAAAATGCGCTTAATATATCAAAATTTAAATTTTTTTAGCATGTTTTTGTTTAAAGTCTAAATTACATAACCGCACACATAACTCTATTCTTTCAAAAATATTAAAACTTTAGTGTGCTGGTGACTTGTAAACTTTAGAACTTGGCTTGCATACTATTCGAGACCACCATAATGAGTATTATCTATATAATTGGAGTGACTTGTCTAAATTGGTAAATTTCTAGGATTACACCCAAATAGCCTTTATATGTTATGTGATATTAACTAACTACACTGGTTAGTTAACCCCGTATAAACACTTTGTTTACTCTCACTTTTAGAGTAAGATATCCCTAGAAAAACCCTCAGAGCCATTCCTTTCGTTTCTTACACCTTTGTTATAATGTTTCGATACACCCTTATACCTTAGCCTATCCTGTAGATCAAAATCCGTGGTTTAATTGCTTTAGGCAAAGTGTGTTTCCTTACATTACCTGTGTTCGCGTGCGTAATTCATTATCTTTGGTTAGGTCGGGAAATTGCACAATGCAATTGGTATGAAAGTAAATATTGTATAACTTTTAGTTTATTTTTCGTGTGTTTGCTACTTTCACTATTACAGTTATTTATGAAAGTATGAAGAGTATGAAAAATTATCTGGAAAAATAGTTATAGAAAAGTTGTGAAATTTTAAACATTTATGTTGATGTTAAAAAAAAAAAAAAAAAAAAAAAAAAAAAAAAAAAAATTTAGAAAAGAAAAAGAAAAAGGAAAAGTTGAAAGTTTGTTTTAACCAACTTATGTAAAGTTTTGTATTAAGTGGGAGATATCACCACTATTTGTTGTTGTATATTATATTTATGGATTGAATGGGAGTTGGCCGTTATGGGAACGCCAACTAAGGTTATTCTTTGATTGAGATTTTGTTTAGTATAATTCGTGTCTACCTAAAGCGTGTGTTTCAAGTGTTAAAGCGTGAGTTATTCAATGATATGAGTCTTATTCATGGGATGGTTGGGAAAGTGATTAACCACACTTAGGATTTTAATTTATCTGTTTTGTCTATTTTTTATTTTACACCAATTTGTATCCCAAATATTATCCATACCCTATATCATTCTTCATCCAAACCTTTGATTTATTGAGATTAGGGATTTGAGCAATCTTAAGTATCGTAGTCGTGGATTCGGCTATGTATTTATGATTTTGTCGCCCTTTTTGATATAATATTATTGGTGAAGATTACTTGGTCCTATCTTTAGCCCATTCGAGTTAAGGATTTGAGCAATTGCAAGTATCGTGGTCGTGGATTCGATCATGTATTTGTAATTTTGTCGCCTTTTCTGGAATGTGAGATCGATAGAGATTAAAAAGGATGATCAACCCTTAACCAACAAACCCTTTTTACCGCTTTAGACTTGTTACTCCTTGGCTTTAGTGGGGGAGATGCGTATACTTGCCAAGCCTATGATAGAATATTCGTCACGACTAAGCAACTAAATGATTTAGAATTGTTTTACATTAAAAATTATTTTGATTTCTACTTCGTTAAGTGTTTGGTTGTGTGATTATGACAAAACGAATACATGCTTGAATATAAAAATAAATCCTAATATCTTTTAGGATACATTTTCATATGATTAATTCTAAGGTTTACTTGGGGACAAGTAAAGTTCAAGTGGGGGGATATTTGATGAACTCAAATAAGTACATTTTATTATCATCATTTATCCTATTTATTTGACTTGTTTTATTATATTATCTATGAGAATCGATACATTAATGTTTACTTTAGTAATTCTCAGGTAAAAACAAGCATTATGTGAAACTTGGCGATTTTGGACTAATTATGAAGCAAAACAAGCGAGATGTTAAAAGTCTACTGAAATCCAGAAGATGCGCCGTATCTCACTCAACAGATACGACGCAATATCATACTTAGATGAATTCGAAGACCATTGCCTGACTTTGAAGAATGCGCCGCATACATTCTGTCATGCGCCGCATATGAAACTTTGGTCAAAGAAGAAGATCAAGCTCGTTCTACTCCAGATACGCCGCAATATACTTCTAACATACGGCGTATCACTATCAAGATTTCACAAGTTACAATCCAAGTACATGCGCCGCATACAAAGATCAAGATACGCCGCATCTGAAGACGGTGTACGAATATTCCAGAATATATTAATCTTGGACCCCACGCGAAGTTAAGTCAATGCGCCGCATCTATCCCTGAGACAGAAACTATAAATACCCCAAGGACAGACGAATTTAAAAGCTCTCTCAGACAGAAGACTAGAGACCTAGATATAACCCTAGAGCCGAATTCAGACGACCAAGCAGCACAAGACACACCTCAAACAAAGATACAAGAGCTGTAAGAAGGTCCTGCATGTATTCAATTCATTAAGTAGTTTTGTTTTATTGTATTAGTACACTTTAATTCATCAGGATTGATGGGCTTGTGTCATGTGACTACGGAAGATCATGCACTCCCCTTAATATTGCTTTCCCATTAATTAAAGTTTATATGTTGATGTCTTTGGTGACTTTTATTAGTGCATTGATAAGCTCTGTGTCTAGCTGAGTCTTGCTTGGGTCGCCATGCCCCTTCCTCGCCTATTTATTAGAGACGCTTAAATAAATAGGATAGACATAAGTAATCATTAAGGGTTTACTCGCCGATAAGATTAGAGCCAACGAGAAAGGTTTAATTATATACACTTCATATAAAACTAGCAATAAAACAAGTGACAAGCTATTTAATTATCAGGACAGGTCTTCTTATTGTCTCGAGTATCTATCTGTGTACGTGTGTTTTAATCGCTGATTCGTGCTCATTAGTTTAGTTTTCCACTTAATTATAACCAAACCGTGCCAGTCTCTCAGCCTGAACCCCCTTGCGTTAGATTAGGTTGTATAGCTAACTTAGGATATTAAAATACTGATTAGAATAACTAGATAATACGTTCCACTCCTAGTGATCGACACTCTACTTACCATTATATTCATACTGACCGGGTACACTGCTCGTTAAGTGTGTGTGTTATTGATAAGTCGGCTAAATATAAATTTAAAACTTGAGTAGGCATTAATACTGCTAAACCGCAACGACACATCACGCGCATCAGGGGAGTAGGGAGTGAATTCAAGGGAGCGCTCGAGGCAACTACCTTTTTGATTCGACAAAAGGGGGAGAAGGGGAGTGTAAACAGGTAACTTTTACATTTTACTATGTGTTACGGTTTACATATTTGTCATCATCAAAAAGGGGGAGATTGTTAGTGCAAATATTACGATATTTAAACTAAACGATTTCTTCGGTTTTAATAATGACAAACATGTAACTTGTAATACATAACGTAAAATGTGCAAAGGATTATATTTTTCTAAACTTCACATTTTTCTAAAGGTATGGACAAACAAATCTACTACTTGACAAATGATCAAAGGATTATATTTTTCTAAACTTCACATTTTTAATGTGACAAAACATTTTTTCAAAAATATATTTTACAAATTATTTTTGAATTAAAAAGAAATGTTTTATTTTGAAAAATAAGTTTAAAAATCCCAACAGCTATTTTCCCCCCAAAATCAGCTCCAACCTTCCCCAAATAAGTTTTCACCAGAAAAGACAAAATTTGGAGCGTCCTTGTCTGGGACGGCTCCACGGTTCCACTAAATTTAGTGGAGCCGTAGGACATTTAGTGGAGCTGTCCGTACAAAATTTTCTGTAACGTTCAGATTTTTCTTGCCTATAAATAGTGGACCATTTCACACTTCCAACTTGATTTTTCCAGTCCTTTTTCTCTGGTCTAATCCCTCCTCACTTAGATGACTTTCTTTGATCATTTGGAGAGTCTTAGTTTGTTTAAGAGTAATCCAATCATCAATTCAAGTGATCCTCTTCATTCCTCTTGTTTAGCAAGAGAAGAACACAAAGTATCCAAGTAGATACAAAGTGTTGTCATCCCTTTTGATTAGCAAGAGAAGAACGTTGTCATCCCTTTTGATTAGCAAGAGAAGAACACAAAGTATCCAAGTAGATACAAAGTGTTATCATTCCTCTTCATTTGCAAGAGAAGAACTCAAGTTATCGAAGAAGATACAAGAGTTGGAGTTGTTAGGGCTTGTAACATTGGTTACACTCTTGATTGTATCATAGCATACATCAAGATTATTTTTCATTTGTGAGAGAGTGAGTCAAGATCATTGTGATCTTAAGAGATAGTGAAGATCTCTTGAAGCCATTGGGCTTGTGTGATTGATCATGTGGATCAAGGGTAGATCGGGTAGATCGTGGTAGATTGGTGCTAGCTAAGATTAGCACTCGACATTTAGCTTAGTGTCGGAAATAGGATAAGCGACGTGTACGGTGTAGATCGTGGTAGATTGGTGCTAGCTAAGATTAGCACTCGACATCTAGCTTAGTGTCGGAAATAGGATAAGCGACGTGTACGGTGTAGATCAGGTAGATCGTGGTAGATTGGTGCTAGCTAAGATTAGCATTCGACATCTAGCTTAGTGTCGGAAAACAAGTTAAGCGACGTGTACGATTTTCTCTGCCTGAAGGGAGTTTGTTGATTAGTGAAGTAACTCTCGAGTTGGGTACTCGGGGAGTGGAGTAGGGCGAACAGGAGCTTCGTGACCGAACCACTATAAATCACCGTGTCCGGTTTGCGCCTTCTTACTTATCTCTTTACTTTCATTTCATTCTTTATCGCTTTATATTTGCATTGCGTTTTTGCTTGTGAGGCTAGTTACTTATGTTATGTTGATTATCTATGTGTCGTGGTTTGATTGTGCAGATGTTGTAGTTTACAATATTCATCTCTTGATGCTATATGATCATAGTTGACACTTCTCATATCACATCACACTTGATCGGGAGTTTGATACAAAAGTTTTAAGTTTTAAATGGAAACGTTGATGCGTGGTTTTGCAACCTTACAACAGGTTTTACCTCTCGAGGGATCTCAAGAGGCTTACAACCCCACCAGGCAGTGTACCTGACCGATGTAGTATAGTGTAGTGGTAAGTACGGGGGATTGATCGTTCTCCACAGGGAATAGTGTTCGTTAGGTGTGAAAAACTACTCTAATAGGTCTAAGGGTGAGAGAAGATTCTTTTTATGTTTTTTATAATTTTATGAAAACAAGTAAAATCTCGGGTTTGAAAGAGTGGGCGGAATTAGTTGCTAGTCAACTAACCCAAGTTACTACGAATGCAAATAAAATAAAATAACAGAAAATGAAAAGGTGGTAAAACTTATGTGGAGAGAAATGTGTTTACTTAGATTTTCTTACTACCTAACTATCTTTTACCGGTTAATTAGTGTGTATTAATTGCGTGGATGACGGGTGTATTCCTTAATACCAATCGTGGGGTGGCGTACGTACTTCCCCAACTCTACAAGCTCCTACTTCACTCCTATGTCGAGCCGGCTAGGAAGCTCCTAACATGGGATCACTAGAATTCGCTTGTGCATTAAATACAACCATAAAAACCTTAGTACGCATTGGTTCATGTTTCTTAAGACGTTCAAGCAAGTTACCGAATAGGAAGTTAGCCAGTTTTCTTAAGCCTAACATAGATGAACAATCATCCAATACAACTAATAACACACTAATAACCAATAATCAATAGCTAGGTTTCATTAGATCTAAGCAAACACAAGATAAATCTAGCCTAGCATGTTAAACAAAAGACAAGAACAAGATAGAATCAAACAACACATAGACATATTGAATGATTAATTGATAACTTATGTTCAATGTAACATGGAAGATCTCAAGGCAAAAAGCCTTGAAAAAGCTGCTAAAATCGTCTTAGGGTTTTCACACACAAAGTTCCCCAATAAGTTCCACACTAATGACAAAAAATTGCAAAACTATATATAGACTTTCAGATCTGACGGCGTCACGTTATGGAGTGTGACGCCGTCACCTCGCCGCTTTTAGGGTTCCCGGATGGCCTTCTTGACGCCGTCCCTCTTTAGCTCTCCAAAATCCGTTTTGGCTTATCAAGGCTTGACGCCGTCAGACTTAGGGGTGACGCCGTCCCTCTTTAAATTAAGCCGTGACGACCTTGATCACATTAAAGCGTGACGCCGTCAGAATTCCATGCAAATTTCTCTGGCTTATCATGAGTAATTTTCACATCCACCACTTTTGCCAAGCCATGACGCCGTCCAGAACAAATCCTGACGCCGTCAAAGGTAATTTCCAGCACAATTTTGAGACTTTGTCGTTTTCTTCACTTTTATGCTCCAAAAACGTCCAAAATGCCTCCTTTTCCAGATTTCTCCTCAAAAGTACCTAAAATGACAAAAGGAACGATTTAGGGCAATATTTGATCAAATAAATACGATTTAGGGCTTAAATGACCCTTAAAAGCGGTACACTTTTCGCTTCATCAAATACCCTTACACTTGAGATTTGCTTGTCCTCAAGCAAATGCGCTTTTATTCTAATCAAAATACAAGTTAGGGGTCATTTAATGCTAACATAAAAGTAATTGCAACAAATAGTCGTTCCACTTTAATCATAATAAGCACGGAGATTACAAACTAGCACCTCACAAGTAGTGTTTAGATACTCACATCTCTCAAGTGTCATCAAAATAAATCTCATAAATGAAAACGGATAATATCTCTCACTACCTGTCATAGCAAATAGATTACCATAGTCTTGGGAAAGGATCGAAAACCTCCTCCACTAGGCGTAAGCACCTAAGATAAACTATCAAAGAGGGCTTTTGCATGGGTTATAACGTTAGGTGTAGGGAAAAGGAAAACACGGTTTTGTTGGATAAAGGATATTTTACTGGTGGCGAGTTAAGGATCTTGATCAATTACATGTACTATACAATGTTGCTAAGCCAAGACTCGACTCGATTTAAGCTAATGAAAGAAAGTAACAAAAACATAAAATAAACATAAAATGAAACGGGATGATAGTCCGTATGTTTTTTCTACTTTTCTTTTTCTCATTTTTTTTGTATTTTTCTTGATTTTTTTGATTTTTTTTTTCTTTTTTTTTTTTTTTTTTTTTTTTTTTTTTTTTTTTTGCATACACTCTTGCCCTACCATCCAAAATAATACATCATAGGGGCGTTGCATCCCCTTACACTTGAACTTTTACATAACTTTACAAATAACTATTCTAATGACTCGAATTAAGATAATTGAAAAACTTGGAGTACTTTTAAAATATTTAGCACATATGGGGGTAATAAATGATGTTCTTCCCCATTACTCCATTACACTAGTACTTTACCCAAGAGTCCCAATCATCCCAAAACAATATGTACAAGGATATGACTCGACTTAGCAACCATGTAATCAATTAGATAATTAACTAAGGGTTTAAACAAATGTTGTCACAATAATGCACTAAAGATGAGTGCACACAAGGTAGGCTAAGGCGATTTGGGTGTACATTTAAGTGGGGTGTAACAAATTCTTCCTTTAAGTAAAATGCTTAAAGGTCGAAACGAAAAGATAGGCTCTGAGGGGTGTACTAGGGGTATCGTGTACTAAAAATGAGTACAACGCAAAGGGTGTAGGAGAATTACTTGGCCAATGTAGCCAATGTAATTATAACAAAAACACAGGTGTAAAACAATGGGTTTATCCTAATGCCTCTTATCATGTAGTAAATCTAACTACACGAATGTAGTCTCACTTGTGGCCTCGGAATGATCCTAACGCAAGTTCTAGAATCTAAGTGCTACCGGTACACACATCATAGCATAAATGCTTTTCCTACCAATTCTAGGGGCGAACCTCACATATTTGGGGTGGAAAATTTTTTAGTGGTACGGTTTTTGTGCTAGTCATATAACTCCTATCCATGAGACGCTTATTAGAACTAAAGTTTCACTCCTAAATGTTGTAAAAAATTTTAAATTTGGCACTAAAATTGCCCTAACAAGTATTTATCTCAGTTTTATTACACATCTACCATTAAACAAACAAAAATCAAGCGTAATAGCATTCTCTAATCGTACTTTTACCCCCCCTTACACTTAAGATGAACATTGTCCCCAATGTTCAAATAACAAGATGTAAAAGCATAAAGTAAAAGAATGAAATCAAATACTCCCCTGATTCGTTCGGTGGATAATGAAGTAACACGGTTAAATCTTCTTCCAAGAGAATGTTGAAGCTCCATGACTAATGCATCGCCAAAAGCTTGATTCCACATACATTTCCTTGTCCAAAATAACCTGTTAAACCTGAGAAAACAAACACGAAAACCTGCATAACATCGGCGGGATAAAATCTATATACAAGGATATAATGCTTGTGGAATGATTATTTTGCAGATTCCTGGAGATTATAAGTTAGAGATTTAATAAAAACTTTTTATGAAAACAAAACTTTCAAAAATTTTCAGAAAATTAAACCTGACGCCGTCAGGTTGTAGATCCTGACGCCGTCAGAAATAATCTGACAGAATTCTCATGTTATGTTTCCGGAAAATTTTTGAAAAACCTATACCTTACTTCCTGGAAATCCTGCAAAACATCATTATGACTCGATACAAGCATTTGACTCAAACAAATACTAATATGTATGTTAATTTATTATTATTATTATGATTCATGTTCATTTGTGTTCTAATAAACCGATTTAGATTTCCCTTACACTTAACTTTTGCAAAATACCTTTATATGTAGTTAAGACGAAGTTAAAAACAAGATAAAGCATTTTCACAAATTAGTTTTTAACATGAATCAATAATAATAAAACTTAAACACACATACGGAAACAAATAAAATCAAACAAACAAATAAATAAACACACAAAGCAAATAAAGCTTGGGTTGCCTCCCAAGAAGCGCTTGTTTTTGTTCGAGTCACGAGCCTGACTCTACCCTTATTTAACGGATAAAGGAGAGGTTTTCCCTACACTTAGGATTAAGTGCGGGTGATAGTAGCGATACACACCAACTCGGTAGGAGTATGCCACGTGAGGAAAGAGTGACGGATGAATTATATACTCAAAGGGGTGTGCTCCTTTCATCATAACCTTACCTAGTTCACTTTGGTCAATGGGTGAATTAAAGTTTTCTCCTAAAAAGGGATCATCTTCTATCAACTTCGAGAGATTCCTAGTTGGGAATCCATCTTGACCTAATAAACCCGGTTTAAACCCATAATGTTTCTTGTGATCAATCATAAATGGGTGATGTAAGTATGTAAGGTCATGGTTCACTCCTATATTAGCTTCCACTCCACATGGCCTAGAGTCTACTACCTTAATCTTAACATTACCCGGACTACATGGTTTGATGGGTGGATCGGGACCTTTTTCAATTCCTAAATTCACATCTAAGGATGGAAGATTAGGTAACGGTTTTGGCTGAGGCTCCGGTTCATCAAAACTAGGAACTTCCATATAACTAAAAGAAAGGTTATGACTACAAGTATTCAAACCTATATCCTCTAGTTGTGTTTGGTCCAAGGGTTCTACCTCTATTGGGGTTCCTATAGTCTCTTCTACTTCTTCTGGGTAAGTCACGGGTGGTGTGTGTGCCTCGAATGATGGTAGGACTTGTGGGGTACTTTGTAGGTTTGTGTTATTTACCTCATCCTTCCTTGTCTCTATATCAATTATATCCACATCATGTGTTTTAGTAGAATCTAACCCAAACATGTTCCTAAGTATCTCAAATCCTTCTCTAGCCATTTCAAGTTCTAAGTCCGATTCATAAGAATCTTCCCCGATAACATGATTACTATGTTCAATTTGCCTAAAGGATTCATCATGTGTTCCTTGAGATTCAAAGTCATTAATTATAAAACCTAGGTCTTTTTGCTCAATATGCTCATGTTCGGCTAAATCCTCCTCAATTGTTTCCTCAAGTTGTGATGTATACGAACCCATTAATTCATTAAACTTATGGTTCACGGTTAGGAGGCTTTCTTCAAAATTTTTCCAAAGGGTCTTATTAAAAGGAGTTGATCCTAACAATGATTGTTTAATAGAAGCCACACATGCACATAATTCATCAAACCTATCAAACTTTATACCCATCTCCTCTTGTATATATCTAAGATCACTTAAAAATTCATTGGAACAACAGGAAGCAAATCTATCCGTGTAAAGTAATTGTTCCTCTATTGTTAATGATCTAAACGGAATTTCATCCGCCATGGTGACAAATGAAAATGGTTTTACAAACAAAGGGCACAAAGAAAAAGATAGACTAAAGAAATCTAATAAAAAGAAAATAAAAATCTCACTAGAAAGGAATCTAGTGAGTAGACCTATAAAATAAAAATTCAACCTAAACAATAACTATTCCCCGGCAGCGGCGCCAAAAACTTGATGCGTGGTTTTGCAACCTTACAACAGGTTTTACCTCTCGAGGGATCTCAAGAGGCTTACAACCCCACCAGGCAGTGTACCTGACCGATGTAGTATAGTGTAGTGGTAAGTACGGGGGATTGATCATTCTCCACAGGGAATAGTGTTCGTTAGGTGTGAAAAACTACTCTAATAGGTCTAAGGGTGAGAGAAGATTCTTTTTATGTTTTTTATAATTTTATGAAAACAAGTAAAATCTCGGGTTTGAAAGAGTGGGCGGAATTAGTTGCTAGTCAACTAACCCAAGTTATTACGAATGCAAATAAAATAAAATAACAGAAAATGAAAAGGTGGTAAAACTTATGTGGAGAGAAATGTGTTTACTTAGATTTCCTTACTCCCTAACTATCTTTTACCGGTTAATTAGTGTGTATTAATTGCGTGGATGACGGGTGTATTCCTTAATACCAATCGTGGGGTGGCGTACGTACTTCCCCAACTCTACAAGCTCCTACTTCACTCCTATGTCGAGCCGGCTAGGAAGCTCCTAACATGGGATCACTAGAATTCGCTTGTGCATTAAATACAACCATAAAAACCTTAGTACGCATTGGTTCATGTTTCTTAAGACGTTCAAGCAAGTTACCGAATAGGAAGTTAGCCAGTTTTCTTAAAAATAACATAGATGAACAATCATCAAATACAACTAATAACACACTAATAACCAATAATCAATAGCTAGGTTTCATTAGATCTAAGCAAACACAAGATAAATCTAGCCTAGCATGTTAAACAAAAGACAAGAACAAGATAGAATCAAACAACACATAGACATATTGAATGATTAATTGATAACTTATGTTCAATGTAACATGGAAGATCTCAAGGCAAAAAGCCTTGAAAAAGCTGCTAAAATCGTCTTAGGGTTTTCACACACAAAGTTCCCCAATAAGTTCCACACTAATGACAAAAAATTGCAAAACTATATATAGACTTTCAGATCTGACGGCGTCATGTTATGGAGTGTGACGCCGTCACCTCGTCGCTTTTAGGGTTCCCGGATGGCCTTCTTGACGCCGTCCCTCTTTAGCTCTCCAAAATCCGTTCTGGCTTATCAAGGCTTGACGCCGTCAGACTTAGGGGTGACGCCGTCCCTCTTTAAATTAAGCCGTGACGACCTTGATCACATTAAAGCGTGACGCCGTCAGAATTCCATGCAAATTTCTCTGGCTTATCATGAGTAATTTTCACATCCACCACTTTTGCCAAGCCATGACGCCGTCCAGAACAAATCCTGAGGCCGTCAAAGGTAATTTCCAGCACAATTTTGAGACTTTGTCGTTTTCTTCACTTTTATGCTCCAAAAACGTCCAAAATGCCTCCTTTTCCAGATTTCTCCTCAAAAGTACCTAAAATGACAAAAGGAACGATTTAGGGCAATATTTGATCAAATAAATACGATTTAGGGCTTAAATGACCCCTTAAAAGCGGTACACTTTTCGCTTCATCAAACGTATTCACCCCCCCCTCTACGGTTTCCACATATTCTATGTGCATGAAACATACATGCATACCATACGTATGCTATGCATGTAAAGTGATTTCCATGCAAATAGTTTTTCCATTTATTCTATCAGTAGCAATCGTAATCCCATTGCGGGATTCGATCATGTGAAGCCTAGATCCAAAAACAAGAACATCGTTTTTCGTTGTTTTATTCGTGTATTAAACACTAGTGTCCTAGTGTTCTTGTTTGACGTGTAGTGTATGCAACCTTAGAGGAATCAACACTATTTGATTCTTGGTGATGAAGCTTTATCGACTTTATTTATTTTCATAAACCCTAATTTATTAGGGTTTGTGATTTAATCTTAATTTTGGGTTTTTTTCTATAAACCCTAATTGCATGGATCGCTGAAAGGCACGCGTTTCATTTATATTTCGGTTAACTATTTACAAGTATTTGATTCTATGTTTCCGTTGCATGCTTTGATGTTTACTTGTTTATTATATAAGTGTTATGATATTAAAATTCCAACAGTTCACTCCTTAAATAACATCATATTGCATTAGCTCCTGTTTTCATTTCCTTCTATATGAGTTCAACCTGGCCACACTCACATCTTCACACTCCTCCTACCATACAAACGGATCCTCGAAATCGAACTATTAAATGAATGCTAAAGAACGAGACCTTAATTAACAACAACAACAACAACAAAAACAGTACCACATACCATTATTATGAAATAAAACAAAAAGTAGCACTATTACTTTAAGTCTTTTACCATCAATAGTTATTCAGTTATTCACAAAAATACTAAGCTCCACATATTCTCCTTGGGTCGCTAGTATTAGCTTACGTTGAACTTTCGAAAAGCTAATAAGCTCAATTTTCATCGCTTATCAGCTTGAGCTTAATTATGAACTCAAATAAGTCATAAACTCAAGCTAACAAGGTCATAAGCACAAAAAAGTAGAGCTTGTTGACTTTTCAAAAGTTCAACAAGCCCATAAGCCCGACAAATAAGCTAATGCAAACACCCCCAAGTTAGTTCGGAGGGTAAGCTCAACATTGCCTTCTACATGCGTTTTGCTCGAATAGCAGGATATTAGCATCAAGAATATTATTATTGCTAAAGTATGGTTCACTACATGTAACTGAATACCAGCAAATGTATTATATCAAATTACTATCTAAATGTGATTGTCTTCGAACATTCAAACTTATTGTTGGATTTAAGTACCATAACAATTATATAAATAAATATAAACATCACCAAAGCACATAGCGGAAGCGTAAGAATCAAATACATGTAATTAATTAACTGGATATAAAAGAAACGCATACCTTTTGATTCTAGCAAGAACAAGAATCAAACTTTAATCTTCCTTAAATCTTTAACAAACGGATTAACGAGATACCCCTTACCTTTTTGTATCTCAATCCAAGATATATAAACTATAGTGAGTTTATACCACAATCTTGTACACATGTACTATAACCGAATTAAAGATTATGCTAGTAATAGAACACAATTAAACCAAAACAATTTTGTTTAGAAAACAAGTGTGGATCGACCCCTTGAGGGTATATGTCGATCGACCAAAAGCAAGAGAAGAAGGGAAAAGGTTTTAGGGTTATAGCTAGTGCACAAGAAGTGAAGATTGAATAACCCTAGCCTTGTATATATAGATGAGAAATCTTGTAAGACAAGTTTGGCATGGGTTGGGCTTAGTAAACCCTATGGCCGATCGGTTTGGAACTCCCCAAGGGATTCCGGAACCTTCTTGATCCTCTAATTTCATCTATAGTCCTTCCTTTATTCCCTAACGGTCGTTATTTTGTGTTTAATAATTAAATACATAACGGTTTATATATATTAATTATTATACATTAATTCCTCATACGTAATGTGTGCAATCCCGTGGTCCCGAGTTCGATTCTAGTCATACACATTAATATTTGTCCATTAAAACTAACAGCTCCCACTTGGACATCTATTAATAGTAATGACATTGGTTAGCGTCTAGCAACACGCCAATGCCCCTAGTACAACTCGGGTGGTGGTCTCCTGGAAAAACCATTCGATGATTCATCATCATACTTATCCTTTTGTTTCTAATACTACGTTAATAAAGATATGGATCTTAGTCATTCTTTATTAACAATTTTGTTTCTCGTTGTTTCTGATTGAGCAAGATTACGAAATCTTCTGAACATATTCAGGGGAGATCTTGGGTGCGGCCGCACAAACATCTTGTCAACCCTACGAGGGGCCCAGCAGTATTAAACTTCAAACAAATTTGAAGGGACAAATTCTCTCTTGACTACGAGCCTAACCCATGAACTTTGCAACATTCCTGAAAACAATCCTTATAGCTACCAGTTACGTATAGCGGTAAATTGCTTCACAGAAATGCACTACATCCATGACAGTTATCTAGTATCTCAAGTCTGATGATAACTATATATACATGATTCACTTTATCACAAGATCCATAAAGTAAACTCATGAAGTTGGGATCAGTCCTATATTCAATTCATTGAATATCATGTGAAATTGGCATGTCAACGCATCAATATACTTTCAAGTATATTCTACCAATACTTAGATTTGTCTTAATTCAATGATATTCCCATATTATTGATTGACAACAGACAATTTAGAATAATTAAATTATTCATGGATTAAACATGCAAATATAGGATACAATCTATTATTAATGAAAACAAACGTACCAAGTACTTTAATTCATTGTAAATAATAATTGCTTAACATCCCTTATCCAAATACTAAATAGATCAATGCATGATAATTCTAGTTAATGAATTATGCCTCAAGTCATGTCAATCATACTTGTTGACAAGACATAAATCAACTAATTTTGATCTATCGGAATTTTGAGAATACTTATTTCAAGAATTCAATTAGTGAAGTTCTTGTATGTGTGCATTCAACTATCTTGATATTGCCACATAATATTTCATAAAATGCGTGACATCCTCAACCACCAATTTATGACAATTAAACTATCAACCCTTTTATAGTTTAAAGTATTCTAATTCTTTAATGTATAATGCAACTATGCTCTTAGTTAAGCATAACTAGTACACATGGCCATTAACAAGGATGAAATCCTACCATGACTAGTATTGAGTGTCATCTCAATTTTATTAGCATCATTGTATGCAAACAACAATATGCTCTTTAAAATTCCGTAAACTTTAATATCCATTGTGTAATGTTTGATGCCTTCTAATCTTTCAAGATTTGTCGGCTATAACAATTACGCAACAATTTTCCATATGGTTCATACTTAGAATTTAGGAGCAATTCCAGGATGAGGATGTAATTCTATATCCAACCATATTCATTACACTTAGTTATCTAATAACTTTCAATTAGATATCAATGTTGTCAAATCATCTTGCATCCAAGCATGATACAACAAATAACATGATGTTCATGAAAAAATCCTTGTATCAAACTTAGATTTCATTCATGTTATATCTTTTCAAAGATATGTTTCTATTTAGACTTTCTAATAGTATATCATGTTCTATTAGAATCAATTATTTTTACCGCTTATGTTTATAACAATAAGCATATATTCCAAGGTTGTATGTTTATTTTCTAAATCTTCAAGTGAAGTTTCATTCCAAACTAAGACTTAACATTTAACGTATATGGAATGTTACTTCCTATATGTTATACAACATATATGAAATAAGAAAATAAATATAACACTCCCACTAGCTTTCAGGAATATTAAGGAATTATCTTATTTTAATTATAAATCAAACTTGGATTTAATAATTAAACATAAGTATATCTCCTAGATGCATGCATTAATCCATTCATGAATTATTGCACTTTGTATACTTCCAAAGATTATTTGAATTCAAATACTCCTTTTAGTTACTTATCGTCCTCGCACAAGTAATTACTCAAGAAAGAGTTTTTGATATTCCATTGTCAATTTCATATTAATGAAACTAAGAATGACAATCATAATCTTTATTTAATGTGCCTAGAAAGAATATTCAATCACAGTTAATTGCTTAAGTGTGATTGATAATCTTGTCATAAGACATACATTAAATATGTTTACAAAATGGTCCATATGATTTCTACACAAAGGTTTAAACCTCTAGGATTTTCATTTCCTTTGAAGAAATTCATCTTCATTCTATAGTCTAACTATAGAATTCAAGATTAATTAAGTTTCAAAACTAATTATCTTTATGGACTGTATCTAAACATTCATAGTATGAGTAACTTGCCAAATTCAATATTTGCAATTCATCTTAATGACCAACAGGTTTACCATAATCCTGTAACTCATAATCCTCAACATATTATTCAAATATTTGAGATATCCTTGCGGATCTATGAATGATAATTCCATCATCTTGAGATTTAACATTAACATGTTTAATCCTCATCATGACATTTACTAGTGTATTTTTAGAAGATTATGTATCTTGTAACTTTATCTTTTCAAGATAAAACTCCCACTTGCCTTTTGCAATTTATAGACTATCTATAAATACTTAGCAAGTAGAACAACACAAAATTGTTCTCTTTTGGGACATTACAAATACATATTGACAGTTCCTTACATTAAGTTTGTTAATAACCTACTCATAAGTAGTTTAACAAATTCAGAACTTCAATTTTAAGACATAATGTGATTCATCACATTCCATAATAAATGGTGTCTTATTAATATTCTAGGTTGGAGTCTTATTGAGTATATACAACCAATACTCAATTTTCTAACCTTTATAACTTTTGGAAGAAAGGAAGTTATAGTTATCTTTAATCAAACAATACCAATAGAGTTTGATTCTCCTGACTGAACGCACCACAAAATTGAGGTATTTCATTAGAACTAATATTGTGAGACAATCTAACAATATGTAAGATAACCTTATACTCCTTTTGGCTTACCTATTTACCAACTAAGTCAACTTAATGGTGAAATAGATTTTCAAGCCAATTGCATGCTTTATAACACAAGTACTTTTAACTAAGTCACTTCATGTCCATTTCTCAACAAGGAGACATGAACTGTTATAATCCCACTATACGTCATAAATCATTGATCAACTCAATGACTTCTTGTATATGTCTTAATAAAGAAGACATAACAAATTAACGTCTTAATTTATATTATAATAAGTCTTGTAACAATTAAAAGACTTCATATTTATAGATTTACAATAAAGTATAAACATGTATAACTAAAGTAATCATGAACACCACAATTTGGTTTCAATAGTAATTTCAAGTTAATTTATTACTTCATATATTTATGATATTCCAAGAATACATAAATATTCAAATTTGAAGTAGTATTAGATTACTTCATTTATTTATGTCATTTCAATAATACATAAATATTTATTATGAAGTAGTCTCATTATCCTTATTGACACTTGTTATAATAGGTATCTTAATTTAGAAACAGTAATTATCCATGTACGGTCTCATGTAATCATGGAATTTCAACTTGTTGTTGTAATCTAGTCAATGTCTCACTTAAGCTAAATTTCAACAAGTGTTTCTAGACTTAGAGGTGTATTAGTCACATTTAGAACGTTAGTTTCTTACCTTGCGGTCAAGACAGTTCTTTAAATCATATTCTTATATGTTGTACCTTGCACACAATATAAGATTTCTCCCACTTTGCATGGAACAACATCATGTATCAGATAAACAACACGTCACTCGTTTGTTTATGTGATCAATATGATTGTGTCATAGATATTATCATATTTAGTAGATATAGAACCACCTTGTCTAGTAAGGAAACGTACATGAATATCCTTAAAACCACAAGTGTCTACAATTGGAAAGTAATTATCTCAAGACATTCTAGAGATAATTTGGGTTACTACCAAGATGACAAAGCTTGTAGCTCCCATTGAATTACAGATCATTACAATAATTCACTATTCAGTAATTACAACACAATGCTCCCACTGGATTTAACAACATTGTAAGTGTTTCATAACCAGTAAAATCAAATAGTGTGTTGTTAACTTTCCTACACCTTTGAGAAGACCCATTCGTAACAATTACTTATGTATTAAAAAGAGTGTATTCTACTATGTAGATGATGAACTATCCATCAATGCAATTAACTTGAAAATTGGGCATGCAATTTTCCCTTAATATGTCTACCATTCCCACAATGGTATGTAGCATCTTTAAGTGGTCAAAGCACAACAACTATATAAATTTAGCTAGTTTGCCTTTTACCAATTTTGCAGTAATTAATCTAGCTTCTAATTTAATAACTCATAAAATGTGCAATTTTCTTAACTATTAAAGTTTGCTATGAGTTATTTCTTAGAGTTTAGACAATTCAAAATTTTCCTATCTTACCTTTCTCATTCATGAAAAAGAATAGGATTAAGTCTCACTCTTCTCTCAAAGAAAGGAGACTAGGTTTATTCTTTTAGTAAAGTTGACTCTGGCCAAAAACCCCTACGGGTGTAGATCAATTTATCAATAAAAGAATGTCTCACGTTTACGGTTTAATGTTGCATTAATACATTTAAAAGAATTTACAAAATTCAATTTTAGTATTTTCGATAACACAATCTTTTCAAGAAAATAAAATACCCAAGGAAATATTCATATAACCATTGAATTTTCTTGAAAACCAGGATCCAAATTTTCATAGTTTCACTACATCAGTTGATCTGCTAGTAATGAAAGTACAAAATGTGGTAATCTGTCGAACAATAATCGGCAAACAATTTCCGACTCCTAGATCATTATGGGATTTACATTTGCCAAATACAATTTGCAAAGTAAGCATGTTTCATCCCATCTCATGCCTTAAGTTTCTAGGTCTCACTAACAACTTAATTAAGTCGTCTAATTTAGAAACTGCAAATTCTCCATATATGGTCTCACGCATTAACGGAAATTTACCTTGTCATTGTAATCTAGTCAAGGTCTCACTTAAGCTAAATTACAACTTCAAGTGTTTCTTATAATTAGATGGCATGAACTTAAATTTTAGGGTACTGATTTTGATGTGTCAATCAAAATATGTACGAAGAAGAATGCACACATCTTCGTATCATAAGTTTTCAAAACAATTTTATTAACCATTTTTAAGCTAAGATTTAAATCAACAAAGTTTTAATTGAGGTATTGGGTTCACCAATCAAAGAATTACCTACAATTATCGCCCACTATATCCTACTACTGCATGAGTCAAAAGACCCAAGTTATTCGGATAATTACCACAAAGTGGCGCGTGGAATTGAGGTCAATTCACCCTTAAGATGATTTTGTACAAAAAAATAGCTTACTTGGTAGCTCCAATTAGACGCACAAAGGAGCGGAGAGACAAACGTCAGCACTAAATGCCAATTAAAAACGAGTCTCTTTCGGTTTGACAATTTAATGTCAATCCTCCTTATACCCCTCTTATAGTTTGTCAAAACTGGGTGAGCCGTTCACACTATTGGTACAAAACTCATCACTCAATCAAAATTTTATGACTTTAAGTCTTAAAAGCAAATCCAATTTCACCCTTATTTAATCCGGTTTATTTTCTATTCGAAAAATTACCCTTTCTTACAATCATGTCACAACAATATTTATAAACAAACAAGTAATTAATAAAAATAAACGACAAAAAATAATTAACATGCTAAATAATACAACTATCATGTATATGTTTATCTAAAACTCCCATTGGTTTTCGAGCTAACGGTACCAATGGACCACATACACCAAACAATTTGGTTGCGTAAGTTCTACGATAAATATATACACGAACACACAAAGTTCAAAATAAAACAATGCATAATCTAATAATTATATGCATAATTAAGCATGTTAACACAAAACACGTAACAATTACTACTTAATAATCATATGATCCATGATCAAACATGCACATTCATCATGGATCCACATAAACATATTAACAATTAATCATGTTTCCCAAGATACGCATACAATTCCATGTCACATAACAATTATTCATGAATTAACACATAAAACATTGCATGCAACCTAGGGTTTCTACAATTTTTACAAAACCTATTTTTTTTTTCGGATGAACAGTGTTGGATGAACAGTGTCTTGTGAACAGTAAAAAAATTTAAGGTTTCAAAAAATTAAAACCTAGAAACCTTAAGGCATGCAATGATCAATCAAGGATTCAATTTTTATGTGTTTCGGTAATTAATTACACAGTATTAACGGCTCTTGATGCCACTGTTGGATTTAAGTACCATAACAATTATATAAATAAATATAAACATCATCAAAGCACATAGCGGAAGCGTAAGAATCAAATACATGTAATTAATTAACTGAATATAAAAGAAACGCGTACCTTTTGATTCTAGCAAAAACAAGAATCAAACTTTAATCTTCTTCAAATCTTTAACAAACGGATTAACGAGATACCCCTTACCTTTTTGTATCTCAATCCAAGATATATAAACTATAGTGAGTTTATACCACAATCTTGTACACACGTACTATAACCGAATTAAAGATTATGCTAGTAATAGAACACAAATTAAACCAAAACAATTTTGTTTAGAAAACAAGTGTGGATCGACCCCTTGGGGGTATACGTTGATCGACCAAAAGAAAGAGAAGAAGGGAAAAGGTTTTAGGGTTATAGCTAGTGCACAAGAAGTGAAGATTGAATAACCCTAGCCTTGTATATATAGATGAGAAATCTTGTAGGACAAGTTTGGCATGGGTTGGGCTTAGTAAACCCTATGGCCGATCGGTTTGGAACTCCCCAAGGGATTCCGGAACCTTCTTGATCCTCTAATTTCATCTATAGTCCTTCCTTTTGTTCCCTAACGGTCGTTATTTTGTGTTTAAATAATTAAATACATAATGGTTTATATATATTAATTATTATACATTAATTCCTCATACGTAATGTGTGCAATCCTATGGTCCCGAGTTCGATTGTAGTCATACACATTAATATTTGTCCATTAAAACTAACACTTATAATAACCGTTCTAGTTATAACAAGTAAAAAAATTCCTAATCCACCAAAATAAATCTAAAACCAACACCGGATGTTAAGCTATATAATGTTTGGCAAAAGTAGTTGTCGCTTGACTGAGAGATGAAGATTAGGCTTATTTTTTTTACATGTATAAGCTTTGTTTAGCGAAAAAAACTTTTAAGATATTTTGGAAAAATAACCTTCAATAATCTTTTAAAATCAAATGATACTTCGTGTAGCTTATACAAATAATCTTCATTTTTAATCTCTCACTTATCTGTTAGTTGTACATTAGCTGTCTATTAAATGTGATTAGCAAGTGATTAGGTTGATTAGCATTTAATAGACGGCTAATGTACAACTAACATCATCTCCATCTACATTACAGCTGCATCTCTGGTTTCAGCGGCAACGGTTACTTTTGTCAAACATCCCAGTATCATTACTAGAGAATATATTCTTAAAAATCTTTTATAAGTTGTCAGCCACAAAGCTTATTTTTTCGAAAAATAAACATAATCTTCTAATAATATGTTAAACTCATGATTAAGTTTATAAAAGTAACACATTGAGGTCAAATGGTGTATAATATGACGAATATATTACTTTCTTCGTCCCAAAATAATTGTCCTCTTTTGACTTTTTGAAGTCTTGTTTTTTCAACTTTGATCTTAAATATTTTTGTTTGTGTTATATAATAATTGATGCAAAATATATTAATAGATTGCTTTTTAAATGTTTTTTCATTGGTATTATGTTAAGTAAAATTTGATATTATTATTTAGGTGTTAAGTTAGCTAGAAATAAATTTTAGCGGAACAAAATAAAGTGTAATGAAGTTATAAAAATTATAAAAATGTATTTTGTATAAGTATCGGGTGTTTAAATAATTATCGTTTCATAATTATTTAATTTATCGTAAGTATATATACTTAAGAATATATATAATAAATGAACTCAAAAATACCGGGTAAAATAATAATTGAATTTTTGTAACATTGTATTGAATGTAAAAATATATTAGAACTATTGTTGGGAGTGTCGGGTATATTGTTCATGAATAAAAATCGTGTAAAAGCGTTTATATTTATCTAATAAATATAAACAAATAACAATGCAAACACGCGTATGACCTAACATGAAAATAATGATACTGATGATATGTAGACTAACTCTAGTCTATTGGTCGTGCACAAAATGATGTTTCTCAGTTACGCGATTTAGCTCTTAAAGTTACGCGTAAATAATATTTGAAAAATTAAATTTTTGGAAAATACTGAATAGTAAAAACTACGATAGTGAATAGTAACTTTTTCGGGGATAAATAGTAAAATTTTAAAGTTAAAAAAATATGACCTAAAAATACGAGTTGTCACAGACTGATAGGACTTTTGTAGCGTATAACTAATGAAGTATTTTTGTTTATCAGTGTCATTTACTTGCTTTCTAGATATTCCGTGTAAGAAGAAGCCATTTTTCTCACTAACACTGAACAAACACTTAGGCTATGTTTATATCCAAATAGGGAAGATTGTTAGGCCAATTCTGCCAAATGATCTTTAACTTAGGATTTGAATAGAAAATAACCTAAGTGTTAGATAACCATCTTAAACATAATCAAGTCACCGAATGAACAGTTATTCGGTGAGTTACCTTCAAGTCGTTCTGCTTGAGTCTAAGGGAAAGACTCACTATTCAGTGAGGCGGTTCTCAGTGAATGTAGTCCCTGAACCAAAGAAGAAGGTAATGGGTTCAGTGAGTGATGAATATAAACTCACTAAACCCCATCAGTCTCCTCAACATTAAGAAGACCTGAAGACTTAGACAAATGTCTAAGTGACTGAAGAAAAGGCGGGATAAGTTTGAAAGGATAAGATCAAGTCCATATCAATTAAAGGTCAACATATATGAGAATGGGTATAAAGCAGAACTATTCTTCAAAAAGGAAGTATGTCATTTACTTAGAATAAAATTGTATAATAAGATATAAAGTACAAATGTATTTTATCCATTAGAATGATGACACGCATTCTTTACCCAGTGGGTATTAACCAATCCTTAGCCTATATAAAGAAGTTTTAAGTAGGAGTAAAAGGTTGACAAGTTTGTGCATTAAATGCTGAAACATTCACAAACACCTTTTACCCCTCTCAAACACAACTAAGTCCTTCAGATAGAACTCAGTTGGTTAGCATAGTTGTTACTTAAAGTATAACATAGGTTTGACTTTGAGTTCAGTGAGGAGACCATACCATACTTGTCACTAAATCTCAAGTGTTGTTTCACAAACACTTTGGGTATAAATTCTTTGATTTACTTATAATAAGAATTTAAACGTTGAAAAATTTTTGTGTCTTTACTTTAAGTTTTTATCTCTTATTGTTAGTATTTTATTACATCGCTTAAACATGGAACATGGTTAGATTAACTTTGTGGTTAAACTAACCACATAAAAGGGCACAACAGGCCTTCCACTCTTAATCAGTTAAGGTACTGCTATGAGGATGAAGTTGTACCAGTGGTCCAGTTCTTTGAGTGGTTAAAGTGGGAAGGAAGTACTGGGTGAATAGGTAAATGTACATGTATTCAGAGCTTGTTTGGTTTGCTCTTTGATGTATTGCTTGTTAGCAAGTATTTTTGATTGGTAACCTATTTGCCTTGGCATGTCAACGCACAGGAATCTATAGTATGCAGAATTATATGCAGTTTGTTTTGTGATATGTTTCATTCTGTATCAC
The DNA here is from genome assembly GCA_021014915.2 of Artemisia tridentata subsp. tridentata. Lineage (NCBI taxonomy): Eukaryota > Viridiplantae > Streptophyta > Magnoliopsida > Asterales > Asteraceae > Artemisia > Artemisia tridentata. The sequence goes on along the minus strand of CP139505.1, from coordinate 133,427,593 downwards.
CTGCTTTGAGATGGTCTTGGTCTGTCAATCATCTCAAATATATGCTTTTTCTAATTTGTATACAGTTTGTGATCTAATATATATTTTAACCTTTCACAAGTCAAACACATGTGAATTTCTTGTTAGTTTGGTCGTGGTGAAGGGCCTCGGTGGTGGTGGGGGTTTTAATGGTGAAGGAGCTTCGGTGGTGGCGGGTGAAACAAAGGTGAGAGAATAAGCAAGGATTTAAATGGTAACAAGGATCGTCCGATCCATGTGGTTTAGAAGCGAAAATGGACATATTTGCCCCTCACGTGACGCTCACGTGTCAGAGATAACGACCCAAACTAATGGTCGTCCGGTCAAACGACCGGTCAACTCAAAATGGACAACCACAGGGACGAGTGGTGTACTTTTTGAGAGTTGAGGACGAAACGTGCAACTATAGGTAAACCACAAGCATTGGCGGAGACACGTGATGACCAAGAACGGTAGTGGCCCTCCCACAGTTTGGAATCCCATACACAAAAGCTGATTATTTTCATTCAAGTATATTGATTTGATATAACAATTTACTACTTTAGCCCTCCCAAAATGATTTTGTGTACATTAGGCCCTCTTAGAAAAAATATTGTAGCTCCGCCACTCACCACAAGGATGATTTATGTAATTAACTCAGACTTTTATGCATGGAAACTTGGTATGGTTTGCATCATTAGATTCATCACGTTTCACTTCACTTAGGTTTTAACATTAAATGGGCAAAAACTTTTGTGGCATATTTACTAGTTGCGTCTTGGATGCACACGAGTTTTTCTTTTGGTGTTTGAGCATCATATCAGCCCACATCATGGGTGGTGTGTGGCCATGATGTCACTGGTTTTAAGTAGTTTTGTTAGAAAATTTAGTGCACTTGAGGGATTAATTCACACCTGGTAATGGGCTTGGAGGTATGGAGTGTACACCCATCAGGTCACTGTTTACCCTGACTCAATTAAGTGGTTTGTGATTCTGCTGCTAGTATTATTCATAATACTGCTGATGCAGATCATTCTGCTGCTAGTATTAATATTCTACTGCTGAAGCAGCAGTTTCTACTGCTAGTGTTAAGACTACCAGTTTCTACTGCTAGTGTTAAGACTACCAGATCAAAGTTAGTACTGCTGGACATAACAGTTAGTACTGCTGGACTTAACAGTTTGTACTGCTCGTTTAAACCACTGATCCCTGATTTTATGGAAACTGTTATAGTATGATTAATGGGCCGTTAATTGTTCATAATTCCATGGGCTAGGGTTTGAGTAATCTCTATTATAAATAGAGATCATAACTTTACTGCATGGAGACATAACATACAAACCCTAAACACTTGAATACGATTTGGTTCTTGATTTGTGCCTAAAACAAGAACATCACTTGGTCTTATCCCATAGAGATATTCGTGTAACCCAGGCATAGGGTCGAATAGTTTCTATTGGAAAGTGATTACACGATTTCAAGTGAATATCCGGTACCTTGATCTATTGATTATCTTAACCCTGATCTGGGAACACACAAAGAAACCAACAATCAATAGAAACTATTTAGTGATAATCAATGGCTGCTGCTATGAGGCATATGGCTACTAACTTTTCCAAACTGGAAAATTTTGAAGGTGTCGATTTCAGAAGATGGCAAAAGAAGATGCAATTCTTGTTGTCAAGCATGAATGTGGTGTATGTTTTGACCACAACCATTCCTGAAGATCATGGGGATGATGCTACTATGGAACAGATGAGGAGCAGAAGCAAATGGGAGAATGATGACTATATCTGCAGAGGATTAATTCTCAATGGTATGTCTGATACTCTCTTTGACATTTATCAGAATGTTGAATCTTTTCAAGAACTGTGGGATTCCTTGGAAGCCAAATATATGGCTGAGGATGCATCAAGTAAGAAGTTCCTTGTAAGTAATTTTAACAATTACAAAATGGTCGATTCTAGACCTGTCATGGAACAATACAATGAACTTCTTAGTATACTTGGTCGATTCACACAACACAAGATGAACATGGATGAGGCTATTTCAGTCTCTTGTATCATCGATAAATTACCTCTTTCTTGGAAAGATTTCAAGCATATGCTTAAGCATAAGAAGGAGGAATTAACTCTTGTTGAGTTGGGCAGTCATTTGCACATTGAGGAATCACTCAAAGCTCATGAAAGTGACAAGCCAAAGAGCAGCAATGCTGCTGGTCCATCAGTTGTCAATATGGTGGAGCATAACAACTCCTCCAGGTTCAATGACAACAAGGGCAAACGTAAGCATCAGGATAACACCAAAACTGATCCTAACAAGAAGTCAAAAGCTACTTGTTGGAAGTGTGGTAAAACTGGACACTTCAGGAAGGATTGTAAAGGTGTTAAGATTGGCAATAAAACCAATGGATCAGGCACGAGTGGATCTGGGAATGGTAACACCAATTCCCTGAAAGGTCAGAATATATTTAATAAGTCTTTTGAGATTTATTATGTTACATATATATCTGAATTGTACTTTGTGCAGGATGATGATGTTGCATGGTGGGTTGACTCTGGAGCAACAATCCATGTGTGTAAAGATAGAAGCTGGTTCAAGACCTACGAGTCAATGAATGATGGTTCTATTCTTCGTTTGGGAAATGAGTCAACATCCCTGCTGCATGGAAGAGGATGTGTTGATTTCAAGTTTAGTTCTGGAAAGATTGTTTCTTTGTTTAATGTTTTACATGTTCCTGATATTAGGAAGAACTTGGTTTCTAGTAGTATTTTGAATAATTGTGGTTACAAACAAGTTATTGAATCTGATAAATTTGTGTTATCTAAACATGGTATGTTTATTGGTTTTGGTTATTTATGTAATCAAATGTTTAGACTTAATATTGTTCATGATATGATTGATTCTGCTTTTATGTCGACATCTAGTTTGTATGATTCAACCCTTTGGCATGCTAGACTTGGCCATGTACACTTTAAAAGGATGCAAGATATGTCTAAGGATGGGTTAATCCCAGCATTTGACATGGACACTGAAAAGTGTAAAACTTGTATGATGAACAAGATAACTAAGAAACCATTTCAAAGTGTAAAACGTGAAACTAATATGTTGGAACTGATTCATAGTGACTTATGTGATTTACATGCTACTCCCTCTTTGGGGAATAAGAAATACTTTGTAACTTTTATTGATGATGCTTCTAGGTATTGTTATGTTTATTTATTGCATACTAAGGATGAAGCATTAGATAAATTTAAAGTATTTAAAACTAAAGTTGAACTGCAACAAGAGTCCCTGATCAAGAGATTAAGGACTGATAGGGGATGTGAGTACATGGATACTCTGTATTTTCAGTCTGTTGGTATAATCCATGAAACGATTGCCCCCTATACTCCTCAGCAAAATGGTATTTCTGAAAGGAAAAACAGGGTGCTGAAGGAGATGGTTAATTCCATGTTGTCCTATTCTGGGCTGAGTCAAGGGTTCTGGGGTGAAGCTATGTTAACAGCTTGCTATTTATTAAATAGGGTTCCCAACAAAAGGAACAAGACAACCCCTTATGAACTCTGGACTAAAAAGAAACCCAACCTGAATTATCTCAGGGTTTGGGGTTGTAGGGCTGTTGTAAGACTCCCTGATCCAAAGCTAAAGAATTTGGGTGAAAGAGGCATTGAATGCATCTTTGTTGGATATGCTGAGCATTCCAAGGCTTATAGGTTCTATGTTATTGAACCTAATGAATCTGTTTCAATTAACTCAATAATTGAATCGAGGGATGCAATCTTTGATGAGAATAGATTCTCATCAGTCCCTAGACCAAGTCAGAGGATTCCTAATGGAACTAATGATGTTGGTGTATCTGAGATCTCTGATGAGGTCCCTGATGAGGTTGTGGTTCAACAACCTGAACCTGAGCTCAGAAAGAGCAAAAGGGTCAGGACTCCAAAGACATTTGGACCTGAGTTTCAATTATACTTAATTGAAGGAACAAGGGATGAGGTCTATGACCAACACTCTTATTGCTTTAATGTTGAGGATGATCCCAAAACATTTGATGAAGCAATGAAGTCCCAGGATGTTGCTTTCTGGAAAGAAGCAATAAATGATGAAATGGACTCCATCATGGGCAACAACACTTGGGTGTTGGCTGATCTACCACCTGGTTGCAAGCCTCTAGGCTGGAAATGGATTTTCAAAAGGAAAATGAAGGTAGATGGAACTATTGAAAAGTTCAAGGCTAGACTAGTCATTCAAGGCTTTAAACAAAAGTCAGGAATAGACTACTTTGATACTTATGCCCCTGTGGCTCGTATCAGTACCATAAGATTGCTGATTGCCTTGGCATCTATTCACAATCTGATTATACATCAGATGGATGTGAAGACAGCATTCTTGAATGGTGAATTGGATGAGGAGGTTTATATGAACCAACCTCAAGGCTTCATCATGCTTGGCAATGAAAACAAGGTGTGTAAATTGATTAAGTCCTTATATGGACTGAAGCAGGCACCTAAGCAATGGCATCAAAAATTTGATGAAGTGGTTTTGTCTAGTGGTTATTCACTTAATCAGTCTGACAAATGTGTATATAGCAAATTTGATGAATCTGGTAAAGGAGTCATCATTTGTCTATATGTTGATGACATGTTGATCTTTGGCACTGACCAAAATCAAGTTGACCTCACAAAGGAATTTTTGTCATCAAGGTTCTCCATGAAGGATATGGGGGAGGCTGATGTTATCCTTGGTATAAGGATTAAACATGAAAGTAACAAAATTTCTATCTCTCAGTCTCATTACATTGAGAAAGTGTTGAGGAAATTTAATTACTTTGATTGTACTCCAGTGAGTACTCCTATGGATACAAGTGAGAAGCTCTTGCCTAATACTGGTAAAGCTGTATCTCAACTTGAGTATTCTAGGGTGATTGGCTGCTTAATGTATGCCATGACTTGTACAAGGCCTGATATTGCATTTACTGTGGGAAAATTGAGCAGGTATACTAGTAATCCTAGTGCTCATCATTGGCAAGCAATTCAGAGGGTACTGAATTATTTGAAGAGAACTATGGATTATAGTCTCTCATATACTGGTTATCCATCAGTGTTAGAAGGATACACTGATGCAAGTTGGATCAGTAACACTGAAGATAATTCGTCTACTAGTGGCTGGGTATTCCTACTTGGTGGAGGTGCAATTTCTTGGGCATCCAAGAAGCAAACTTGCATCACCAGTTCAACTATGGAATCTGAATTTGTGGCCTTAGCTGCTGCTGGTAAAGAAGCTGAATGGTTGAAAAACTTGCTTCTTGAGATTCCATTGTAGCCTAAACCTATAGCACCTATTTCTATCCGTTGTGATAGTGCTGCTACATTGGCAAAGGCTTATAGCCAAATGTACAATGGGAAGTCTAGACACTTAGGTGTCAGGCATAGCATGATTCGTGAGCTTATCATGAATGGGGTGGTATCTATAGAGTTTGTCAGATCTCAACATAACTTAGCTGATCACTTGACGAAGGGTTTGGCTAGAGACTTGGTTTTAAAGTCTGCTAAAGGGATGGGTTTAAGTCCAACTTAGTCACTGAATGCTAAGACACCCAACTCCCTCCTGAGGAAACTTGGGAGCTGAGTTCAATGTGGAAAGCTGAACATTTAGTGGACTGGAGCACATGTTTTATTTTCATCCCAAGGTTGTGCTCAGAACCTGCTGAAAAGGAGGATGAAGTCTTTACTTCTCAATGGTTGTTTTCTTTGAAAAAGTGCTTAGCAGGAGCATAAATAAAGATGAACCACCTATGTAAATGTTGAAGTTTTGCCGCTTCAGGAAGCTTTGGACTTTTAGCTTTTATAACATTTATGAATTGGATATGGACACATGGCTTGTATAGTGTCAGGAGTATTTAAGTGTTTGAAACTTGTGTGTATTTTATCTTCAGGTATTCAAATGGGTTGAAGGGTTCAATTCTTAGAACACCCTGATTCTCGAATATTTGAACGTGTAATGTACTAAGATGAGAATTCAATCTTCAAGATATTTTCATTTATGCACATGTTTGTTTAATGTTTAATTTTCATGCAAAGGAAGTGAACTAAATTTGAGGAGGATTGTTGGAAAATTTAGTGCACTTGAGGGATTAATTCACACCTGGTAATGGGCTTGGAGGTACGGAGTGTACACCCATCAGGTCACTGTTTACCCTGACTCAATTAAGTGGTTTGTGATTCTGCTGCTAGTATTATTCATAATACTGCTGATGCAGATAATTCTGCTGCTAGTATTAATATTCTACTGCTGAAGCAGCAGTTTCTACTGCTAGTGTTAAGACTACCAGTTTCTACTGCTAGTGTTAAGACTACCAGATCAAAGTTAGTACTGCTGGACATAACAGTTAGTACTGCTGGACTTAACAGTTTGTACTGCTCGTTTAAACCACTGATCCCTGATTTTATGGAAACTGTTATGGTATGATTAATGGGCTGTTAATTGTTCATAATTCCATGGGCTAAGGTTTGAGTAATCTCTATTATAAATAGAGATCATAACTTTACTGCATGGAGACATAACATACAAACCCTAAACACTTGAATACGATTTGGTTCTTGATTTGTGCCTAAAACAAGAACATCACTTGGTCTTATCCCATAGAGATATTCGTGTAACCCAGGCATAGGGTCGAATAGTTTCTATTGGAAAGTGATTACACGATTTCAAGTGAATATCCGGTACCTTGATCTATTGATTATCTTAACCCTGATCTGGGAACACACAAAGAAACCAACAGGTTTCACATTCCAGATGGAGAATGTATGTTCGAGAGGCTAAAAACCGGATGTAAATATCAACAATCCCATACCAACTCTAAAATTGCCCGGGTAGTCCCCAAGTTTTCGAAAGACTTAGGCGGAAAAACGAAATGAGACCCACAAAAGTTAACGCTAAATAAAAAGTGTCGTAGTTCTAAAAGATTTTTATTTAAAAATAACACCTTAAGTATTTATAGTCCATTTGCTCCAAAATTTCACTTACAATTTATATCATTGCAAATCCATTAGTATTTTTAGCAACATTGTAGAATGCAGGTAGTAAAATAGTTATTGCTTAAGTTTAGAGAAACTTCCTTTTTGAGAATAAAAAATCACACGATATTCTATATGTACCAATACCATCGGCAACTCTCTTATTTTAAATTAGGTGACGAGAACAAGTACATTTAGCTCTATATCCAAGTTATTTACTTCAGCATCATATTCGAAATTAGTCCATTGACTCAATGAGCAGTAGTGCCAAACTGCCAACCACACCAATAATTGAATTTATAGTGGCAAGAAAATTATTTCACTCTTTTTCATAAATAAACTAAATTCTAAAAGCAAAACTAGCATTTAATGGAGAATAGTAAGTCCTCGCATAAGTCTTTGTTTTTTTTTTTCTTTTTCTCATGTTCGAATGATGCTTAATGATTCAGTAACAGGCATGATTGCAAGTGGAACTGCAATGTTGAACAGTCGCTGGCTAAGGGTATGGGCTCATTCATTTAATGAGTCAAACATAAAACCATTTAAGGTTCATGAAATTGTCGCATGGGCTTATTAGCCAGAAGATACATAATACTCGAGTTTAGGCTAACCAAAACGCAAAATCATTACAAGACTTTGTAGCAAAGTAGAATAAGAAATAATATTGTTGATGTTATACATATAATACAATAATGGATCTGCAACATATATATTTTTGCATATTACTTTCTCGCGGTGACAACACTGTAAATTTTAAACATAACTGTAGAAGATAACAATCAAGCTAAATCAAAGAAGGAGTTGGTGATGAGGGGTTTGGTATATCAGTTGTTCCTTCTAACATCAGGATTACATCTTTGATGGAAGGCCTTGCATCTGGATCATATTGAATGCACAGAAGTCCAACTTTCACCATCTTTTCACACATACAGATATCTACGTCTTCTTCTCCAGTCAGCCTATCTAACTCCTTGTTTACAAAACAATTGTAAACCCAAGTATACAGGGATATTTTGTCGTTCGACGAGATGTCTATTTCTGTCTCACCGCTGCGACACAAAATTTCCAGCAGCAGAACCCCAAAGCTGTAAATATCCACCTTGGTTGATATTAAGGTATTTTTGTGCCACTCAGGTGCAAGGTAACCTCTTGTTCCCCTAACACCGGTGAGCGTCCCACTCTGATTTGGCCTCAATAGCTTTGATAACCCAAAATCAGAGATTTTAGCAGTCCACGACTCGTCAAATAGAATATTATCACGACCCGTTCCAATTGCAGTGTATTATACGAGTTTCACACTCTTCGTGAAGATATAAGATACCTCTTAGCCACATCCAGCGCTAATCTGACACGTTCTTTCCATCCAGGATGTGTTTCCGAGTCTAAAAGAAGATCCGCCAGTGAACCATTGCTCATAAACTCGTAAACGAGTAACTTTGTAGCTCCATGTATGCAGAATCCAAGTAATCGAACCAAGTTCCGGTGATGAGTTTGCGCGATAGCAGTAATTTCTGCCCGGAATCCTCCTCCTTCAAACATCCTATGCAGTCTCTTCACAGCTACCGCCTTCTTGCCATCAGAAATAAACCCTTTGTAGACTTCCCCTATAGAATTTCTGCTAATCAGTTCCTTAAAACCATCTGTAGCTTTATGAAGCTCGTCAAACGAGAATGATCGTAGAGTAAAATGATCACTAAACAACCCAAAATCAACATTTTCTGAGATACTCCCGTACCTATGATTCTATGAACATGCATTCTATAGAAAAAGAAAGTGGAGATTGCCATTACAGTACACAAAATAGCGAGAAAAGCAAGTGCAATGGCTAGAATAGAAACAAGTTTTTTCCTTTCCACTACTACACTTATTTTTTGTGGTGGCGCTGGTAACAGTCTTTGTACGCCTTGGACTTGATCATTCAGGGAACTAGTTTTAATGAAGAGTGCATATACACCACTTTTCGTATGTGCTGCGTAAATTATCGGAGCTTTAAGCAGTTTGCAAAGACCAGTTGAATACACGGCTACCCAGCAATAGCAATCATCCATGCAAGACTTGCTACAAGCTTCCTGGGTAAGTTTCATCACAGAGTAGGGGTGGATTCCCAAGCTCATATTGTCCATGGTAGTAATACTGTAAGAAAGTTTTAACTTTTGACTGCAGGCTTCTTCATCGGTGAAATTCCTGTAACAACCAAGGAACTTCCCATTTGTTGTGTTGTCGAAAAACAAAAAACCAGGAAAGCAATGGCACTCCGGAATAGTGTCATTGCCTGCAGTGCTAGAACAGTAGCTATTAATACCACAAACGCCCTTGACATCACATGGATCCTTTAACGCCGCCCATTCAGTCCTTGTCTCTGTCAAGCTACTAGAAGGAGTCGTGAATATGGTGGAATGCAGAACAAAATTACCATGTGGATTGAGTGTAGCATGGTAGACTACTGTTTCATTTTTATTTAACCGTGAGCTTGAAGATGGATCATATAATGTCTTCCGAGTCCCATCAGACATCGCCAGATACAGAGAGCCACTACTGTTGTCGAGATTCAATGAACTGACAGAAAATCCAGAGGCCCAATATGAGTCCTCAGGCCACTGGTAACTGTTTTCAGGGTAAGCCACAAGGTTTCCATCAGGCTGTAAATACAGTCCAAAACGCCCACTCGAATGCTGGGAATCTGATACACTAGAGACTAGTTTATTGTCACTGTATCCACCTGCTAGTGCTTGCCCTCCTAATAGGGTATCACAAGGGAAATCAAAGCTTTCCCATATGGAACGAGAGTGATCATAGAGTACAAAATTACCAGAATCAAGCATAAAAGCTGAGGTCGCTGAAACTTCCTGATCCGTGATGTTTATTTCCTCACCATAAGTAGTACGCAAAAGTAGCCAACCATCTGCAGTCAGCTCAATACTACTGTTTGAAGAAAGAGGCGGATTATCCCGATTTGCGGTCCAAACAACTGTGATATTCGGTTTGGTTGTCAACCATATTCCGACTGCAAAACCATTGTCTTGTTGGTAAAAACCAAATGCAAAATGCCTCGAAGGTGAGAGCCATGAAGGGTTTGTGTCAGGAGTTAATGAGGAATTTAAGCTGATATTACACGACACTGACTCGTCAGTCAGAGACCCATCCGTAACTAATAAAAGGAGGAATACCCTTACAAAAATAAGTAACATGAAGGCCATATCAGAAAGGTGCAGGGAGTGAGATGTTGTTTATGATGGAGTAGAACATACAATAGTCTTAATGGTTAAATTTCAAGTGAAGCAAATCAAGGCTTCTAATTTCTACCACATATCCCATCACACAAAGTGACAGACCCTACCTAGATAAAGACCGCAGTGAGGACTTACAAGCATTCAATAGCCAATAAAAAGCATGTCTGCTTTGTGGCCCACCCACCTAAATGCTATGCCTACCACCGTGGGAATTGTTAGAGTTGTGGATAAATATTAATACGTATATGTCTATAATCGAACTCGAGATCGAGGGATTGCACACTTTACGTATGATGATCAAGTAAATAATTAATATGTATATTTATTATGTATATTAATTATTTGGACACGAAATAATGCATAGCGGATGTTATGTAAACTAACGGTGTTGATTAACGACCGTTAGAGAATAAAGGAAGGACCATTAGTGAAAATTGGGACTCATAGAAGGATCTAGAACCCTTTCATTAAGGGTGGCCGGTTTGGGCTTAGGGATTCCTATCCCTATTCGATCCATGTTAATATCTTGTTCCCCAAGAATTGATTTCACTATAAATACAATATATTGGTTTTTAGTTAAAGTTGGAACGTCTGTACCATTGACTATAGCCATCAATATTGGTTGTCCTTTTCTTTATTTTGAATTCAATGATCATCACTGTCATTGATAACAATGATCGACTTTATTGAAAAGTAAATCGATTTGTTTTATTATTAAACAATTAGATATTGGTTTAATAACGTGTCTAATCACTAGCATCATTGCTTGATCGGTTATAGTACGTGTGTACATGAGTTCGGTAACAACTTACTTTAGTTGTTCATCTTGGATCGATTAACAAAACGGTAAGGGGTTAATCAATAGATCCCTAATTCACATAAACCCTAATTAGGGTTCTTCATATTGTTCAAGACAATTGCTTTTGATTCTTGTTCGGGCTAGAATCACAAAGGTACGTTCTTTATTTATGTTTAAGTTAATTAATATGTGTTATACTTGTTTACTCGCTTCCGCACTTGTGTACTTTGTTTTATGGAGTTTATATGATTGTCATGATTACTAAATTCCAACAGTGGCATCAAGAGCCATGTATAACATGTAATTAATTACTTAAACAATAAAAAAAAAACGTATCTTTAAATTGTTTAGATTATACATGTTTTATTTTTCTAGGGTTTTATTATTAAAAATTTGTTTTTTTTTAATAAAAAGTCGAAACCTTAACCCTAATTTAGGGGGGGGGGGTGTCGATTTGTTCCATAATCCCTAATTAGGGTTTGTGGTTTTCATAATTAATTGTGATTAATTAGAAACCCTAGGTCTTTAACAAGTTGTTGTGTTATGTATCTTGTGACCTAATTGCTATGTGATATGCATGAATCCGTGACAAAACATGCATGTTAGTCACGGATAATTACTTGAATTAAATTGTTTAGTTGTTTCCACATGTTTAATAATCTAAATATTAGGGAAGACCTAATATATTAAATTAATGAATCGGTTATGTGCAACGTGGTATATTATCATTAAAACTTACGCGGCCAATTGTTGGCGACTGTGGTCCATTGGGCACAATGAGCTCGAAAACCAATGGGAGTTTTATTGATTCTATACATAATAATTCACATATAGATTATTAATAGGATTTGTTTAAAAGGTTGCATGTGGCTAGATGTTTCACTAACAATTAATTGTTTTCTTATTAGTTGATTATTTGTTTTCTTTTAATTACTTGTTTATTGTTTTTTTTTATATGTGATATGTTAAAAGTAAGCAATAAAAGGGTAATTTTCAAAGAAAAATTAAATTGGACTAATAATGGTGAAACATAAAGTAATAAAGTAAGGATCTTGCGGTGTCTTATGTGCCGACAGTGGTTCGCTTCGCACGGTAATTTGCTCCCAGGCGAGACTAGCAAGATCTAAACTTTGTTACTTATTTTTTTTTAAGATTAAGATCATAAACTTTTGCTTGATTGATGTTTTTGTACAATAGTGTGTGAAAGGCGGACCAAAGTTGACAAACTGTGTGGTGGGTTTATCTGGAGAGGGGTTTTTTTAAGAGATTCGCTCCTATCGGCTCTTCGGGCCCGCTTGTGCGTCAACTGCGACTTACCTATATCACTATTTATGTACACTATCATCTTAAGGGTGATTTACCTCAATTCCACGCGCCACTTTTGTGGCAAATATCCGAATAACATGTAAGAGTAGGATATGTGGGCGATAATTGTTGGTACTTCTTTAATTGGTGAACCCAATACCTCAAGTACATAGTTTTGGTTTACTCTTAACTAATTGGTTAATAAAAATTGTTTTGAAAACTAATGATACAAAGATGAGTGCATGCGTCTTTGTACATGTTTTTGTCACACCAAAAACTAAATACCCTATAATTTAAGTTACATGCCATCTAACTATAAGGAACACTTGAAGTTAATTTTGGGTATGCGTGAGACCTGGACCAAAATTAATGACAAGGTAAATTTCCGAGTGTGCGTGAGACCACACATGGATGAATTTACAGTTTCTAAGTTAGACAACTTAATTAAGCTGATGCGTGAGACCTAGAGCTTAAGGCATGAGATGGGATGAAACATGCTTACATGACATATTGATGAATCAATATGATGTAAATCCCATAATGATCTAGGAATTGAAAATTGTTTGCCAATTATTGTTCGACAATTACCTAGTTGAATACTATCATTACTAGCAGATCAACTGATGTAATGGTACTATGTCAATTAGGATCCTAGCTTTAAGAAAATACTATGGTTTATATGAATATTTACCAATGGGTATGTTATTTTCTTAAAGAGCTATTATCGAAAATACTAAACTGAATTTTGTAAATTTTTTAATTGTATTAATGCAACGATAAACCGTAAACAAGGGTTATTCTTTATAAGTAAATTGATCTACACCCGTAGGGGTTTTGGTTAGAGTCAATTTCATAAAAAGAATAAACCAAGTCTCCTTTCATATGAGAAGCGTGAGACTAAATCCTATTCCTTTTCATGAATGAGAAAGGTATGATGGGAAAATTAGAATTGTCTAAATACTAAATACATAACTCATAGCAAGTTTTAAATCGTTAAGGTTATTGCGAATTTATGAGTTATTAAATTAGAAGCTAGACTAATTACCGCATAATGGTAAAGGACAAGCTAGTATATCTAGTTGTTTTGTTTTGACCATTTGAAGTACTACATACAATTGTTGGAATTGTAGACCTACTATGGAAGAAATTGCATGCCAATTTTCAAGTTAATAGTAAGCAATGTGATGAATCACATTTGATGTAAATGTGGATAGTCCATCAATTACATAGTAGAATACAATCTTTTTAAACTTAAGTAATTGTTACGAATAGGTTTTGTCAAAGATGTAGGAAAGTAACAAGGACACTCTTTCCTTTCACTGGTTTATGAAACACTTATTATGGTGTCGAATTCAGTGGGAGTAATGTGTTCTTAGAACTGAATAAGGGATTATTGTAAGTTCTCTAATTCAGTGGGAGTTACAAGATTTATTGTGTCTTGATTGTAACTCGGATTATTTTTTGAATACCTCAAGATAATTACTTTCCAAATATAGATACTAATATTTTCAAGGATAGTCATGTGCGTTTTCTTGATTGATTGAGTAACTCTATATCTACTAGTTATGCTAATGACGCAAATCATATTGATCACATTAAACAAACGCGTGTAGTGTTGTTTATGTGGTACATGATGTTGTTCCATGCACAAGTGGGAGAAATCTTTATTGTGTGCAAGGTACAACATATAGCAATATGATTTAGTAGCTTCTCTTAACTGCAAGGTAAGAGATTCTTGTTCTAATATGATTATACATATCTATTCTTAAAAACACTTGGAGTTAATTTTGGGTATGTGTGAGACCTGGACCAAAATTAATGACAAGGTAAATTTCCAAGTGTGCGTGAGACCACACATGGAAAATTTACAGTTTCTAAATTAGATACTTATTAGAACTTGTGTCAATATGATAACAAGATTACTTCAACTTTAATATTTATGTATTATTGGAATGACATAAATGCATGAAGTAATGTAATACTACTTCAATAATTATGTATTCTTTGAATGACATAAATAAGTGGAGTAATAAGTTAACTTGAAAATACTAATTAAACCAAATGATGGTGTTCATGATTGCTTTAGTTATAAATATTTATACTTTAATGTAAAGTTATAAATATGAAGTCTTTAAGACTTAGTATAATCTAAAGTAAGTCGTTAACTTGTTATGTCTTCTTTATTAAAGACATATACAAGAAGTCATTGAGTTGATCAATGATTTATAACGTGTAGTGAGATTATAACGGTTTATGTCTTCTTGTTGAGACATGAACATGAAGTGACTTATTTAATAAGTACTTGAGTTATAATGCATGCAAGAGGCTTGAAATTCTATTTCACCATTAAGATGACTTAGTTGGGAAATAGGTAAGCCAAAAGGAATACAAAGTTATCTTTCATATTGTTAGATTATCTCACAATATGAGTTCTAATGAAATACCACATATTTATGGTGTGTTCAGTTAGGAAAATCAAACTTTATTTGTATTGTTTGATTAAAGATAACTATAACTTCTTTTCTTCCAAAAGTTATCAAGGTTAGAAATTGAGTATGGATTGAATATACTCAATTAGACTCCTAGAAGATTTATAAGACATTATGGAATGTGATGAATCACATTAAGTCTTAAAATGAAGTTCTGAATTTGTTAAACTTCTGATGAAGCTGGATTTTAACAAACGAATGTCAGGAACTATCAAAGTGTATTTGTAATGTCCCAAATAAGAACAAATTGGTGTTGCTTAACTTGCTAATTATTTATAGATAGTCTATAAATTACAAAAAGCAAGTGGGAGTTTTATCTTGTAGAGATAAAGTTACAAGATACATAATCTTCTAAAATACACTAGCAAATATCATGATGAGATTAGACATGTAAATGTTGGATCTCAAATGATGGAATTCTCATTCATAGATCCACTTGGATATCTCAGATATTTGATTAATATGCTGAGGATTATATGATGAAGTATTACCAAATAATGAATTGGGTAAATTACTCATACTATGAATGTTATAGATGCTGTTCATAAAGATATTCAAAATTTTACAAATTTGGTTTATCTTAATTCTTAATAGTTAGAGAATGATGATGAGTTTATTTAAAGATAGAAAACCCTAGTGGTTTAAATCTTTATGTAGAAATCATATGGACAATATTGTACACATATTTAATGTATGTCTTGTGACAAGATTATTAATCATACTTAAGTAATTAACTATGATTGAATACTCTTTCATAAGCACATTAAATATATAAAGATAATAATTGTCATATCTATTTTCATTTATATGAAGGATGACAATGGAATATCAAAACTCTTTCTTGAGTGATTACTTGAGCGAGGACGGTAAGTAATCGAAAGGATTTTTGAATTCATAATTATTTTGGAAGTGTACAAAGTGTAATAATCCATGAATGGATTAATGCATGCATCTATGAAATATTCTTATGTTTAATTATTAAATCCATTGTTTGATTTATAATTGAAATAAGACAATTTCTAAGTATTCCTAAAAGCTAGTGGGAGTATTATGTTTAATTTCTTAAATAATGTATGTTGTATAACATATGGGAAGTAACATTCCATGTAAGTTAAAATGTTAAGTCTTAACTTGGAATGAAACTTTACTTGAAGAATTTAAGAAGTAAAACATACAACCTTGAGATATATGTTTATTATTATAAACATATGTGGTAATTAAACCTAATAAGACATGACATATCATTTAGAAAGTCTAAATGAGAATATATCTTTTGATAAGTTAGAACATGAATGAAGTCTAAGTATGATTCTAGGATTTTCATGTATATCATTGTTGTATCATGTTTGAATGTAAAATGATTTGACAACATTTGATATCTAATAAAAGATATTTAATAAATTGTGTAATGGATATTCTAATCGAATATGGTTGGACTTAGAATAATGATCCTCAACCTGG
This sequence comes from Artemisia tridentata subsp. tridentata, assembly GCA_021014915.2. Taxonomy (NCBI): domain Eukaryota; kingdom Viridiplantae; phylum Streptophyta; class Magnoliopsida; order Asterales; family Asteraceae; genus Artemisia; species Artemisia tridentata. Next base: position 133,411,293 of record CP139505.1, on the reverse strand, counting down.
AATTGCTCCTAAATTCTAAGTATAAACAATATGGCAAGTTGTTGCGTAATTGTTAGAGCCAACAAATCTTGAAAGATTATATGGCATCCAAATTACACAATTGATATTAAGTTTACGGAATAGTTGAAAGGCATATTGTAGTTTTATACAATAATGTTTGTTTGATTGAGATGACACTCAATACTAGTCATGGTAGGATTTTATCCTTGATAATGGCCATGTGAACTAGTTATGCTTAACTAAGAAGCATAGTTGCATTATACATTAAAGAGTTAGAATACTATAAACTTTAAAGTGTTTGGAAGTTTGAATATTATAAATTGGTGATTGAGGATGTCACACTATTTATGAAATAATATGTGGGAGTATCAATATAGTTGATTGCACACATACAAGAATTTCAATAATTCTTGAAATAAGTATTCTCAAAATTTTATAGATCAAAGTTAGTTGATTTATGCCTTGTCAACAAGTATGATAGACATGACTTGAGGCATTATTCATTAACAAGTAATATCATGCATTGATCTAGTTAGTGTTTGGATAAAGGACATTAAGCAATTATTATTTATAATGAATTAAAGTACTAGGTACGTTTGTTTTCATTAATAATAAATTGTGTCCTATATTTGCATGTTTAAATCCGTGAATAACTTATGTTATTCTAAATGTCCGTTGTCAATTAATGATATGGGAATATCATTGAATTAAGACAAATCTGAGTATTGGTTAGAATATACTTGAAAGTATATTGATGCGTTGACATACCAATTTCACATGATATTCAATGAATTGAATATAGGACTTATCCTAACTACATGATTTTACTTTGTGGATCTTGTCAGTAAGTAAATCATGAATTTAGTTATCCTCAGACTTGAGATACCAGATAAGTGTCATGGATGTTGTGCATTTCTGTAAAGCAATTTACCGCTTACCGTAACTGGGAGTTATAAGGATTGTTTTCAGAAATGTTGCAAAGTCTATGGGTTATTCTTGTAGTCAAGAGAGAATTTGTTCCTTCAAATTTGTTTTGAAGTTTAATACTGCTGGGCCCCTCGTAGGGTTGACAAAGTGTTTGCGTGCGCACGCCCAAAGTCTATCTGGAATACGTTCAGATGTTTTGGTAATCTTGCTCAATCATAAACAACGAGAAACAGAATTGTTAATTAAAGAATGACTGAGATCCATATCTTTATTAACGTGGTATTAGTAACAAAAGGATAATAATAATGATGAATCATTAAAGGGTTTTCCAGGAAACCTAACTCGAGTTGGTGTAGGGGCATTGGCGTGTTGCTAGACGCTAACCAATGTCATTATACTATTAATAGATATCCAAGTGGGAGCTGTTAGAGTTGTGGATAAATATTAATACGTATATGTCTATAATCGAACTCGAGACCGAGGGATTGCACACTTTACGTATGATGATCAAGTAAATAATTAATATGTATATTTATTATGTATATTAATTATTTGGACACGAAATAATACATAGCGGATGTTATGTAAACTAACGGTGTTGATTAACGACCGTTAGAGAATAAAGGAAGGATCATTAGTGAAAATTGGGACTCATAGAAGGATCTAGAACCCTTTCATTAAGGGTGGCCGGTTTGGGCTTAGGGATTCCTATCCCTATTCGATCCATGTTAATATCTTGTTCCCAAAGAATTGATTTCACTATAAATACAATATATTGGTTTTTAGTTAAAGTTGGAACGTCTGTACCATTGACTATAGCCATCAATATTGGTTGTCCTTTTCTTTATTTTGAATTCAATGATCATCACTGTCATTGATAACAATGATCGACTTTATTGAAAAGTAAATCGATTTGTTTTATTATTAAACAATTAGATATTGGTTTAATAACGTGTCTAATCACTAGCATCATTGCTTGATCGGTTATAGTACGTGTGTATATGAGTTCGGTAACAACTTACTTTAGTTGTTCATCTTGGATCGATTAACAAAACGGTAAGGGGTTAATCAATAGATCCCTAATTCACATAAACCCTAATTAGGGTTCTTCATATTGTTCAAGACAATTGCTTTTGATTCTTGTTCGGGCTAGAATCACAAAGGTACGTTCTTTATTTATGTTTAAGTTAATTAATATGTGTTATACTTGTTTACACGCTTCCGCATACTTGTGTACTTTGTTTTATGGAGTTTATATGATTGTCATGATTACTAAATTCCAACACCGTGGGAATCAGGTCAGAAAGTGCGAGGAAATGAATGCCAACTTGCTAGCGTAGAATCATGCATAAGAAAGTGGTCCCTGATTAACAAAACTCAAAAAGTCTTCCTAATCGTACAACTAATATGAAATTTTCCACAAAAATTTTGTGCTCACTATGGGCACTGCAAGCAACCTTTGCTCAGTTCTACCCATAACAGAAAAATGACCAGAAAAATGACAGAAAAATGATAATACAATAGAATTTACAGCCTTTGGGCTCACTATCCATAAAGCAGTGTGTTAGTTTATTGTTTCCAACTATGCATAGCACTAGTTACCTTTAGGCAGAAGCAATAACAGAAAAATGATAATACAATAGAATTTTCAGCCTTTGGCTAAGCATTGTAACATACACATTGAAACTTAATGGAACCAATTTTACTACAACAGCACGGAAATTTTGTCTGGTGGATACTAGAGAAAGAACATACATAGAATGTATGTTCAAAACAGATTCCATATCTATCTATAGAACATAGTAACTTGTAGATACGTAGAAATTCTTGCAGAAAAAATAGATTACCTGTTCAAGTACATGTGTTCACTTCATATATAACATCATCCTACATCTGTTCCTGTCTTCATTTACCTCTATGTGGCCCAACCGGGCTACACTCACATCTTCCCACTCCTCAACAAAAAAAGTAGCACATACCATTTTAATAAAATAAAGACAAGCTTTAAAAAAATTATAAAATAAAGACAAAGAGTAGCATTATTACTTTTAAGTCTTGTACCATCATTGTTAATTCATTTATTCAAATAAAATACTAAGCTCCGCATATTTTCTCGTGGCCAGGCACTCAGGCAGGCGAGCACATACCCCCGTCTGCGTTCCCAGTTATCAATGGTTTGCGAGAATAATAACCTCCGATTATTATCTATTATACTTAAAAGTTGAGTACCTTAATTCAATGCACAAGGGGGGTTGTGCACAAACATAAGTACGGTACAAACCTCAATATGCATACCAAAATTACTACAAAAAATTTCGTTTATGAAGAGCCTCATGCATTGAAAGTAATGACAAGATGAAGAGTTCCTGAATTGATGTCGCCATTTAATTATAACACTGAAGATGAAGAGGAAGAGTTCATGGAATTACAACATTGATGTAACACATGCCCAATAAGTAATTTCAAAGGTCTAATGTTTATAGGTTACACAATATATTGAACTATAAATAAGCATTTGATTGCCTGCAAATCACTCATCCGTCTCTCACAAATCCTCTACTTTTAGAGCTGCAAAATTTTGTTTTCTCTTTTAATGGTAAGAGGTGCATGTGCGTATAGGATCTTAATGTCAAGATATGTGTTACTTTTTTTAAAAGCTTTAATCTGTTTGTGTATAAGTCATGAATGCCCTCTTTTTGATGAAGAAGTTATATATAAGTCATGAATGCCCTCTTTTAAAAGCTGCAAAATTACAACGACTAACAGATTACATATTACATGATTGCTATGCTTTTTATATATATGGCTAAGATATATAATTTTTTGTAGTGAGTTGCAGAAGCTTCATCAGCAATTTGTGATGGGTGGTGTGCTGTCAGAGACCGAATTTTGGGCTACTAGAAAGGTCGGTCCTTGCTAAAACTTGATTTAGTGTCATATTTATAGGATATATCTCTTTAATACTATTGATATATGGGCGTGTGTGCAAGGTTTATATGTAATATTGTATTTTTTGCTGTTGGTAATTTTTCATTACAATCTATACATAACCTTTATGCTTGAATTTATAATGATCAACGACTAACAGATTGTAATGAAAAATTACATGATGCCGAAGATGAGTTCACCACTAAGTCAGTTTCATTCAAAAGGTTCAAGATTAGTTGATCTAATTCTTCCACAAATTATGAGCCTCCACTCCCCTTCAAATGATGGCAATACATCAACCAGTGGCCAAAGTTCATGAGGCGAAAAGAAAAAGGAACACGTTGTTATTGATCTTAACGATTATGACACTGAAGAAGAGAAGGAAGAGAATATGCTTGATCTGGAACTACATAGCATCTCGATATTATTTTTTTCATTCTTTATTTTTAAGCACTATATGCATGCATGTAACAATTTTTGTTTTGTATTAGGTTTGTTTTTCAGTTTTGTATGGCGTTTGCCCATAATAATATGGCTTTTTTTGTTTTGAACAATATTGATTATTTAAGAACAAGGTTGTGTAAATTATAGCCGAGTACAGCAGAGATATAACAAGGTTTTAGAATTGATGTTGGTCGCGGTTTAATGTGTTCTTTTGATGTATACGATGTGTATATTTTAGTATCTATAACATGATTTTTGGGTTCCTCCATTTCAACTCCAAAATAGGTAGCAATTTTCAATTCGTAAAAAATAAAGTTGTTTCATTCAACGTTACTCTTCAAGGATAAAATGAGCAGCTATAGGTCAAAAGAAAAGCCAAGAATGTAGAAGCACCTACAAGTTCTTAGTGTTTTGTTGTGGAACTGAGCTTACTGATTGAGGTAAATTCATTTCAGGCCCTGAACGTTGAGGGTACATGCAGTAGAGGAAAGAGACATATCATCATGAATATTTGCTACAAGTTCATTAGTATCTGATGATGCAAAAACTGTTCATGAGAAGTTGTAACTAAGAGCGTAGTACATTTCACTCATAATAGTGATTATATCTCATTTTAGTTCATCTACATTTTGCTACTGATTTATCGTTTTTGTTTTATTTACATTTGATTGTTCTTTTTTGACTCAACTATTCTTCATCCTCCTTGCTGCAAGTGATGCTATATCTGGTCTCATACGTGACGTTATTAGTTGCTACTGGACCAGTGATACAGGGGTTCATATGAGCCTTACATGGTAACTCAATTAACCAAAGGGGTTTTTGAAATCTCATTTTTGAAATAATTTAGTTAATAATTATAAAAAAAAAAAGCGTCCGAAGAATACATTACGCGCAAAGACCATACTCTGAGTTGCAACGCGCAATTACAATATAAAACAACCCCTCCATTCACAATGTATTACCATTAACATTATGAACTTAACAAAAATAATTATAATTTATCATTGAAAATTTTATTGAAAATAAACTAATTCAAATGCAAAAAGTTATTATAAATACTATCACGTGCTACCCCGACCCGACAAAGATAAAGATGCATCAACGTTACAGAAAACAATTTAATTAGTCAGCAAACAAGCCTGTGCAACGCACGGGTTGTATCATGCCTCGTTATTAAATAAAAGTATAATCACTACAAGCAATTGAATGCTAGCGATTGCCTTAGACCATCCGTAGTGGGGGTTGTTTCACCCCAACAGCGCCCCATATACACACCAACAGCGCCCCAGCTCGAAAACGCAGGGGCGCTGTTGCTCCAAAAATTCGTTTTTTTCGTGGTTCTGACAACGCCCATTTGCATGTTTTTTTTTTTTGTTTTTTCTGTAAAATAGCACCAACAACCCCCCACTCTCCATTACACCACTTTTTCAACAGCGCCCCATAATACCCCACATGCCACGTGGCAAACAACCCCCCACTCTCCACACCACCCCACTACACATGGTCTTATAGCTTACTTTATAAATGCAAACATAATTAAACATTCAAACTTATAATGACCTGTTCAGATTATAGCATCTGATGTTACTATTGTTTTTTTGTGTTTATTAAGCTAGTCTAATCACTAGAAATAATATCCCATCCCACAGAGAAATAACAATTGAAGGCAAATCAAGCCTTCCAATTATTGCTACATATCCCATCCCACAGACCCTACCACCATTATTATAAAATAAAGCAAAAAGTAGCACTATTACTTTTTTTACCATCAATAGTTATTCAGTTATTCACAAAAACACTAAGGGGGTGTTTCTTTTTTCCCCTTAGCTAAGGGATGCAATTTAATATTATTACTTTTTTGATGGGGCCCATAAAATTCCCTTGTTCCATCTTAATCCACAAGGCTTAATTTATCAACACTTCCCCATTAAGATGCTTATATAGTAGTAGGACCCACATACATCCTTAGCTAAGAAAAAAAAGAAACACCCCCTAAGGCTGCCCAAGTAACGAGGGTCAATCCCTCTCATTTTCTCTGTCACGTCAGCTTTCTCTTTACAACGACATTTAGACGATTAGGTGCCCCAGTAAGGGCGACCATGATCAATTTTTTTTTCTTAAAAAAAAAAACACTTTTAACACAAACTTAAATTTCATTAATAATTAAAACAGTACAAAGATTAAAAACATTACATAAACATTGTTTACCATTTAAGAAAGTAAAATTGTTTAACATTTAAAATAACACAAACCCCACGTGTTATCTCTATAACAAGCCAAGTAGCAAACTACCCCATGTGCATCTCTATAACAAGCCAAGTAGCAAACTAAACCACCCACAATATACTGCATAACACGCAAGTTAGAAGATGAAACCAAGTTTCCAACATTTACCAAACGGTTAGTTTGATTTTTTTTTTTTTTTTTTTTACTTTGCAAACCGTTTAATAATAAGAGTTGAATTTTAAACATGGGAAAAGTAGTCGATCGTGATCACGACCATGATAGGAAAAAAAGGGAGCCGATCGAGATCTCCCCAGTAAGGAGATCGACTAAGGATCGAGTGTGTCGATCGATCTCTACCCCTTTCTGCGAGTAGCCTAAGCTCCACATATTCTCCTTGGATCGCTAGTATTAGCTTACGTTGAACTTGTGGACTCTAATCTCGACATTGCTTGGTGTACATGTAACAAACGAAAAAGCCTAAGGGCTGAACTTGTTAGTTAGATAGTTAATAACCGTTATTCAGTTAAAGGTAGTTAAAGTTAGTTAAGATAGTTATTTGTTCGGTTGTGTCTTTTACCGTGTAGATCACGAACCACTTCTTTATCATACACACAAACACATGATGACACTCACAATCATACACATTAAGAACATGAAGAGTATATGTGGATATTTGCTAGTCGAATGATTGTATTCAAAAGTTGAAAGCAATACAAAGACTAGAGAGGACTTTCACACACACACACACACACTCTTTTACATATGTTGAATGAGGCACTCTTTGGCAAAAGAGTGTGCGTGAATATGTAACACACAGCCACATTCATGGGCTTCTAAATGAGCTATGTAGTGGGCTTGGTATACACTTTATATTTAAACTAATGACACACTAATAACTTAGTGCTACAAACCCACATTGCTAAACACATATTATACATGACACATTAAATCTAAATGCCAAATGACCATCACTTTATAATTAACCTAAATTGATTGCTAACATACCGAATGGACACAATGGTTCGGTTTTAACCTTGTGAACCTATATATATGTATCGAATGTAAACAGTTGAAAGGTTAGATCGATATACAATTATTATTCAGTAAATATTTTGCAACTTGTATCGACAGGGACAACATTTGGCATCAGAGCCTACGCACGTTTTTTTATTCCAAAAAAGCTGTGAACGAATACGCTAGTCAAGAAAAAGGATTCAGTGGAACTCGTTGTCAAAACAAACACGAACCTGAATAACAATTGGAATACGTTGGAGACGGTAGTGCACGATCAGAACCAACGGAAGTTGCAAATTTGAAACGACTTCAATCTACTCTTGAAGGAGAAGAGGAACACGTGACTGATTGAAGGAAAGACTATACGGCCAAGAATACACCAACAATTTGGTGGACGAAACTTTTGTGGGACACGGCTATTTGAAGACCGACACAAAAAGGAAAAGCAAAAGCATCAACGCTTCGTGATAGAAGCGTGATACCGAGAGAAACCTAGGGACTTTTGTGGGTGACTGCTGCAGAAAAGCGACACATAAGGAAAGGAAAAAAGACACTTCGTGTTATAAGCGTGAGACCAAGATACTTTTGTGGGTAACGGTTAGTTGGAGACCGACACGAAAGGAAAAAGAAAAGAAGAAATTGTTGTATGTAAATTTTGTGGGTAACAATTGTGATCGACACAAAAAACAACAACAACATCAAAACCCTCGCTGTTTGGAGGAATACCGAGAGAACAAGAAGGTTTCTGGTTCTATTTGTGGGTAACGTTTTGAAGTCGACACAAACAAAGGGAAAACACAATCGTTTGAAAACAAAATTGGTACCGAAAAAGGAAAAGGGAGTCTCGTTTGATTTGTGGGTAACGTAGTGAAGTAACAACAACGAGACAACAACAACAACAGTGGGTAGTATTAACGTGAGACCGAAGGAAAAAGAAGGAACGGAGAAAAGTTCTGTGGGTATCGCATATAAGAACCGACAAAAAAAAAGGGGGAATACGTTTGTGTTTGTAAAACACAACGACACGGTTAGAAATTCAAATTTCTGGATTCCTATCATATAGTAGTATAGAAGTTTAGTTTTATATTATTAGGAATTCCCGAGAACTATTTATTGATCCCATACTATTAGAATCCCAAAAACTATTTCTGTTTCCCGTACTATTAGGAAATCCCATACTAGTAGGAAAAATCCCATACGTTAGAAAGTGAAGATCATAAGCACATATAAGATGTCTGGTGACGATACAAATGGCACTTCGACACCACCAAAACCCATAACACCAATCGCACAATATCAATGTCCTAAATTGAAAACCACAAATTACACCGTTTGGGCAATCCAAATTAAAGTTATACTAGAAGCACACGGTTTATGGGAAGCGATAGAATCTAAGGAAAATGTGCAAGTAGATGATAAAAAGGATAAGGCAACGACGGCCTTCCTATATCAAGCATTGACCGAAGATGTGATTTTACAAGTAGCGGGTTGTAAAACGGCAAAGGAGTTATGGGAATCACTAAAGAAAAAACACGTTGGAGAAGAAAGAGTGCAGCAAGCACGGTTACAATCATTGATGATTGGATTTCAAACACTCCAAATGAAGGAGGACGATTCAGTGGATGCATTTACGGCTAAACTAAACGGCTATGCCACTAAGGCAAAAGAATTAGGAAAAACATTAGATGAATCACTTTTAGTGCGAAAATTATTAGATTCCACACCAGATAGATTCATTCAAATAGTCGCTTCCATAGAACAAAACAGTGATCTTGACGACGTTACCTTAGACGAGATCATTGGAAAACTCAAGGCATTTGAGGAAAGAATAAAACTTCGAAAAGGAGGACAAGTAGACAGCCAGGAAAACTTATTATTCGCACATGGCGAACACTCGAAAAAGGGAAGGCGATTTAGTAATCGCGGAAATAGATCAAACTTTTCACGAGGAAACTGGCAACGTAATAGGAATAAATATGACTCAAAGGAGGAAGGCTCAACTCACAAAGGAAAAACAAAGTGGAATAAGCGTAAGTGGGACATGAGCAAAATACAATGTCACAAGTGTAAGGAACTTGGACATTTTAGAAAAGACTGCCCACAATCATCAACAACACATGAACAATCAAACCTTATCTTAGAAGACGAAGAACCATCACTATTAATGGCAACACACGAAACTGAACACGAGGAAGTACTGTTGAATGAAGGACAAATTCAACCCGGGAAATATGCTACAATAGATGCAAGCATATGGTATTTAGATAATGGTGCAAGTAACCATATGACGGGAACTAAGAGTCATATTAGAGATATTGACGAAAGCATAACAGGACGTGATCGTTTTGGAGATGGATCGTATGTGAAGATAAAGGGAAAAGGCTCTATATTGTTAGGTTGTAGGAACCACGAACAAAAAATAATATCGGATGTATACTACATTCCCAACCTCAAGAGCAACATACTAAGTTTAGGACAACTCACAGAGATAGGATGTAAAATCATCATGGATGGAAACCAACTGACTTTGTATGATAAGAATAAGAAGTTGTTGATGAAGATTGAAAGATCGAAGAATAGACTTTACAGTATTAGACTACAAATTGACACACCCATATGCCTCTTAGCAAATATAGATAACCAAGCATGGTTATGGCACGCTAGATTAGGTCATTTAAACTTTGACGACATCAATAAGATGACAAGGAAGGGTCTAGTGGAAGGAATACCAAGAATAAATCATGCAGGACAGATTTATGATGCATGTTTATTAGGAAAACATAGTAGGACACCATTTCCAAATCAAGCTAAGTTGAGATCAAAGAACCCTTTGGATTTAGTATATGGAGATCTTTGTGGTCCTATAAGTCCAGCAACACACTCCGGAAAGAAATTTATTTTCTTGTTAGTGGACGACTGTACACGGTTTATGTGGGCTTACTTTCTGACATCGAAAGATCAAGCATTTGACACTTTCAAGAAATTTAGACAACAAATTGAAATGGAAATGAGATTGAAGTTAAGGATGCTAAGAACAGATAGGGGAGGTGAGTTCACATCAAATGAATTCACCAAGTACTGTAAAGAAAATGGAATAGCACGGCAATTGACGGCACCATACTCACCACAACAAAATGGAGTTGTGGAAAGGAGAAATAGAACAGTGCTATCTACTACGAGAAGCATGATGAAAGCAATGAAGTTACCATTAAAATTTTGGGCGGAAGCAGTTAGACACGCCATTTACATACTTAACAGGGTACCTACACGAGCCCTGGTAGATAAAACTCCATATGAGGCACTCTACAACAGAAAACCAAACCTGGAAAACCTAAGGATATTCGGATGCACAGCTTATGCTAAGATAACAATACCTCACTTGCAAAAGCTGGATGATAGAAGTATACCCATGATTTACTTAGGAGTAGAGGAAGGATCAAAAGCATGTAGGTTATACGATCCAAAAGGAAAAAGGAAACATGTTAGCAGGGATGTAAAGTTTATGGAAACAAAACCGTGGGATTGGGATAATAATGGAGAGGAAACAAGTGCACAAGACTCATTTTGGGCTAGTTTTATGGTAGAAGGAGTCGACAATGGAAACACTACACCAGTCAACTTAGAAAATAATAATGATACCTATCAGGAACAGGAATCAATCACTGCTCTAAACTCTCCAATTACCCCACAAACATACACTTACAACCCACACTCAGAAGAGGAAGATGCTACTATTAGTTCAATTAAGAGCTAAAAAAAAAAGGATTTGATGATACACCAGTACGAGGTTTCAAAGAGATAACGGAATTATATAAGGATGCACACGAAGTTGAAACTGAAAGTTTACTATTTACGGAAGAAGAACCACGTAACTACAAGGAGGCATCAACAGATAAGAAATGGATTGAGGCCATGGAGATTGAATTGGATTCAATCAACAAGAATAACACATGGACTCTTACTACTTTGCCTACAAATCAGAAGGCAATAGGACTCAAATGGGTTTTCAAGACCAATAGGGATGCAAAAGGAGAAATCATCAAATACAAAGCACGATTAGTAGCAAAAGGATATGTACAAGAACAAGGAATAGACTTCGACGAAGTATTTACACCAGTTACACGTATCGAGACAGTTTGTTTGATTTTAGCACTAGCAGCATATCATGGATGGCAAGTACATCACTTAGATGTTAAATCTGCACTTTTACATGGAGATTTAAAGGAAGAAGTCTACGTCACACAACCTGAAGGTTTCATTCAACAAGGAAATTCAGGGAAAGTCTACAAGCTCACTAAAGCATTATATGGCTTAAGGCAAGCACCACGAGCTTGGAATATGAAACTTGATCAAACCTTAAAGTCATTAGACTTTAAGAAATGTAATCTCGAACAAGCAGTTTACACGAAGAGAAGCAAGACTTCTACACTGATAGTTGGAGTTTATGTGGATGATTTGATAATCACGGGCTCTCCAAGGAAGGAAATAGACTTGTTCAAATCCCAGATGGAAGATAAATTTGAAATGAGCAACTTAGGATTGTTAGCTCATTACCTCGGGATAGAAGTTACTCAGACAGGAGGAGAGATTACAATCAAGCAAACAGGTTACATCAACAAGATTTTGAAAGAAACAAGTATGATTGAAAGTAATGACACGAAGATACCAATGAATCCCGGTACTAAGTTGGTCAAGGCGGAAGATGGAAACTCAGTTGACGCAACTTATTACAGAAGCCTAATAGGATGTCTCAGGTATCTACTACATACAAGACCAGATCTTAGTTACTCAGTCGGACTACTCAGCAGATTTATGCAAGACCCAAAGGATCATCACCTAAAGGCAATAAAGTAAGTAATCTGATACATCAAAGGAACAAAGGAGCATGGAATTATATACAAGAAGGACGGCGGCTGCAAAATTACAGGTTATAGCGACAGTAGTTATGGAATCAATATTGATCAAGGAAAAGGAACTACTGGAATAGTATTCTATTTTGGAGAATCACCTATTACCTGGTGCACTCAGAAGCAACCAACAGTGGCACTCTCATCATGTGAATCAGAATTCATGGCAGCTACTGGAGCAGCATGTCAAGCTTTATGGTTAAAACGGCTACTTAGTGAACTAACGGGTTGGAAGGAGGAAAGAATAACACTAAAGATTGATAACATCTCAGCAATAGCACTCGTCAAGAACCCAGTTTTTCATGGAAGAAGTAAGCATATCGACATTCGCTATAATTTCATTCGTGAATGTGTAGAGAATGGACACATCAATGTGGAACACGTTAGTGGCGAACTACAAAGCGCATATATATTAACTAAAGCTTTACCAAGGCTGAAATTTGTCACTATGCGTCAAATGCTCGGAGTTCAAGATCTAGGACGAAGCAACGATCAAGATTAAGGAGGAGAATGGGACTCTAATCTCGACATTGCTTGGTGTACATGTAACAAACGAAAAAGCCTAAGGGCTGAACTTGTTAGTTAGATAGTTAATAACCGTTATTCGGTTAAAGGTAGTTAAAGTTAGTTAAGGTAGTTATTTGTTCGGTTGTGTCTTTTACCGAATGGACACAATGGTTCGGTTTGAACCTTGTGAACCTATATATATGTATCGAATGTAAACAGTTGAAAGGTTAGATCGATATACAATTATTATTCAGTAAATATTTTACAACTTGTATCGACTGGGACAACAGAACTTTCATAAAGCTAATAAGCTCAATTTTCATAGCTTAAGAGCTTATCAGCTTGAGCTTAATTATGAACTCAAATAAGTCATAAGCTCAAGCTAACAAGGTCATAAGCACAAAAAAGTAGAGCTTGTTGACTTTTCAAAAGTTCAACAAGCCCGTAAGCCAGACAAATAAGGTAATACAAAGACCCCCAAATTAGTTCGGAGGGTTATTAAGCTCAATATTGCTTTCTACATAGTTTCTTGTGGTCGCGCTTGTACACTAGTCAGCATTAGCGTTTTGTCAGAATCTCTTAAAATCAAATGTTATTTCGTGTAGTTTATAAAAATAATGTTTCATTTTTATCTCCCGCTACAACTACATCTCGGTTTCAGCAACGGTTACTTTTGCCAAAAATACCATTATCATTTGATTATGATAGCTTATATTCTCAAAAATCTTTTGCTCCGTAAAAGTTTTGTCAGCCACAAAGCTTATTTTTTCAAAAAATAAGCATATTCTTTTAATAATATGTTAAACTGATGATTAATAAGTAATCATAAAAGTAACTGATGAGTGCCTATTTACTCATCATTTTATACCCATATAAGACACAAAAATGACCAAAAACACCCAAATAGATCAAATATATTGCAAATATTCGTGGTTTGTGTTTTTATGTGTTTCAGGTACAAAAGGATTGAAAACAAAGAGCAAAAACGGACATTTTTGGATCGTCTCGACAACGTTTGTGTATTTAATCAAGTGAAGACGAAGTCAAAGTCAACCCCGGGATATGGCATTGGAATGAGCGTGGAAAAACGAACCCAAAACCAAAAATCACATTTCACCCATTTACCCTCACCTAATTACCCTAAACCTAAAATTACCTAAACCTTAAACTAATAAATCCCAAAACCAAATCCTAATAAACCAAAATCCGGACCCAAACCAAATCCTAGCCCAATCCACCCACAACCCATTAAACCTTTTAGTTAATAAAATCCTAGTCAAACCATCCCCCCTTATCTTCTTCCCCACTTACCCGCCAAAAGCTAAAACACCATCATACCCTGCACCCTCCTCCCACTTCACTCCAAGCTACTCCATGCCAAAACCAATTAATGCTCCACCCTCCTCACAAGCTATCCACTGCCAAGTTGGCAACCCAAGTTGCAATTTTGGTGCCAAAAACCCAATCAAGGGCTGTGATGATTCCAAGACCAATCGAAGGGCTCAAAATTGATCCAGAGAAGCACAAGAACAGAGAAGAAACCCTAGTTTCAGTAATATAAATAGAACTTATTGTAAGCTTTTCAAGGGCAGTTAGTTAATTAGTATTAGTCGAATTAGTAGTTAATAATATAGTAATTGTAGTTCTAAATTCTCAGAGTTTAATTAAAGTTTATCAAGCTCTGTACTCATTTTCAAGTCTAATAAAAATTCAAGTTCACTGTTAGTACGAATTAAGTTAATCAGTTGTTAGAAATAGATAACAAGCCTCAATTTCTGTTTGTATAAGCTTATATAAACTCATCATAGCTTTTTGTAAGCCTATATTAGTTTAAATCTGTTCTAATTTCAGAAAGTGAAGAAAAGTCAACCATAAGTAAAAAATAAGCACTTGGGTGGAATAAGCTGTTCTGGAAAAGCTGAATGGGTTTCTAGCTTGTTTTTGGATAAGCTCAACTTGTTCACTGATCCATACCTCCTATTCTAAGCTAAATACCATGTGAGTTAATTTTCCATCTTTTTATATATTTTACTGTAACTGTGCAACTGCTTATTGCTAGCTTATTATAGATCTTATCTGCTTATCTCAGTTAAGTAATTGATATTTGAGTGCTTTTTGTAGTTTAAAATTCACTTAAGTTAGTTTTGCTTAAAAACCATAAAAAACCATAGAAAACCATAAAAATAGCTTAATATAGGTTAGGCTTATTTAGAGCTTATTTCCAGTTTGAAAGTTGTTCATTTAGGTTAAATTGACTTAAGTAATCATTAGTGAGTTAGTTTCATAGCTTATTTTGGTCTGTCCTAGTATTAAATTTCAAAACAGTCAGGATAAGGGCTGTTTGGCTCAATGGGTAAAACAGGTAAAATTGTATAAATGGCTATCACTGTTCATTTGCACCCGTTTCAACTTTGATCTAGATTATCTCAGCCCTTGTAAGTTGTTTTCAGTAGGTTGTAGGGTGATTTGAGGCTTTTGGTAGGTTTGAGTAGGATAGTGCAAGATTAGAAGCTAAACTGCCTATATAAGCTTCCTATAAGGTTATGCTTATTTAAGCCTCATTTTTGCATATTTCATGTCCATTATAGTCTATTCCAAGTAGTGTTTAAATCCCTTAGGCTCTTGTTCTCAAATTCACTTAAATCAGTCCAAGTTAGTTAAGCAGACTGAAATATTTGATTTATCCCTGTTAGGAATATAAATATTCATATGAAGGTTCGGTCACCCCGAGTATCTAATTAGCATTTATATAGCTCGTAGGCTTATTTATATTAGCTTAGTATTATTAGTATTAGTATTAATAGTATTAGTCGTATCTATATTTGTGGAGTGGGTCGGGGCTTTCCCCACTGTCAGCTCACTCCACAGCCCACTAGGGGCACCAATATGTAGTTAGTATAAATACCCCTTCCCACACATGGGAAGGGTTGGAACTCTTCACACATTAATCTAACATTTACAGTTTTCTCTCAAAGAGTCTCCCACCTCTCTCTAACTTCTCTCTAACATCTAACTCACAATGGGATTCTTGATCTTTCATGAACCAAGACCACCCGAATCATCCACACAATCAAGAAGGTTATTCCCTACAATTGGTATCAAGAGCCATGGTTTCATCTTGGTCAGATCTGTGGTCCATGGTTAGGTCGATTGATTGTGTGTTGGTTTG
Organism: Artemisia tridentata subsp. tridentata; assembly: GCA_021014915.2. Taxonomy (NCBI): domain Eukaryota; kingdom Viridiplantae; phylum Streptophyta; class Magnoliopsida; order Asterales; family Asteraceae; genus Artemisia; species Artemisia tridentata. The sequence continues at coordinate 133,395,171 of CP139505.1, read as the reverse complement.
ATGTTTTTGGCTGTTCGAACTATTTTGCTTAAACAGTTTTGGTTACATTTTTGTTCGAATCATTTTATTTGGGTTTTATGTTGATGACTTTCATCTTGGGCCTTATCATACATATTTGAGCTTGGATCTTAACTGTGTTGAGAATTCACCTTAGTTGCTTAAACGTGGTGGTTTTTAAATGTGATGTTTTTGGCTGTTCGAAATATTTTGCTTAAACAGTTTTGGTTACATGTTTGTTCGAATCATTTTATTTGGGTTTTATGTTGATGACTTTCATCTTGGGCTTCAATAGTTTAATGTTGTTTTGGTCGGCTAGCTTAACAGATCTAATTTTTTAAGAAGTTTCAACATCATGAGATGTTGGTCTTACTTTGGAGCTATAACTATCATGATTTGAGTTGCGGCAGTATGGGTTTTACCACCTTAACTTTTTCTTGGTTCATTCACAACACTTGAAGTTCATGTCATGAAATGTTTTTTTTTTGTCTTTCTTCGGCCCAAGATCATACTTAAACTGTTTTACTCATATGCACTTGTCTCTAAATCTGCTCGTACCACAAATATCAAATTGTTATCAACTGATAGATCTTGGCAGCTTGGTTTATGTATGTGGTCAAGACTGCTGCTGGTGTGTAAAATGATGAATTTCTTGGATGCGGTTTGTGTATGAATTTTTGGATGGTGTTTGGCTGTTTGCCAAAAATGGGGTAAAAGACAAAAAGGTGAGAGTGACAGCTTTGACTGGTCAAACGCGGTTTGTCTATTGGCTCACAGACTCGGTTTGTCTGTTTAACCCTGGACTCGGTTTGTCCATAATATCATGAACTCGGTTTGTCCTTAATATCATGAACTCGGTTTGTCTATTGGCTAACAGACTCGGTTTGTCTGTTTAACCCTGGACTCGGTTTGTCCATACAATCCCGAACTCGGTTTGTGTTTTGCACGGATGCGGTTTGTATCCTGTCTACTTACTTGTCTGGCACTTAAAAGAACAAAAAGAAAGCAAAGTGATACAGTGATACTTAAACCCAAATAACATCTTCTAAACAAAGCATAAACAAATCCGAATTCATACCGTCAACTCACATGAAACAAAGTCAAATTCACGAAAGTCAAAACGACATTACAACAACTCAAATCCAATCCAAAAACAAAATCATCTAACCACTGCTCGAATCTAGTCGATTACAACAATCAAATCTACTCGAATCATTTCACAACAACAAACTCTCATCTAACCTTAACATCTAACCTAACTCACTTGATCTCATTTTAATTCCTTCTGCACTTCGGTTGGATATAACCTGATAAACTTGAGTACCTTACCCGAGACTTACGCAGTGATCTTGTAGCCTTCTCGATTGATCCCTTGATCCAGAAGCACACGAAGAAGATGGGTGTACCTGTGATATATTTGTTGTGATTCGGGTTGAATTTTGATGGATACTGGGTTTAGATTTTTTATTGTCTGATGATACAGAAGTGGTGATGAGTGTGAATTATTGATCGGTTGATTAGGTGTGATGGGAAAGGTAGGGGGCGGATTTGTTAAGTGTGGGGATTAGGGTTTGTTTGATGTTTGGTGGCTGATTGAGAGAAGAAGAGAAAGGGGCGGATATAAAGTGTGATTAGGGTTAAGTGAAGTTTAAGGTGTGGGTGTTATATACCGGATAATTAGGGTTAATTGGATTTGGGTTTTAATTGGGCTCAATTTGGTTATACATGTAAATTGCATCCGGGTTTGAGAATAAGATTGGGGCTTATGAATCGCATAGTACTACTTGGGCCTAAGTTTATTCATCTCACTCGCTATGGACTGGGCTTGACTGAATTGGTGTCAATCTATTTTGTGGTTATTGACTTCCGAAAATTAGTACAAGTTAAGTTTTTGTTTGGGCTTAAATTTAACAATGCTATATTTTTTGGTATGATATTTGGCGACAAAAGTGGGATGTTTGGATCTACAAAACTTCACGAGGATACACACGTCTCGGCTAGTACTTGGGTTTATGAATGTCTTCGGGATTACAGAGTTGCGGATTTGGTTGCGTAGTCCAATTAGAACCTACCACTTGAGCAAGCTTGCAATTTGATGTTTACGATTTGAGCTATAGTTGTCGAATTACAATTTGTTTAATTGCTATTTGTCAAGTTGCGCTTTGACTTGTTGCGACTTGACGGATTGCGATTTGACCAGTTACGATATGACGTTGCGAGATGACACTTGCGATTTGACTTATTGTGACTTGGTTGATTGCAATCTGACTTGTTGCAATTTGACAATCTGTGACTCGACTTGTTGCGATTTGATCAAGTTGTGATTTGACTTCTGTGACTTGAATTTCGACGATTGGTATTGCACCTCACTCTTGGGTATTCTGGTTGATTTCACGGTTTCTCTTGTAGATTTTAGAAAATCCCGCGAAAGATTCGATTTCTCGGTTTAAGTCTCAAGAGCTGTAAAATCCCGTGAAATTAAGTTTGGACAAGTAGGCTGGACTTGGGTTTAGAAATAATGAAACTTACGAGGTGTGACTAATTTTTCGGGATAAGTTTGTGCTTCAAGATCAGCAGGAATTGGGAAATTATGGTAACTTGGTTGGTTTGTTAATTCACGGGTTGGTGTACTCAGTGTCACAAACATCTCGGGGTGGATGGATGCACGATGTTTGTTGACCCTTGCTCAAGCATATTTAAGGTGATTAGACCTGGATGTTCAAGAAGTGGATATATACAATAAAGGATGGAAGGTTGGGTATATATCACTACCTATATTTAAAGGAGTTACGATGTTGTGCTCAATATAGGTTCTAAATCACAATTTGCAATTTAAGGTGATTAGACTTGGATGTTCACGAAGTGGATATATACAATTAAGGATGGAAGGTTGGGTATATATCACTACCTATATTTAAAGGAGTTACGTTGTTGTGCTCAATATAGGTTCTAAATCATAATTTAGTGCAAGTTTAGGTCGCGGACTTGTTCTTTATCAAGCTTCATCAAGTGATTGTTGTTTCTCAAGCTTCTAATGGGATTGTTGCTCGAGATCTTCTCAAGAGGTAGTCAGGCTTTAAGACAAGAGGTGATCTGTTTGGAGATATGTGTTAACCTTTTACTCACTTTAAAGTCATATGCATTTCATCAAGCGGTTTTGGCACATTACGAGCTTCAATGAATTGTAAATCTACTAAACCATTGATGATGAGGAAATCAAGGGGTTACTACAAGAGAGTCTGAATCACCTTCTTCGTTGCAGTTGTTTCGTTTGTCTCTTTCCATGTTGTGTGCCTGTCAAATTCACATACATCACGGACTCTCAGCTTTGGCAAAAAGGTCATTTCATGTCCTTCTTGAGGGGGAGAATTATCGCAAGTTTCCTAGAAGTTCCGTCCCCAGCGATGTGAATTTTAGCGGTTCCGGTTACAGCGGGTCAGATCGTATCGGTTCAGTCTCCAGCGGTTTGAATCTTAGCAGTGTCGGTTACAGCGGGTCAGATCGTAGCGATTCAGGATTCAGTGGTTCAGTCTACAGCAGTTTGTTACTTACTGTTGTGCAGTTAGTTCTTGAATTTATTTCTCAGATAAATCTCAAGAACTGTAAAATCCTGTACACAGTACGACAACTATTCTGGATCAGACAGCTTTGTTTGATAGGACTGACTATGAGTCATGGGCTCTTCTAAGAATTTGCGCATGTTTCTTTTCCTTTCTGGCTAGTCAACAGCACAAGATGACCACGAAGTTAATCTGGTATTCCTTATTTGTGATTGAAGGTGTAGTTCTCGAAGGCGTCTACTTATTTTATCTTGAAGTCGGGGTTGGTTGGATGCATGACTTTCAATGATAACTTGCTCGTGCGAAAAATTTAAGTTGAAGACTTGGGTTATCTAGTTACCAGCAGTCGGGGTAACTATCACTTAAGAGTTACTGGAGTACTCAGTGTCACACGTCATTGACGTTGTCGATAATCGCAAGAGGTGTTAATGTCTCATACTTTGGTTGGGTATTGAGCACTTAGAGATCTGCTTGGAGCATTAATTCTCTACACCGTTCTTCCAACATTAGGGCAAGCTTAAGTTACAAATTTGGGGATTTCTTCTTCTGGTTTCAGTATTGGTACGTCGGGTTTCCTTCATCAAGTGGTCTCTAATCTGGGTTCAAGGTTGGTTAGTTGGCCAAAGGTTTTAAAAGGTTGTGATGTGATCTGTAATTCTCACAAAATATTCTTAACCCAAACTGATGTTCATCAAAACCAAATCAGTCACGCCACATTCAATCGGTTACTGTCTCACGGTTTCTTCTTGGTTTTGTAAAATCCCGCGAAAGAACTTATTTCTCGGTTTAAACCATAGACTTGTAAAATTCCGTGATAATGGGCTATGCGCTCTTGACCAGGATCGGGTTAAAACCATTATCGAAGTTCAGTTATAACATCACAAATGGCTGGATCGAGGCTTTTAATTGACAAGATGTGACTACGGGGTCAGTTCAGTATTATTTATTTGAGGCTGAAGTGAAATTTCATGGGTGCGTGTACTTAGTATCTGAAGATATCGGGGAGGTTGGATGAAGATTCTTCGAGATCCTTGTTCGAGCTTTCAATACAATGACAAGGACTTGGATATCTAGTTATTTTTTTTTCTTTCTCACTATTACAAAATAACTATCACTTTAAGGAGTTACGTTGTAGTGCTCAGTGTCACACGAAGTTGTGGATATCCAAGAGGTGATGTACGTCTTATACTTGTTGGTTGGTTGGTTGAAGAGTATAGAGTACTTAGGGATTCAATGTTGCACGAAGTCTCTACACCGCTCTTTGTCACGCATTAGTACAAGTTTGAGTCACGAGTTCGGGTTATATTACTTCAATCTCAAGTTCATCATATTGGGTTTTTCTCCATCAGTGGTTACGACATCAAGCCGATAAAACGATAATGGGGTTGTTAACGAGTTAGATGAGAGAAGTAGTAAAGAGAGAGATAATGACGTCTGTACACATCAGTGCAGGCCTCGTTCTTCATCTAATGACGTCTGTACAAGTCAGTGCAGGCCTCGTTCTTCATTAGATGACGTCTGTACAAGTCAGTGCAGGCCTCGCTCTTCATCAGATGACGTCTGCACACATCAGTGCAGGCCTCGGTCTTCATCATTATGACGTTTGAATAAAGCAGTTCAAGCCTCGTTCTTCATCATAATGACGTCTGTTCATATCTGTTCAGGCCTCGTTCATCAAAGAAAAGAAGAGTGTACGCTTGAGTGCACTTTATCTTCAAAAGAAGAGGAGTCTTCTTATTTATGGCCATTCTCATCAACAAGATTCACGCTCTTTCCGTGCTTATTCAGTCTTAAAGTGGATCGGCGCACATTGGAGTATATTCTTATTCACTTGTTCAACCAAAAATTGCAGTTGACAGGCATATGCAATTTTTGAGGGGGGGAAAGGGTGAATAAACAACATGTCAGTCTTCAAGAACCGTCAAGTGGAGCTACTTACCGTTGATGGTATTCATATTCACTAGTTCAATCATCAAAAATTGCAGTTGGCAGGCATATGCAATTTTTGAGGGGGGGAAAGGGTGAATATTATTCTACATGTTGAGTGATGATTGAGATATGGTCATACGACTTCTGAATACGTCAGTTCAGGAGTCGTGCAAACCATGGTTCTCCAACACTACTTCTTCCGTCTATCAAGGTGTTGAAGAACATGGTCATGGAATGCTAATCGTCAAAGTCTCACGGGTTGGTCTAATCAGCAACAATGGGTTTCTAGTCAATGCTTCAAGTACACGTCATCAGGCTACATGTACACATCATGATGATGATTCCGATTAATCGTAACCATCATGGGGGAGAGAAATGTGTACACCAAGGACGCACAACAGGTTCACGTGATCGGGCTTAATCATATATTCCGGTGTTGAGAACCGCAGAGATGATCAGTGGTTCAACTTGTTACCTTGGTATTTACGTTTCACTGCTACGTTATGTGCCGATTAATCGTAACCATCAGGGGAGAGAGAATGTGTACATCAAGGACGCACAACAGGTTCACATGATCAGGGCTTAATATCCAAGGATGGATACATACTATGGATGATCAGTGGTTCAACTTGTTACTTTGGTGCTATACTCAAGACTGAAGAAGGTCGAGTCGTCAGTCTACTCTTCATTCTCTGTTGGGAGTTATCTTCTCATGTGTATGCTGCGGGCTGATGGGTTATATGTAAGGTTACTGGAAGGCATTTGGTGAGATAAAGATGATTGGTATTCTATTCCTCCACATTGGGCAATCTTGAAGAAGGTCGGGTCTTCAGTCTTCTCTACATTCAAGAATGTTGAGCTCTTTTCTTACAACTTGATATTTAACTTAATCCCATGACAGTTCTTGTTTGATGAGTTGTGGAGTTAAGTTAGGTTCAAGTTGTTCCGTAGTTTATGGTTAAGTCCAATTTGTGGTTTAGCCTAACCTCATGACAGTTCTTGTTTGATGAGTTGTGGGGTTAAGCTAGATTTCAGTTGTGGCTCAACTTAAACTACCGAAAGGTTGCTTAAGGTTTTTGACGGTGTCACTCTAGGACGGGAGTGTTTGAAGACTTTAGACGGCATGCATTTGGTTATCAAAAGACTTCTTCATATTATGGGCGTTCATCCAGAGTCTTCTTCTTCTTATTTTTGGGTGATCGTCAGAGGTTGTCAGATTGGGGGAGAGCACTAATTAGGGGAGAGTGATAAGCCAGAATCATTCCCTGATTGAAAGTGCTCACGTTACTCTTCAGCAAGTTAAATGATGGAAGCAGAAAAGATTCAGAATGCTGAGGAGTAATGGTTTTTGGTTCGTATCCTTGTATATATTTTGCTTCTTACATTCTTTTTCATATCTTATACCATTCTTGTAAATAGTTATATAGAAATCATGCTAATTGTAAATAGAGAATCGTAAAATCAGAAAAACCATAAAAATTGAAAAATAGAAAATACCAAAAATAGTTTCACCTAGGCATGTCTTCTGTTTATCGATAACATTTACGGACTTAGAAATGTCATTCAATAATGGCACGGGTCTTTAAATGAAGCTCGAGCAGAAGTTAAAATGGAGGATTAAAACATGTCTAAATGGCTTGCTATTACTTTAGATAGCAACCCGCGCTTCAAACTGGGGAAAGCACGTCGCCAAAAAGACGGCTGTTCCTCCAACTGGGTGATGTTCACCTGGGCATGGATTACTTTATATCCATGTTTCTTCGATCTGATGTACGTTTCAGTGCATCATTTCTTGAAAAAGAAGAGAAGTCTTCTTTGCATACAAATAGTTTTCATTCTATGATTCTTCTGAAAATTATTTGTGAGACACTTGGTGAATATGTGTTGTATGAAATTTGTTTATACTTGGATTATGCATAAAATTTGTCACTCAATCAACGACTACACAACCTCATGACAGTTCTTGTTTGATGAGTTGTGGGGTTGAGCGTGATTTTAGTTGAGGTTCAACTAGAATACGGGTCATTGATTGAGGGGGAGAGTGAATTCAAATTTTATATCATCAAACGGATTCATTGGTTAAATCATACTTGTTAGAAATGGTCTTGTAGTTAATGGGGAATTAGTTGAAGAGGATCTTGCTTAAATATATCAAATGACCAAGTGTGTTAGTTGCTAGAAAGTTTAGGACATTATGTGCAATTTGCTTATAGTTTCCTAGCTTTATGTATCTAGAAGGTTCATTTGTGTTACTTTGGAATCCTCGTATAATCCCCAAAATGCTTTAAGACTCAAAACCTAAAAGAAGTTAGAAAACCAGTTGAGTTTGATGTTCTTGAATGCCCCAATGACATTTGTATGATCTGAATGAATGAGTTTCAAATGTTGTTTGACTTTTGTTAGTCGATTGCTGATCAAGTGTTGTTGATATTGTGCTTATGCTATCAGGATTTGCTTAGGTGTATTGTTATCATGCTTGAATCATGTCCCTAAGATCCTGAGTTGAATATTGATATCTGTGTGAATTGCCATGTGCATGATTGGTATTTGCTTTTCTTGCTAGATAGTGGTTTGACGTAGTTCCTGATTGTGATTTGATTATTAAATGAACTTGGTATTATTATGTGGCAAGCTGCTGAAGGGTAGCTATTAAGGAATAGTGTATCTGTATGCATGTATATCTGTGTTGATATTCTTATGCAGATTCCATAGCCAAAATGAATGTACCAGTTCCCATTCTAACCATTTGATCAGACGTTCAAATTCTATTGATTGGCTCGGAATTCACCACGACAACAACATCGGCAGCAACAACAACAACAACAACACCTTCACCTCCACCACCATCATTTCAACAAAGAAGCACTTACTCAGATCTCGCCAAGTGGAGATCGACAATACTTGAGAAGATTTGTTGGTGGATGGATAATCGATGTTGACCACTGACTCACTCAGAAAAGCGGGTGATTACATCATCTGCGCAAAAAGGTCAATATCATCTGTGTCATAATAATCACTTTGTGCATAATAAGCAGTGAATCTCCCTCTTAGATTAAGGGGGAGCATAGTATGTTTCATCATCAGAACATGTTAAACCTGACCACATTTTCTCCCATGTTTTCTAAAGTATTTAAATCAATTGGGATCACAAATCTCAAAAGGTTTGAAATTTTTGATCGGGGGAGAGAATGTGATTTAAATATGAAACCTGATGAAAATGTGATGTTTTGGATTTAAGTGTAAGCTCTCCCATATGTGCTAAACTCTTTTGTATACCAAGGCACATATTGAGGGGGAGCAAAATGTTTTGGACATAAAAGTAAGCTCTCCCATGTGTGCTAAACTACTTTATATATCGATGCACACATTGAGGGGGAGCAAATATTTTGTGGAAACAAAAAGGATTTGGCATAACATGAGATCGTGACTCAGACTTAACAAATGAATTGACGAAACATATACTGTCATGAATCGAAAGGACATATCCTGGCCGGGTAATAATTTCAAGCTAGTCTAACTAGTGATGTAAGCGTGTCTCGAAAAGGATGTGTCTGAGTAGAGTGTACCGTTTCGAGAAACTTTCTATGGACTTGACCAGGACGGGTAATAATTTCAAGCTGGTCTAACCAGTGATGTAAGCGTGTCTCGAATCGGTCATGTTCACTGAAAGTTGATCAATTCAAAAAGTGCGAGCTCTACCTAACATGTGCAAATTTATAAAACAATCAACCGAGCACATGTTGAGGGGGAGCATTTGAAAAATATAAAACTCTCAAGTGTTTGCAAAAATGTGTTTCAGAATCATGAACACTTGGAGAGATTTTTCAAAGATTTGGTTTGGCAATCGTGGATGAATACCAAAGACCGACCATTTTAATTAATGCATGGAGCTATAAGGATGGTTAGGTTAGGCTCAAGTTCCCACGATCCCGCCAGAGCCGGAGGGATCTACCCAGGGACAATCCACTAGTTAGTGTAGAAGTCCTTAGGTATGATTAAAAAGGAGAAAAGTGGATAAGGGAAAAGTGCCGACTGAGATGGAGCTAGTACTGGAACAAACCCAACAAGGTGCTAGTTATGAAGTCTCGGTATGCACTGAAGGGGTTGAAGAATGAAAAAGAATTGTAAAGATAAAGGGTGAAAAGAAACAGCCCTCCTTACAACTTAGGCAGAAACCGGGTCAATATATATGCTGTCAGAATCACATAGTTGATTGCTGGCATTGAAGACAAAGTATCATGGACCCAGTGATACGCTGCACAACCCTCCCTAGCCACTCAAGGTCCCTCAAAGGATTCTTGTTTCAATTGTCACGGAGTTCAATACATTCCTATCGTCTCTCTCACTCCGAGTTAGATGATATTGAAAAGGTGGCAGTCCTCTCCAGCCTCCGCTCACTAAACCAAAGCGCACTATTGAGTCTAGAGCCACGAGATGCATAATAAGATCTCATAGGGACACGAATTACTTCTACACTGGGTGTTCAACATTAAGGACACCAGTTGTACACTTAAGAGTCCTACGCAGATCTTAGCAATCTGCCAGAACATTTATGAGGGAATTTACAAATGTAATTCTCAATGATTGAATGGAAATTCCTGCCAGGGTCAACATCAAGCAGCCCTGAAAGCAGGTCACTTCGGTAATTCTTTATGGATTACGCTTAGTGGTCACGGCGGTTTCAAACGGTCTACAGTCGTGGAGTGATCTCCAGCGACTCACCTAATCTTTGATGTGCTACGGTTCGATCTTAAAAAGCCCTCTGTGGGTTTTCGATTAGGAACGGTCTTGGTAAGAATTAGAGAGAGTTTTCACACTATGCTGTTAACAATCTCGAAGTTCGAACCTGTAAGTACCGGACGTTTTATTGCTAACTGTCGTATGCAGGAACATCTGGCGATTGTAGCTGATTGCTGTTGCAGCTGTTTGCGGTTGTAGCTGATTGAAGTTGCAGCTGAACGCGGTTGTAGCTGGTTGCAGTAAAGATGCCAATCCTCTACCACATGTTCACACCACATCATCATTGTAACTCAAGATTGTCATGATTAACCTAAAAGACCTTTTACACGGCTTCTGCAAACTCTGATGCTAAAGATCATGACACCAAATAGTGTGAGCATGTCGGCTCAAAGAATAACACATCACATGGAAACATACTCCTGAAAGATGACTTGGAAACAAATGTTGGATGATAAAGTCGAAGAATACTCAAAGATCATCCAAGACAAGGAAAGGTCATCACAAGATCACTGCTGAATGCATGATGTTTCAAGACAATGAAGAATCAAAGACTACGAGCTATGAAGACATCTTCAGAAGACAAAATGCTAGAATTCAAGTTATTATTTCTGGGGTGACCTCCCTTAGGGGGAGATTGTTAGGAATATAAATATTCATATGAAGGTTCGGTCACCCCGAGTATCTAATTAGCATTTATATAGCTCGTAGGCTTATTTATATTAGCTTAGTATTATTAGTATTAGTATTAATAGTATTAGTCGTATCTATATTTGTGGAGTGGGTCGGGGCTTTCCCCACTGTCAGCTCACTCCACAGCCCACTAGGGGCACCAATATTAGTTAGTATAAATACCCCTTCCCACACTTGGGAAGGGTGGGAACTCTTCACACATTAATCTAACATTTACAGTTTTCTCTCAAAGAGTCTCCCACCTCTCTCTAACTTCTCTCTAACATCTAACTCACAATGGGATTCTTGATCTTTCATGAATCAAGACCACCCGAATCATACACACAATCAAGAAGGTTATTCCCTACAATCCCATTTGTAGCCTCATTTATAGATTTTTAATTTGCTCATTTTTAGTTGTTATAAGCTAATTTTTAGCTCAGTTATAGTTGGCCTGCTTTTCTTTCATTCCATATTTTTTTTATATTTTTAGAACTTTCTTTAGAGTGCTTTTTAGTGGCTTGAAAAAGCCAAAAATGCCCTGCACCATAAGAGTATCAGCAGACACTTTTGCTTAATTTCTTCATTCCAGTGCTTATTTCCCATCTTGTGGCTTATGTTAGTGGTCCTTTTAGCTTATTATTAGTTTTCTAGTTTGTTTCAGTTCAGCCTTAGCTTATTAGTAGCTTATCAGCTTTTTCTCTTAATGCTTTAGCTTATTTCATCATTTAGTCAGCTGATAAGTTATTCTGCTTATTTCTGGCTTATTCAGTGAGTATTAAAAATATTCTCTTTTCAAAAGTTAAATATTTTTTATAAGTTTCAAAAAGAAAAAAAAAAAAAAATTAATCAAGTCTCTTATAAGCGGCCACCTTAATCTGCTTTTTCTGTGCTTATTTTAAGTTTTCATAAATATTGACTTTTATAAAAAGTGCTTATAATTAAGTACTTTATCAGTTTCAAAAAGCAAAAATCCAAAATCTCTTCGTTTTCACTATTCACGACACGTTTCCACGAATCGAGAACACAAATTCCATTCAAACCTTCGTTGGGGATAATGACCCGGGTTACACATACTTCACTTGTGTTTCCTTGGAAATAAATTACAAATTGATTTTCACGAATCAGTAACACATTGAGTCATTGGTGTGTAATATGATGAACATTGTTACATTTGCAGTTAAAATCAGGTGATATCAATGTTAGGTTAAAAATCTGAAATGCAGTTAATCAGAGAATTTGGAGACTAACCGTGTTCTTATGCCGATTGTGGCCCCATACGGTGGCTTTTGTACTTTGTAGATTGGTTAGAGTAATCGGTGTGGCAATCGCCATGGCTCGCCGTGCCTATGTGGCACGTTCGCCATGGCTCGCCATGGTACCCCCCATTCGCCATCCCTCGCCGAAGCCACCTTGCTCGTGCAGACGGCGAGCCATTTTAACTGACAAGTGGGCCATTTTTTCTATATCAAATGTTTTTTTTTTCTTAGTTTTCTTGCTTTTTTTTTTTTTAAATAGTGTTTGTGAAGTGTGTGTATTTTGTGAACTGTGTGTGTTGCGTCTGAGGAAGAAGAAAGGGTTAACAAGGAGAAATACATTAATCATCGAATGAAAATTACATTAAGCATCGAATACAAACTACGATACGGTAATGAAACTACAAATTAATTGAAGGAATCATCTGAGACCCAACCGTCTTCGATGATCTGAACTCGCCAGAATAATACTTTCCTTCCATTATGTCAAACCAGTTGTTCCTCAGATGTTCTTCATCCCTGGCTTGCTGCTCCAAACGAGCAGCTTCCTCTTGTAGTTCACGTTGTTCTGTTTCTCGCCTCACTTCCTCATCTTGCTCCAGAAGTCTGAGTTCATCTTCAGTTAGACCAAATGGATTTGGTTCTTGTTCGACAACCGGTGGAGTGTTCACCGGTTCATTTTCTGGTCGGAAAACCGAAAAGATATCTTCCGGTGGAGTGTTGACTGCTTCATTTGGAGGACTGGGGAATTGTTGTGAGAAATCTTGGCCAGGACTGGGGAATTGTTGTGAGAAATCTTGGCGAGGGCTGGGGAATTTTTGGGAGAAATCTTTGCGAGACATTTGCAGTTTTGAATGTTGAGTTTCGATCTTGAATATCTAAAGTTTGAATGTGTTTGTGTGTGACAAAACTGTGAGAAGTCTGGGGTATTTATAGGCTAGAAATTTGCCCCTTTTTTAAATTGAATTTGAATTTTAAATTCAAAATCTATCCCGCTCGTTTTAGATTCGAATTTGAATTTTAAATTCTAAATATAACCCGCCCTTTCTTTAATTTGAATTTGAATTTTAAATTTTAAATATATCCCGCCCATTTAGATTTGAATTTGAATTTTAAAATATCCCGCTCGTTTTTTAATTCGAATTTTGAATTTGAAAGTTCAAACGGTTATAAATAACATACCATGATAGGCAATTTTTCACACACTTGTATATCAAACTTCAAACATTTGAAATGAATAATCGTTGGTCAAAAGAAGAAGAAAACTTTCTAGCTGAAGTTTGGGTTGCAGTTTCACAAGACGTAGACAACAACAATGAATATTCCTTTTGGAATCATGTTGTAGACAAGTTCAACAATCAGACTGGTGGTGACAATCATAACAAAAATATGGTCACGGGTAAATGGACAAGACTTAGCAATGAATGTCAAAAACTCAATGCTATTTACACACATTTGCAGCGTACTAGTGGGGAAAATGACAGTGAAATTCTCAAGAATGCAAAGACCATTTTTGAACAACGATTTGGGGGGAGAAGCTTCCAATATGTTCACGTGTGGGAGGTTGTGAGAAACCACCCCAAATGGGATGAATGAAATGTTTAACGGTTTTGTATGATTTGTTTTCCGTATCGTGTTTATCTTTTCCTGTATCGTTTCCCCTATTTATTTTATGTTTCGTATGTGTTTTAATATGTTATAATGTATTTTTATTTTTAATGAAATGAATTTAATTTATTTGGATATTTGAATAAAAGAAATAATAATAGATAGTGGTGGGGCCCAAATGAGTAAGTTGTGGTATGTTATGGGAAGGGAGGGTTGTAAAAGGAGGTATGTCATGGTGACGTGGCACCTCGTGGGGCCCGAATGAGGAGTTTTCCTTTGCCATGATGCCTATTGCTCTTACTCATTTGTTATTTTGGTTGTAGTCAAACTATTAACCGGCTTGAGTTATTCACTCAGCAGTAAGACCACAAGGTATCATGGCATACCAAATCTCCTCATTCGGGCCCCACAGGGTGCCACGTCACCATGATATACCTCCCTTTACAACCCTCCCCCCTTCCCATAACATTCCACAACTTACTCATTTGAGCCCCACCACTATCTATTTTTATTTATTTTATTCAAATAACCAAATAATTCAAATAATAATACAATACTAAATTTAGGCCTAAAAACTTTAACTTACAATTCTTAAAAATCCGGATTATCACAAAATTTACTCTAAATCTTCGGATCTCAATAATAAAGCCCAAAACAAATTTGTACTCCCAATTTTCGAATTATAGCAAGAAGGCCCAATATTTCTTTTACCAACCCAAGTCCTCTACTTATTTACCCTAATTAATAGCAACTGTATATATCCTCTATCCCTAAATATGTATAACCCTAAACACACATACAACTACACACGCAGTCTTTTTCTTTAAAATAAAAATAGACCTGGCTTTCTTTTTCTTTTGATATTCGAACACCTCAAGAAAGCAAACCACAAATTTCTTATACTCCAAAATTATTTATAAACATTCTAATCTTATTTATAAACAAAGCCAACAAAAAAATCATGGTTTCTGACATAAAGTGCATTCCAAACCCTCACCGTGCAGACGAGCAAGGCAAGAACGGCGAGGCATGGCGAGGGAGGAGGGTACCATGGTGAGGGAAGACGAGCCGTCCACGTTGGCACGGCGAGGGACGAGTAGATCCACACCGAGTGCTTTAACAATACTTCTCGACGGGTTACTTCACCTTTCAGCTTAGCTACATTGCCTTTCTCTCTAGCTATAATTGTTTTTAAATGTATAGAAGTTACCACGTTTTATTATGTTGTGTAGTCATTTTTTTTTACTAAGGTGGTGTTTGATATCGACTTAATTAACTTAATATGAAAAAAACTGAATTCATTAAGTCATATGAAAACTGTTTGTTTGTCACTTAATGAAAAAAGATGACTGAAAATATTAAGTAATAAAACTGAGGGTGTCTGCATTAAGTCATCTCTTAATTAAACATGACTTAACAAAAAATTTTGACAAACAAACCCATATCAAACTTACTAATCTCTTCTATGTTGACACCTGACGAGGTGATTAAGGTTTTCCGTTAGAGTAAATTACATAAATCGTCCTTGTGGTTAGGCCCAAATTGCAAGTTTCATTCTTTTCTCTAAAAAATTGCTAACGGTCGTTTAACAAAGGCAACGTTAGTCCATTTACCAACGATCATTTGCAACGTTAGTCCTTTATACTAACGGTCGTTTCTAATTAACTCAAAATTTCATTTTATTAAAAAAAAAATCTTTTCTACGCGGTTTTATATACATATTTATACGCGATTTTACACACGTTTCTATACATGTTTTTATATACGTATTTATACACGTTTTTATGCACGTCTGATAACGCTCAGAATGAGCATGTTTTTAGTTGCGTTATCATTAGTTTTGTGCATCATATTTGGTTATATTTGTATGTATTTGTTACTTAATCATGAAAAATTGTATATGCAAGCAAATGTAGCCAAGTACATGAAAAGATGATGAAAAGACAAAGAATTGGAGTGATTATGCACATTTGGAAGATTCTCGAGATGGAGACAAGAGAGAAACCACACAAGGACTCAAGGATTTTATAGTGTTAGGATTTTCATGTTCATATATCAAGGAAATATCAAGTTCTATGGAAGAAATCAGCACCTAAATGAAGGATAAAGCATGCGACAAGAAATGGCAAGAAAAAGTTAAAGTTGTGAGTGCATGAAGCATCCAACCGATCGGATGCAACCCGCATCCGATTCGGTTGGAATTTACCGAGGCGAGGAACCGATCGGTTGGTCCAAAAACCGATCGGTTGGACAAATCTGCAGTTACCATTTCGCATTAAATGAAGGTTTTACTTTCCATTAATCATTGGAGTCCGATCATTTCTTGATATTAACTCTGGAGGGACGTTTTGGCTTGAAGAATAAGTGTTCTTACACTATATATTGGACCCTATGCATGTATGCTTAGTGTGACACCCCAAATTAGTAAAAGGCTTACACCAAAGTACTTACTATCTTATTATTATTGCCCGAAAGTCTAGTATTGTTGTAGAAACGTCCAGGAGATATTGAGTTTGAGTCTCAATAGTTTGGTTTGAGTTTGGAGTTGTTTACTTGTCATAGTAGGCGATTGGAGGAGTGTGGTTGTTCTAGTTCCACGATTCTAGTTCTTGTAATTCTAAAACTAGGTATATCTTGTCTTCTTACAATGAACTACTTTTACTTTGAGTTTAATGAAAGTATTGTTTGTTACTTGCGTGTTGTTATGTTGATTGCTATGGAGTAATTTGTGGTATACTTGTGTGTATGATGTAACTAATTGTGGAGTATTCTTATCTTAAAAAGTGATGCATGAAAACATTTCTTATATTATGAGTTTGTTGGAATAATATCTAATCTTGCTTAATTTGTTGGTAAAAACATTTTAAAGAATAAAAATGCCGAAAGGATTTTCTTTATGTTTTTATTCCAAAACGTTAGTGCACGAATTAGTATGGGATATGGTGTGTAACAAGCATCATATTTACTCATTAAAATGGATTTGAAACGATTTCATCACGAGAAAAGGCCGAAAGGATTCGTAGGAATTTATGAGATAAGAATTGCTTTTCAAACAACTAGTGTTTAATAAAATTGTCATAATAGTTAATAAGGCTGAAAGGAGTTAACTAGGAGATTGAATTCTTAGTAATGATTCTTCATGATATAAACCATTGATTGTTAATCATTCATATAAAATTGTGCATCATTACAAGTTACACCAAACTTTATAGAATACTCTATGCAATTGGTTAAGGAATTACACACAAGTATATGTTTTGTTTGATTGGATTCTATTTACGTTTTTGAATTTTCGAAAAAATTGGATTGACAACCCTTTTTACAAAGCTAGTTATAATTTAATACAAATACCAAATCCCTTGGGACGATCTCGACTTACCCACCTTTACTATCACGGACGAGTATACTTGCTCGTATGTGTTAAATAGATAACCGGATAAATCGTGTTTATAAATTTTAAAACTTGTACACGGTAGAGCACATCAAGTTTTTGGCGCCGCTGCCGGGGATTTGAATTGATTTGAATTGAATTGTTTTGATTTTTGTTTGTAATTTTATAAGTTTTGATTTAGAAAATTCGTGTTAAAAAAAAAAAAAAAAAGTTTGGTTGAACAATTTTAATCGGATGGTTACACATCCGATCGGTTGGAGGTCACGGTAAAATTTTTATTTTCTGTTTTATTTAGTCTTTAATGATAGTTTAAGTGTAGTAATAGTTATAATTAATTATTTGTTTAATTAGTTAATTAATGATGATCATAGGATTAGTTTTAATGTTTTAAAGTTTTTATTATAGTAGTTAATGTAATTAGTATATTTAATTTTATGTTTAGTAGTTTAAGAGTTTTTCATTTATTATGTTTAGTTAATAATAGTTATTAGATAGATTAATTGTTTTTAATTAAAGTTATTAATTATGGTTAACTTTTCATTTCTAGTTAATTAGTTTTATTTATGTCTTAATTATCATATTAAAATTTTAATTTAGTTTTTAATTAAAAAGTAAAAAAAAAAAAAAGTAATTTTTTTTTACGATCTGTCCAACCGATCGGATGTGCGAGCATCCGATTCGGTTGGCAAGTTGCATTTTTTTACAAATTGCCTATCCGATCGGATGGAGTTGATTACCGATCGGATGGATGCATCGTAAAATTTGTTTCAATTTTTTTTTTTCAATTTTTCTTTCTTTTTTTTTTTTTTTTTTTTTTTTTTTTTTTTTTTTTTTTTTTTTTATTAGAACTTATTGGTTTACTTGATATGATTTCATTTTGAGTATGTTTCGATTATGACTAACCCTAATGCTAATGATTTGGATTTTTGTGTTTGTGGTTATGTTTTAGTTATTATTTGTTTAGTAAGATGGAAAGTTTGAGCGAAGTTTCGGAGTATTTGAGGAATTTAGAGGAAATGTTCAAGGATTCTGGAGATTCCTTGGAACGTTTGGAGAACATGTTGGAAGAAGTTAAGATGGATCTTGAAAAGGTAGATGAAGTAGGAGAAAATCAAGTTTGTTTGCCAAAGAAGAAAAAGGTTGTTGTGTTCACAAGAGCTCCTCCGAAGGAGTTTGATGCACCACACATGAGGTTTGCTACACCTTGTGGGGTGGAAGGAGTCAAAGCTTGGGATGCTCAATTAAACATGGAGTAAGGAGACAATTATATAACCGATGATGTGCTAGATAAACTTGAGTTTGTTCGCCTTGATTATGAAGATTACGGGATAAAGAAAGTGAAAGATGTGAAAGTGAATATTCACGGTCATAGTTTTAAGGTTGATTTTGTTGTTCTAGACTATGGAAACACCGATGAGCCGGAGGTAATATTTGGCAGGGATTTTCTTGTTACCACTAAGTGTAAATTTGATTTCACACTTGCTGAAATGAGAATTGATATCATCGATTCAGAAAAAGAAAAGGAGGTAGATGTGATGCTTGCGGAATTATGTGAAGGAATGGAAGAAGTCAAGGAAGGGAAGGAAGAAGTTGTTAAAATGGGAAAGGCTAGTAGGAAGAAAGCACCTCTTAACAAATTAACCCAACCCTCCACCCCAAAGAATGATAATTCATCATCGTCATCATCTAATTCACCACCAAACCCACCACAAACCGTTAAGTCTTTGACTCAAGAACAAAAGAAGGCTATCTTGGAGAATTTGGAGATGAAATTTCATGAACTTATGGAGAAGAAACCGGTTATTGAAGTGTTGAATAACTATATGACATACCGTAAGAAATTAGATGCGGTTATGATGGCTAGATCTAGGCTAGAGGACAAAACTTTTGATGAGGTTAGGAGAGAGAGTTGGAATTGTTAGAAATCGATTGAAGTCAAAAATAAAAAGTTTTTTCATTTGCAGCAGAACCCCAACCGAATCGGTTGCGGGTTGCGACTGGTCGGTTGGTACAGACTTTTTTACTCCATCCGATCGGATGGAAGCCAATACCGATCGGATGGAGGGCTCGTTAATATTTATTGAAAATTTTTCAAATGAGCTATTTGGACTTCTAAATCGTGTAGCGTTGGTTCTTATACTCTTATAATAACATATATTTGCGTTTTCTACAGAGTAATGTTGTAGCTTCTTCAAGTTGATTCGGGATGGGGAGATTGGAACCGTGGGCTAAATGATATTGAGCGTAGGGATGTTTGGAGAGATTCAATGATGATGAGGGATAACTATAATTATGATTATTCCATGCCGAAGCTCCAACACTTGGCACGTGAGGCCAATTATGCGGTACCACCCTACAACCCACCAAATGTTCCACCATACCCATTTCCGTATGATCCCTATCCTGGTCTGTATCCTTACCCATATCCTGGGTATGCACCTTTTCCCGAGCCAGTGCTAGTGTATGGTAGAGTTCCCGAGGTTGTAGGTTCGAGTTTCGATGTTGGTGGATCATCATCTGGAGCTGGGCGGCAGAAGAAGAAGAGAAACAGAGTCTATACAGTTTTCGAGGAGGCCGAGAACTATGAGACTAAAGGTAGAGAGGAACCAGAAAGTATGGATGACGATGACGAGTGATCGTCTTGATGTTATGGTTTGTGTTTAAAAAATAATAATTATGTGTGTTGAATAATTTCTATCTCTACTTTCTTTAATTTTTTTCTTTTAGGATTAATAACATATGGTTTGTTTTTAATTTAATTACTTTGTTTGTTTTAGTATTTTGTTTGTTTGTTTGTTTGTTTGTTTTGTTTCATATATTTTTGCAGTTTTTGCAGGGGTGAATTACCGGAAGCTTATTGTTGATCAATATTTGGAGTTGGAGAACTCATTTGCTTATTTATGATCACATATGCGTATGTGTATTTACCCTCGTAGTACCTTTTTAACTAAATTTTTCCCATTTCCTTTACTTTGAAGTTTATTTTTATTACATTGAGGACAATGAAAAACTTAAGTGTGGGGGAGGGAAGAAAATAGGAAAAATAGTTTAATTTTAAATTTTTTAGGTTTAGTAGAACTTTGGACTTAAGTAACTAGAATTCGTTCGCCCTTGATTTTCTAGTTGTTTTCTCACATAATTCATATATTTTAAAGAACTAGATTGTTTTAATGGTAAAAATGAGGCTATTTGAAAATTTTTGGAACTTAATCAAATTATGAGAGCTAATTCATTCTGGATTCGATAACATTTACTAGTACATGTTATAGCCTTTTTCACCTTAAATTGTGAGGATTTAAGCTTTTTTGTATAAAGCATATCTTTATGCTATATATTTTGCTATGAGCGTACCGGTGATTATGTTGATTCTAGAACTTGTACTTGTTATGCATTACGGTTAAAATCACTTTCAAGTGATAAAATATATTCAAATGATAAGAGGCAACTTAGGATTTACACCAAATGGCCATCCGTTTACAAAATATTTTTGCTAACCACATCGGTTAGTTATCCTCGTATTTGGAACCCATTTGTTAGCGTTAATCTCTTACGCTAGATACCCTTAGTTACACCTTCTGAGCCATTCTTTTCTTTTGATTAAATCTAGAAAAATACAAAAATATTTTACACTTTACACCTTAGCCTTACCTGAATCAAGTTCATTCGAAGTTCGAAAACTATTTATTTTTTGATGATTACACGTTGTCCACACTTTGCTATGTGTATGTGTTGTTTCAACGAAGAAGGAGGTCGCTACTCTTATTTGTATTTTTTGTAGCGTGTGCTCATCTAAAGTGTGGGGGTGACGAGAAAGTTTCGTTTGTTTAAAAAAAATGTGAATAAAGTGAATAGCCAATGAGCTATAATGTATGAGTATCAATTAGCCAATGAACTAAGAGGAAATAAGTGAGTATGTGATGCGGAATAACGATCGAAGGAGTTTGGAAAGTAATCATTTGTGGTATAAAGAGTTGGGAACGGAATTTGAACTTGGTTCTTATTTTTTTTTTCTTTTCATTTTGTAGAAATCTATCATATAAATATTCCCATGCCTTATCCCTACCCTTTACCAAATTACTTTATTCGTTGTTAGCTTTCGAGCATCCGGATTAAGTGAAGGCTTTGTAAAGATATGTAGTGCATGGATATTGTAGTGACCATCCGGTTTTTGAGTAACTAAATGACGCGCCAGCGATCTATTACGTATTTTGGTGACCATCCGTTATGCAAATAACGCGCCAGCGAACCAAGGTACACTCTAGTGACCATCCGTTGTTTAGCTAGTCAAAAATACGCGCCAGCGAGCTATTATATTCTTGTATGAAATATTTGAACATTAGCCGGTAACCTTAAACCCGAATAAACGACCTCTTTGATGTTTTATTTTATTGTTTTGATACTTGTACAAGCTTATGGTAAGACACATGTGTGGAAAACTAGAAGGGGGGTTGAATAGTTTTTACCGTTTTAAAATTAATTCGCTTTGTATACTTAACGTGATTTCAAAGTAAAGCAAACAATCAAGCAATATATATAAAGCAAGTAAAGAAAGGAATGATCAAACCACACAACACGGATGTTTATAGTGGTTCAGCTACAAGAACTCTCTTCCTTGCCCTACTCCACTCCTCGAGCCTCTAACTCGAGAGTTTTTCTTCACTAAGAAACAAGCTCCCTTCTAGGCGGAGAAAACCTTTACACGTCGCTTACTCTTTATCCGGTACTAAGCTAAACACCGGGTTCTTTACAAGGGTACAACCACTCCCGTTGGTTCTTTAACAAGGGTACAACCACTCCCGACACTCTATGTGTTTTGAGGACTAAAACACTAACCGGACTCTACTGAATGAATGGTATAACAATGATGTGTGAACACTAACAAATCACACAGTATCTAACTATCAAGACTTGCAACAGTGTGTTGAAGCTTGTATGCTTGATCTTCTTTGCTACAAAAGAGAGATCACTAAGAATGAAATAAATGAATGTAATGGGTTAGTAATGTACAAATGAATGAATATATAATTTAAGCTATATGAGTGATGAGTGTGCTTGAATGATCAGCTTGCTATTTATAGGCAAAACTGAGCAGACAAACCACGGATTTGGCGGACCCAAATTATGGGTTCCGCCCTTGTACTGGTTTGGTTCCGCGGGAACATGCCAACTAAGAACTTCACAAATCTTACCATATCTTGTCTAGTCTTGTCAAGATCTTACAAAGTCAACTCCTTTGCTTCAAGATCTTTCCAAAATATATTGTAAAGTCAACTAAGATTTCCTAATGAGGTATGCCATGATGTCATGTGTATTTCTATTTTTAAGAAATAAAAATAAACATGTAAATGTATATATGTATGCAATGTATAATTCCTAGTGATCATGTGATATGTAAATGTGTTTTTTAAAAAGCTAGTTACTAAAATTTAAAAGACTTTAACATATACTTATGCTTTGCTAAAGATAAACCTTATAATTGTCATTAACAAAATAAAGCAAAGATCGTAAAATATAAATAACTTTTTTAGGACGATATTTGTATTAACAATCTCCCCCTTTTTGTTGATGACAAAACATAAATTTTATTTTTAAGCAATGGAATAAGTAAAGTGAAAGTCTTTTAAAAATATAGGTTAAGTTAGTTTTATGCAAGTTTTAAAAACTATTTTAAGCATAAAAACATGTACTGTGATGTTAACAATGATGTATGAAACTTAATCTTATCTCCCCCTTTTTGTCGAAACAAAAAGAAGATATGCGTAGCGGAATGTGGTGAACATTTATTGGTTATTACTCCCCCTAATTTGGAGTACCAAGAATGATTTAATGATTTTGAGAACTTTAGAAGCTTCCCCTTTGATAATACTCCCCCTAATTGGGAGTGCCAAGGTTACGATGCATGAAATGATGCTACAAAACAAAAGTTAGTGTAATATGCTCCCCCTTGATCCATACTCCCTGTTGCTAGGGTACCAACGTATGTGATTCAAGGTTTATGAATGAACCTACAAAAACAATAGTTAATACATGATATTCTCCCCCTCGATCAATACTCCCTGTTGCTAGGGTACCAACGTATTTGATTCAAGGATGATAAATGCTACAAAACAAAGGTTAGTTGTATATAAATCAATCCAACCAAGTAGCATAATGCATATGTAAAGGTTCAACCAAACATGTAGTTCAACCCGTTTGACTTAAAAAAGTCAACTAAGTAAAAATGTCCAAACCAATCACAAAGGTCAAACATAGATACCTTTAACCAACCATATATATAATGATGCAAATCAACCAAAATATTATGCCAAATAGTGATCACCCATAAGCATAAATATAACATCCATTAATTGAAAATTTGTTTGTGACATAAGTCACAAAACATGATGTTACAACATAAAAAAGAAAGCAACCTAAACAAATCCTAAAAAGTCCTAAAAGTTCCTATAAAAGGAAACTAGGAAGAAACTTAAAGCGCCTATTTTGGAGGGTTGGTCAGGTTTAGTGAAGATCTGATGGAGGCAAGCCAAATAGATTCTAAATCCTTTGTATCACGTAAGTGAGAGTCCATCATGTTTGAAGAGGCGTTAAGAGGATCAAGTTCCTCATTGCCTTGAGTATTTGGTTGGTTGAGCCACATTGATTCATCAATGGCTTGGAGTGTGGCAAGTAAATCATTGGGTTGAAGGTTGGGTGAATGTGGAGGTGATGATGCTTTTGTCACTTGAGGTGATGCTGGTGGTAGTGTGGTAGCCACAGGTGTTATGGTAGGTGATGGTGATCTTGGTTGAGATGAAGTAGGTGATGGTATGTTAACTACTGGAGTTATGATGGGTGTTGTAGTAGTAGTGTATTTAGTAGAGAAGTTTATATTAGGAATGGGATTTATGAACCAGTATGGTCTGACACTTATTCGTGTTGTCCTTCTGTGTGGTCTGGACATGTAGGAGTTGTTTGATTTATGCATTGTGAGAAGGTTGTTTAGGAATGCAGGATTAATGCTTAGAGATGATGGCAAAGGTGTGTGTTGTGACTATCTAAAGCTTCTAATTTATAGTCTCTAAGGTTTATGGAAATTGGTGTTTGGATTTGATGTTTAAAGAGATGTTGGTTTCCAATGACTTGGAGCAAGATAAAGTGGTTTGTCATTTTATCAAAGTCAATCCATAGAGATGGAGTTGACATGAAGATATGCAGGTTCATGCAGAGGGTGAGCAAAAAGCTAGTAATGTGATTGATTCACGGATTCCAAGGAACCAATTAGAGGGGTCCTTGGTTGTTACAGAAAGGTAACTTGGATGGAAAATTTGAATATTCAAATTTTGATGGGAAATGGATTTCTTATGATTCTAAGTGTTCCTAAATGATCCTAATGTGCCTAATGATCAGTGGAATAATCCTAAGAATTAGAATCAATAATCTGAGGATCGGGATTACTCGGGAAATTTGAAAGAGTTACTGTTGGAGTTGGCGGAGCCAATCGATAACAGGTGCGGAACTAAAAGTTTGGTTCCGCGGAATCCGCAGGATGAAGAATGGCGGAGCCAAGAAATACAACAGACGGAACCCAATTTTTGGTTCCGCTAGATGGAAATGCTAATTCTTAACATAGAGCATGTCATATTTTCCGATACCCGTTCAAATACCGAAAATTTTCCTAAAACATATGTAACTACTAATTTGTAATTGATTAAAATCAAAAACACAGATTCTAACACACGTTTGCATATAGATCAATAAAATGATAATAACTTACCATAAAAGGAGGTTAAGCCAAACGGTGGTTTAAACATGGAAAATCGATAACAACAAGTGTTATCATCCTGCATTGTTACATAAAAGTTAAATACCAACATAATATCCTAAGAAACATACAAGTTCATCACATCATTGTTTGAAAATTTCTTATACCAAACATTCCCTAACCCTCACTACTTGTTCATCTTCTTGTTGAGCTTCATGATCCACCGGCCTATGTTCTTCATCATTCCTTTTGTTTGTCGAAACTCCTCTGATTCGTTCGCGATAGGAGGAAGTTGGCTCATGTATTCGGGTGGAGAGATCCTAGAATTTGGAAAACCATCCTCTTCACTAACGGATGATGATGATGATGAGGTAGGAGGATGAGCACGTTTTCCTCTTGCTACGGCTACCCTATGATCACTAAGTGGTACAAAGGTGTGGTCAATTTTGGTGTAGTAGGGAAGGAAACCACTAGCGTTTCGAGGAATAGGTGCAAAAGCTCTAAAGAGACGGGTAAGAAGCATCCCGTACGGCATGGCGGTGGTACCCAACACCGGAATATCGGCCATTCTTTTGGCGATATAGTAGGCTAAGTTGAATTGTTGGTGGGTAGACACACAATAGAGCATGTAGCATAGGCTTGCATTTACATGATCCCTATTTCCTATGGTTCTAATGACGTTGGCTCTAAGAATCTCTTCTAGCTTCTTAAATTGAGGTCTAAGCTCGTTGAGCTCCATTCCAAAAGGATCCCTATCCACTTGACGACCTCGACTCATCCTAGTTTGGTTGTTTCTAGGGTTAAAGAGATGTTCACGGATGGTTTCTTTAGGAGTTAGGGATGTGTCGTATGGATGCATACGATCAAGGTTGGAATCTAGGATGGACAATGACCATTTGTCCGAATAAAAGCAAATTCCTTGACCCGGGATTCCTAAAACATCCGCAAATTGGTTTAAAGGTATGTTGAATTGACTTTGGTTGACTTTGAAATGGACGTTCATGTATCCAAAGTCATTGGTGCTAAGACCTACGGTAGCATAGAATTCAAGTATAAACCTAGGAATAATGGGTTCATCTATGTCGAGAAGACAATCAAATTGGATAGCGGCTAATTGTTCACGGATATTGGTTCCTTCTAAGAATGAGGGATCTACGGTTCTACCTTCGTGAACATAACATTTTTCTAAAGCCTTAAAGATTTTGACTTGGTCTTCGGTGAGACCTTTGGTTTTGTGTTGTTGAGGTAGGTATTGAGGGTGTCCTTATGGTCATAATATGTCGCGGGAGGCATGATTTTCCTAGACACGAAAAATATATAGTTTAGTTAAAACTATTGAAAATACGTATATATTTCTAGTGTGTGCCTATATGGGGACAATGTGGAGGTGCGGTTATCTCGACTCCTTTTGATGCATGAAAATTTTGTTAATGCAAATTTTATAACAAAAATGAAAGATAACCCAAACGCTCCTACTTCAATGTAGCTTCGATTGAATGTACCCGAAAATACATATTAGTTATGTATTCCCTTTAGCATTCAAGAGACATTATGCAAGTGATGTTTAAAACATAACGTTTTCTATTTGTATGAACAATGTTAAAAAACGGTTTTTCCTAGTCGTGAGAAGATTTTGATAAAAATTTCTCATGGGGTTTTTGATGAATATTGATAATGTCCTACAAGATGCAATTCTTAACTAAGGAAAACATGATTTGTGATGCAATTCAGTAAATATGTTTCATGATTTTTCTAAAAATATGCATAAACCCCAAGTTTTGATTTTGTGCAATAAATAGAAATCCTAGACTCAGATCAGGAATGTAGATATGATTAGGATACTTACAGAGATGATTAGAGCACAAATTGGTTGTGGAAGATGACCTAAATTGTGAGTTTGGTGTGATAAGGGTCGAGTTCCAGTAGGATGTATGTTTTTGGGGAATGTGATACACTGTATAGGGTGTTTGTTTAATATACTAAAAAATTGGCCTGGAGACTCATGGATCTGGCGGAACCAAAACAAGGGGTCCATCCTTGTTGTCGTTTGGTTCCGCAGGATCAGACTTGGATTTTTGGTTATTGTTGAGTTTAGTTAATCTGCGGTTCAAGCTAAGGTTTTATCTACTCACTAGGTTCCATTAATCCTAAACCTAGTCTAAGAAGGTTGAAAGGTTCTCTCTTAAGAGGTTTTGTGAGGATGTCGGCAATGTTGTCCTCTGAGGATACTTTCTCGATTGAGATGTTTCCCTTCTGAACATTGTCACATAGGAAGTGGTGACGTATTTCTATGTGTTTAGTTCTAGCGTGTTGGACTGGATTTTTGTTGAGGTCGATTGCTCCTTTGTTGTCGCAAATAATGGGAATGTCGTTGAGTTGAATTCCATAGTCGACGAGAGCTTGTTTCATCGACAGAGCTTGTTGGCAAGCTTTTCCTGCTGACACGTATTCGGCTTCAGTTGTTGATATTGCGAGGGTCGTTTGTTTCTTGGAAAACCATGTGGTAACACAATGTCCAACAAAAGTACAAATAGCACTTGTACTTTTTCTATCGACATAATCACCGGCATGGTCTGAGTCGGCATACACTATGGTTTCTACTCCCGTTCCTTTGGGATACCATAATCCTAAATGTGTAGTGCCTTTAATATACCTAAAGATCCGTTTAACAGCTTCAAGATGGGATATTTTGGGATCTTCTTGAAAGCGTGCACATAGACAAACACTAAACATAATGTCCGGTCTACTAGCCGTGAGATAGAGTAAACTACCAATCATTTCCCTATATTTAGTGCTATCTACGGATTCACTTTCGTCATCCTTGGTGAGTTTGGTTTCGGAAGACATTGGTGTTTTAATAGGTTTTGAGTCTTCAAGACCAAATTTCTTAAGCATATCCTTGATATATTTAGATTGGTTGAAGAATATCCCATCTTCTAATTGTTTGATTTGGAGACCTAAGAAAAAGTTTAGTTCCCCCATCATACTCATTTCAAACTCGTCATGCATGATTTTTGAAAAATCGTCGCATAACTCTTGATAAGTTGAACCTAATATAATGTCATCCACATATATCTGGACTATGATAATATGTGATCCCTTTTTCTTGGTGAAAAGAGTGTTGTCTACTAGGCCCATGGTGTACTTATGGTCAACTAGGAAGGTCTTAAGTCGATCATACCAAGCTTTTGGTGCTTGCTTAAGTCCGTATAAAGCTTTCTTAAGTTTGTAGACATGATTAGGTTTTTCAAAGTTGGCAAAGCCGGGAGGTTGTGCAACATACACTTCCTCATTTATAAAACCATTTAGAAATGCACTTTTAACATCCATTTGGAATAGTTTAAAATCGTGTGCACATGCATATGCAAGTAGTATTCTAATTGACTCAAGCCTAGCGACGGGTGAAAATGTTTCGTCGTAATCTATCCCTTCTTGTTGATTGTAGCCTTGTGCTACAAGCCTAGCTTTGTTTCTAGACACAACGCCATTTTCATCCATTTTATTTCTAAAAACCCATTTTGTTTCGATTATGGTTTGATTTTTAGGTTGTGGGACTAATGTCCAAACGTCATTTCTAATAAACTGATTTAATTCTTCTTGCATCGCAATGACCCAAGATTCATCTTTTATAGCCTCATTTATATTTTTAGGCTCAATAGTTGAAACAAAACAAAAGAAATTACTTTGGTTTTGAGCTTTAGATCTTAATGTTCTTTCATTAATTTTTCCTATGACGTTTTCTAATGGATGACTTTTGGTTTCTTTGATGTTGACTATTTCTCTTTTTACCGGTTCATCTTCTTTGTCATTTTCTACATTTTCTTGGTTTTCAACCATTTGACTTTCAACTAAGTCATCATCTACCAAAGGTGATGTCTTAGAGGGAGGTGGACTTTCGTCGAATGTTACGTTCAACGATTCCTCGACTCTTGAGGTTTCTTTGTGAATACCCGAGGAATACACCTTCATACGACTTTGGGTCGAACTTGGTGAGATAATCCTTAGTGTTTAAAATGAAGCACTTGCTTCCAAAAACTCTAAAATATCCTAAAGTAGGCTTTTTGCCTCTATATAACTCATATGGAGTCTTTTTCAAAAATGGTCTGATTAATACTCTATTTAAGATGTATGTGGATGTATCTACGGCGTGACACCAAAACTTTTGTGGTATGTTTTGTTCATTTAACATAGTTCTACTCATTTCTTGAATTGTCCTATTTTTGCGTTCTACTACACCGTTAGATTGAGGAGTTCGAGGAGCCGAGAAATTATGTGTTATGCCATTAGCATCACAAAAAGCTCCGAATTGGGTTTCGTTATCAAATTCACAACCGTGGTCGGTTCTAATTGACACTATACTATTTCCTATTTGGTTTTGAATTATCTTACTTAGAATTTCAAACTTAACAAATGCCTCGTTTTTTGTTTTCAAAAACTTTGTCCAAGTATACCTAGAGTAATCATCGACTATTACCAAAGTATAGAAGTTTCCTCCGTAACTTTGTATAGCGGATGGACCAAACAAATCCATATGTAATAATTCTAGACACCTAGATGTGGACACCGTGTTTTTAGCCTTATGGCTATTATGAACTTGTTTCCCAATTTTGCAAGCATCACAAAAGTGTTGGTCGTATTTCAACTTGGGTAGGTTCCTAACGAGTTCCTTAGATGATAAGGATTGGATTAACCTCATATTGGCGTGACCTAAGCGTCTATGCCATAGAGTTGAGTTTTCGTCCAAAGAAGTAAGACAAAGCTTGTCTTTAGGTGTTTTGTCTAATTTCATAACGTATACGTTATTCTTTAAAACACCTTTTCCTACGGTTATACCGTCTTTAAGTATTTTACTTCCATTTTCACTGAAAAGGACGTTATACTTTTTACAGCATAATTGACTAATACTAAGCAAGTTAAAACCTAAATTATCTACATGAGCAACATCATCAATAGTGAGAGAGTCATGAGAGATTGTACCTTTCCAGATGATTTTACTTTTAAGCTTGCTACCGAAAGTGACATTACCTCCGTCGTACACTTGGTAGGTTGAGAAAAGGCTTTTGTTTCCCGTCTTGTGTCTTGAACACCCACTATCTTTAATCCACTCATCTGGTTCTAACCCAACTTTCAAGCAGACCTAAATTCAAGAAAAACTCAAGCGTTTGGTCCCC
Source organism: Artemisia tridentata subsp. tridentata (assembly GCA_021014915.2). Taxonomy (NCBI): domain Eukaryota; kingdom Viridiplantae; phylum Streptophyta; class Magnoliopsida; order Asterales; family Asteraceae; genus Artemisia; species Artemisia tridentata. The sequence goes on along the minus strand of CP139505.1, from coordinate 133,365,109 downwards.
AATATCTCATGGGTCCATTTGGGTTAAACATAACATTATCATGGTTCATGTATGGAAATGGTGGACAAATGTTCCATGGCATGTAGTTGGGACCTTGATAGTTTCTAGACATGTTTTGGTTCCAACTATTTTGATAATGATGCTGTGAGTTAAAGTTACTCTTAGGAAAGGGGTGTTTGGGAAAACTAGTTTTAGGTCTCTGTTGAACCGTTTTAGTCCTAAACTCATTCTTAACTTGACCTTTTCCTACAGTAACCGCTGATTTTTGTTTGTTAACAGTTGTACTAGTGCTAGGTTTTCTAGTGACCATAAACGAACTCAGTACGGTCCGAAGTGCAAGGCTTCTGTTCATCAACAGTACCCGCGGACCCTTTAGCCATAACTGGCGGAACCAAATTTTTGGATCCGCCAGATCCGTGGGTGTCTGACTTTGTTGGAACAGTTTCTTGTACTTTCACAGTTTGTTTCTGAAAGTCATTTAAGTTTCCTAGTTTCATAAAACCTAGTCCGGTTTTATCATGAGGTAATTTTTGAATCCTCATTATCTCATCTGCACAGCTTATATTTTTATCAAACCTTTTAAACTTAGAGTTTTGTTTGATAAGTTCTTCCTGTGTGGTCCTAAGTGTTTCTAGTTCAAGTTTTAGTTCCTGACAAGACACACATGTTTCTTTAACATTTTACCCTTTTCTAATCTTATAGATTTTTCTTTTAACCAATAAACTTCGTTTTCTAAAAGTGTCGTTTTGGTTTTTAAGAACTTATTTTTGTTTATGATTTTTAGGGTAATTTCACACAGTTTGTTATATTCTACTTCTAAGGTTTCATCATCAATAGATGAGTATGACGAGTCAGAGTGTACCTCTTCTGAGTCATGAGCCATGAGAGCAACTTCGTCATTCTTAGGCTCATCGTCATCACCTTCACTGTCACTCCAAGCTCCACTAACAAATGCTCTTTGAGACTTGTTCTTTGGAGGCTTTGGACATTCTCCTATTAGATGACCGGAATCCCCGCACCTAAAACACTTCTTATCTACTTTTCCTTTCCTATCATTACGGTCTTTCCGAGAATATTTCTTTTCTTCACGAGGTTGTCTTACAAACTTTCCTCGTCTCCTGAAGAACTTCTTGAAATCTCTTACGGCCATGGCATACTCTTCTTCTTCACTACTCGAACTAGACTCTTCATCATCACTTGACTCTACCCTAGCTTTCAAGGCAATGGACTTCATCTTCTTCTTTTTGCCTTTAACTATTTCTGAGTCTTTTTCCATTAATCTCATGAACTTTGAGATTTCCGATGAGCTCGTCCAGTGTCATGCTTGAAAGATCCTTGGATTCTTCAATAGTTGTCACCTTTTCTCTCCACTTCGGATGAAGTGCTCTAAGAAATTTTCTGACAAAGTTCTTACTAGAAAAAGATTCGTCAAGTGCTTTAAGAGAAGTAATTATAGTATTAAACCTAGCAAAAGCACTATCAATGGTCTCATCTTCAGAGATAACAAATTGTTCATATTGTTGAACAAGAAGATCAATTTTGTTATCTTTGACTTGTGAGTTCCCTTGATGAGTGATAATCAATGATTGCCAAATATCCTTAGCCGTTTTACACATAAAGACTCTTTCATATTATTTCTTAGGTAAAGCGTTATAAAGCATCATTTTAGCTTCATTGTTTTCGGCAATCAACTTCTTTTGCTCATCACTATGACGAGTAAGAGAAGTACCCTCATCCCGACCACCTAATACATTTGATATAGGTTTATAATCACCTTCTACGATGATATACCATAGATCTATGTCCTTTGACTTCACATAAGTTTCAAAGGGATTTTTCCAATATATGAAACAATTTGGTTCAAATAGTGGTGGTCTTTGCATAGATTGCCCTTCTTTAAAGTTTTCAAAATCCATTGATCGTTTCAAGTTTTAAAATACAATATATTTTGAAAATCTTGAGTAATGTAGCTCTGATACCAATTGTGGAAAACTAGAAGGGGGGTTGAATAGTTTTTACCGTTTTAAAATTAATTTGCTTTGTATACTTAACGTGATTTTAAAGTAAAGCAAACAATCAAGCAATATATATAAAGCAAGTAAAGAAATGAATGATCAAACCACACAACACGGATGTTTATAGTGGTTCGGCTACAAGGACTTTCTTCCTTGCCCTACTCCACTCCTAGAGCCTCTAACTCGAGAGTTTTTCTTCACTAAGAAACAAGCTCCCTTCTAGGCGGAGAAAACCTTTACACGTCGCTTACTCTTTATCCGGTACTAAGCTAAACACCGGGTTCTTTTCAAGGGTACAACCACTCCCGTTGGCTGTTTAACAAGGGTACAACCACTCCCGTTGGTTCTTTAACAAGGGTACAACCACTCCCGACACTCTATGTGTTTTGAGGACTAAAACACTAACAGGACTCTACTGAATGAATGGTATAACAATGATGTGTGAACACTAACAAATCACTCAGTATCTAACTATCAAGACTTGCAACAGTGTGTTGAAGCTTGTATGCTTGATCTTCTTTGCTACAAAAGAGAGATCACTAAGAATGAAATAGGTTAGTAATGTACAAATGAATGAATATGTAATTTAAGCTATGTGAGTGATGAGAGGGCTTGAATAATCAGCTTGCTATTTATAGGCAAAACTAAGTAGACAAACCACGGATTTGGCGGACCCAAATTATGGGTTCCGCCCTTGTACTGGTTTGGTTCCGCGGGAACATGCCAGCTAAAAACTTCACAAATCTTACCATATCTTGTCTAGTCTTGTCAAGATCTTACAAAGTCAAATCCTTTGCTTCAAGATCTTTCCAAAATATATTGTAAAGTCAACTAAGATTTCCTAATGAGGTATGCCATGATGTCATGTGTATTTCTATTTTTAAGAAATAAAAATAAACATGTAAATGTATATATGTATGCAATGTATAATTCCTAGTGATCAAGTGATATGTAAATGTGTTTTTTAAAAAGCTTGTTACTAAAATGTAAAAGACTTTAACTTATACCTATGCTTTGCTAAAGATAAACCTTATAATTGTCATTAACAAAATAAAGCAAAGATCGTAAAATATAAATAACGTTTTTAGGACGATATTTGTATTAACAACATGAATCATGACTGAGTAATGAGTAGTTTACCAATCAATTTCCCTTAGAGTGTTGAGTGAATTTCAAAATTCTTCGTAAGGTGCTTAGTTATGTTATCAGGCTCAAGATTAAATTGTTTATGTTTCAAGAATATTCACATTTAAATTTAAATTAGCAATTATTCCTTCGGAATAGTTGTTAGATTTTTGGAATCACGATAACGATACCATTGAAATCATTTTTCTAAATGCTAGACTTGCTTGAGGGCGAGCAAAACTCAAGTGTGGGGGAATTTGATAATGCTCAAAATGAGCATGTTTTTAGTTGCGTTATCATTACTTTTGTGCATCATATTTGGTTATATTTGTATGTATTTGTTACTTAATCATGAAAAAGTGTATATGCAAGTAAATGTAGCCAAGTACAGGAAAAGATGATGAAAAGATGAAGAATTGGAGTGATTATGTACATTTGGAAGATTCTTGAGATGGAGACAAGAGAGAAACCACACAAGGACTCAAGGATTTTATAGTGTTAGGATTTCAATGTTCATATATGATGAACTCAAATAAGTACATTTTATTATCATCATTTATCCTATTTATTTGACTTGTTTTATTATATTATATATGAGAATCGATACATTAATGTTTACTTTAGTGATTCTCAGGTAAAAACAAGCATTATGTGAAACTTGGCGATTTTGGACTAATTATGGAAGAAAACAAGCGAGATGTCAAAAGTCTGCTAGATCAAGCTCGTTCTACTCCAGATACGCCGCAACATACTTCTAACATATGGCGTATCACTATCAAGATTTCACAAGTTACAATCCAAGTACATGCGCCGCATACAAAGATCAAGTTACGCCGCATCTGAAGACGGTGTACGAATATTCCTGAATATATTAATCTTGGACCCCACGCGAAGTTAAGTCAATGCGCCGCATCTATCAAGTCTATGCGCCGCATCTATCCCTGAGACAGAAACTATAAATACCCCAAGGCCAGACGAATTTCGAGACACGAAGCTTAACTAAAAGACCGAAGACCATATAACCCTAGAGCCGAATTCAGACGACCAAGCAGCACAAGACACACCTAAACGAAGATACAAGAGCTGTAAGAAGGTCCTGCATGTATTCAATTCATTAAGTAGTTTTGTTTTATTGTATTAGTACACTTTAATTCATCAGGATTGATGGGCTTGTGTCATGTGACTACGGAAAATCATGCACTCCCCTTAATATTGCTTTCCCATTAATTAAAGTTTATATGTTGATGTCTTTGGTGACTTTTATTAGTGCATTGATAACCTCTGTGTCTAGCTGAGCATTGCTTGGGTCGCCATGCCCCTTCCTCGCCTATCTATTCTAGCGTATACGAGACGTGGGCATCAAAAATGCCCAATACTCTAGAAAAGTAGGATAGACATAAGTAATCATTAAGGGTTTACTCGCCGATAAGATTAGAGCCAACGAGAAAGGTTTAATTGTATACACTTCATATAAAACTAGCAATAAAACAAGTGACAAGCTACTTAATTATCAGGACAGGTCTTCTTATTGTCTCGAGTATCTATCTGTGTACGTGTGTGCTAATCGCTGATTCGTGCTCATTAGTTTAGTTTTCTAATTAATCATAACCAAACCGTGCCAGTCTCTCAGGCTGAACCCACTTGCGTTAGATTAGATTGTATAGCTAACTTAGGATATTAAAATACTGATTAGAATAACTAGATAATACGTTCCACTCTTAGTGATCGACACTCTACTTACCATTATATTCATACTGACCGGGTACACTGCTCGTTAAGTGTGTATGTTATTGATAAGTCGGCTAAATATAAATTTAAAACTTGAGTAGGCATTAATACTGCTAAACCGCAACGACACGCGCACGCATCAAGTTTTTGGCGCCGTTGCCGGGGAGTGAATTGTTATTATCTGTTAATTTGATTAGTATTTTAATTAGGTTTTTCTTTTTAGTTTTTTTTTTAGATTCTAACCACTAACCCTGTTATATATTAGATAGATTGCATTCATTGTATTATTTGCATATTTTCTGTTTTTATGTGTTTTTGTTTCTGTAATTTTTGTTTCTTTTTGTTTGTTTTTATTTTTGTTTTTTCTTTTTCTATTTTTTTGCATTCTGCTATCGTTGTACTGTGCTAATACAAATGATACGGCGCATCTGTTTTCACAGATACGGCGTATTGCGTTTAATTTTTATAAAATACAACGCGTTTAATAAATTCGAGTACGACGCATCTTTCCCCAAGATACGGCGTATTCTGTTTTTAATAAGAAATTTTTCTAAACCCTAACGCCATACGACGCATCTGTTTTAACAGATACGGCGTATTTTCTATTTAAATTAAAAACAGTTTTTCGAATTTTTAAACAAAAAGCGACGCATCGATTTTTATCGATACGGCGCATCGGCTAAATCAAAAATCTTGTATTTTGAAACGTAACGAAAATACGGCGCATTAGCTTTTGTTAATACGACGTATTTAATTTAATAAATATAGTCGATTTTTGATATTCACTTTGATCGTTCCACTACTCTCGTGCACAAGTTGTTTACTTTCAGAATAAATGATGGCTTAAGCATCGCTATGAAAGACTACATTCTGAACCGAACCAAGAGACGCTAGCTGGAGTGATCAGACTTTTGACAACTGAAAGGCTGTAGTAAGACAACAAGAGTGGAGGAAAACTCACTACTGGTAACATTGAGTGTCTTAAATTCTTAAAATAGAATTCCAGGTATCCTCTACAATAATTCGCCTAGCCTAAAGGAGAGTTCTCTGAAACCTCTCCCGAATATAATCTCAATTTTGTTACCCATATAATGCATCTGGTTTAAATTATAATCTTAATTTTGTAAGCTTAAAACGATATTTGCTCCTAACTCAGAACAAATCGTTATCCACTAAACAATAAGATTATAATCATTAATAAAACGTATATGCCTATTGCTCTTATCTTGAATTTATATATAACATTTGGTATACCGTTTTACCCCGATTTGATGTATAAGGAAATGTGTTGCGGAGGCCAAGGTACGTTCCTTATTTAAATTTAGTTCACTGTCGCAACAATACGGCGGATCTTAGTATTCTAAGCGCCGTATCTCTGACTAATTAACACTTATTGACCAGTCAACGAATTTAGATAAGATACGGCGCATACAATTATGCGATACGGCGCATCGTATTTACCCTATAAATATGAAAGAGATGCGCCGGATTTCAACTTCTTACCCAAATTTACACACAGTAATACGCACACCAAATTAAACCCTTTAATCCGAAGTGCTTTTCTCGAATCAAAACCTTCTAATCCGAACTCTAGACCGAATCCTAATCATAATATAAGGTAATTATTCTATTTAATTTTGTTCAATTTAAAAATTAGGGTTTATGCAATAATTCGATTAGGGATTGAAATATTTAGGGGATTTGATTAGAACTTGGACTAGATGAATTCCCCTATGTTAATTTTTGATAGACTATTGAATTAAAAGCCAATTTGATTCGAATGAAAATTAGGGTTCGGGGGATTATTTTTGAACTTTGGAGGGAAAATGAAGTAACAGAAAGTTTTAGATATTGATATTGGGATAAATGGAACTGTGATGTTGAGTGGGAGTTTACGTCACGAGTTCGGATTCTTGGAAAACGTGCCTGACCTCCTTTATTTTATACTGATATATTGCTAGATGCGGCGCATCTAAGTTACTTGATGCGGCGTAACAACCTATTTCCAATTTAAATACTTCCATATACGCCGTATTACTTAACTTAGATACGACGCATCCCCATACGCCGTATTCTATTGCTTGCTCCGCATCTCTTTTATGCAACATAGATATGCCACATTGATTTATCAGATGCGCCGTATCGATCTTACTTCAGGACTGTTTCCTAACCTTGACATTTCTTTCAGATGGAACTACCGGTTGCTGAACGCAGACACATGTGGCTCCGTTTCGAGACCATGGGACTTACACCGGATACTGAGACTAACTATGTACGGAGACTTAGGGCGATTTTCTTTAAGAAAATCTTTAGGGTCCCGGTTTTGGGTTTTGCGGATGTTGGTTTGATTGACGGGGGGAATGCAGCTGGTGGTCTTCATGATAGGTTGGAGATGGTAGTGAGGGATGAGGATGATGAGGTTGTGTTCAGGTCTTATGCATGGGATAGGTTGTTCGGGATTGACGAGCCTCTGATTAGGGAGCTCATGCTTGAGTTCTTTAGTACAGTTCACTATAAGGAGACTGACGAGGGGATTGATACCGCTGATACTTTGGTGTTCAGGATAGGCGGGGCACATAGGTAGATGTCGATGCGGCAGTTTATTTTGGCCATGGGGCTACATACCGAGGAGGAGATTGGGTCTGTTGGATTTGCTCGATACTGGACCGAGAGCCAACGGGTAGTCCCGGATAGGGGATTGCTCGGTGATTACTGGGAGAGGATATCCTCTGGGGGTGATTCCACTACTTCCACCCCATCCTACACATTGATCAGAGAGCCTATGAGGAGATTGTACCACCGTATGATAGCATTGACCATTGCTGGGAGAGGTCAGTCACCTGAGAAGGTGACCACTCTTGATCTCTTCCTTCTCAGGAGCATGGATGAGGGATTGGTGGTGAACATCCCTCACTTTTTGGCGCATTTCCTTCATAGGGGTGCTTTAGGGAGAGATAGGAGGAGCCAGATGACTGGGGGGCATTTTGTGTCTAGATTGGCCTAACATTTTGGTGTGATCGGTGATGAGATCCCTGCTGGCCTAGAGATTGAGGTGACCAGTTTGCCGGTTATTGGGCAGGATTATTTGGTCAGGTTGGGGATTTGTGAGATGATTATGGGGGGATGCTATTGGGTGGCATTGGGCCCCGTGAGACCTGCAGAGGTTGAGCCGGAGCAGGGAGATCCCCAGGGAGCTCCAGCTGCTGCTCCAGCACAGGAGGAGCCACAGGTACCCCCACCACCACCAGTTGCACGTTCTGTGGGTCAGAGAGTAGAGAGAGTTGAGGGGGAGGTGAGAGCCTTGAGGGGTGCAGTTGACGGGATGAGGGCCAACCTTGATGCAGTCAGGAGGGATTTAGGTTGGCTGGTCGAGAGTGTGAGCCAGATTTTAGAGCATCAGGGCACGAGCCATACTCGCCCTGATGGTACTTACGTTAGAGGGATGGTCACATACTCCCGGCTCCCCTCACGTAAAGTCCGACCCAGGACCAACGATGCTAGCACCTCAGGGACTCACTCAGCTGCAGGAGACGACTCCCCACACCCTTGATCTCATGTGTTTGGGCTTATAGACATTGTTCCACATACATTTTTATTCTTCTTGGGATTGTATTGAATTCTATTATCATGTATTTATTTGATGTTTCAGTTTATGTTTCTTATTATGTTTGATGAAGACTGGCATTAAGTTCAGCATGAGTGAACGAGAGAACCCGAGAGGTAAACCGTGGAACGAGCCCATTTTACAACAGACTGTTAACAATCTGTTTGGTAAATACATGCGCCGTATCTAGTAAAACAGATGCGACGCATCCTATCCTTTATTTTATTTTATTTCGTATTTATTCCAGGCTCGATACGGCGTATCTTCTTCCATAAGATACGGCGTATCGACTGACCTGATGATTTACAGATTTAATTTTTTTTGCTAACTACTAATGTATTATGCAAGTTTGAACCTTCTTAACTCAGGTGTGTTAAAGTCTAAATGGTATTATAGATTCCTGCAATTTTTGTGGATACATCATCTATGAAGCTTAAACGTTCTCATCCACAAGAAAGTTGATTTTTGCTCTTATACGAATAATGGAGGATCATACCGAGCAAATCTCAGGGGAGTTTTTCTGTTCTAATTCTTTTATTTTCCAGTTTTTAACCTTTGACACAAACAACGAGGACGTTGTTTAACTTAAGTGGGGGGATGGAGAATTAGAACACTTACTTGTCCTAAACTTTTTCAAAATATGCTTAAAATGCGCTTAATATATCAAAATTTAAAATTTTTTAGCATGTTTTTGTTTAAAGTCTAAATTACATAACCGCACACATAACTCTATTCTTTCAAAAATATTAAAACTTTAGTGTGCTGGTGACTTGTAAAACTTTAGAACTTGGCTTGTATACTATTCGAGACCACCATAATAAGTATTATCTATATAATTGGAGTGACTTGTCTAACTTGGTAAATTTCTAGGATTACACCCATATAGCCTTTATATGTTATGTGATATTAACTAACTACACTGGTTAGTTAACCCCCGTATAAACCCTTTGTTTACTCTCACTTTTAGAGTAAGATACCCCTAGAAAAACCCTCAGAGCCATTCCTTTCGTTTCTTACACCTTTGTTATAATGTTTCGATACACCCTTACACCTTAGCCTACCCTGTAGATTAAAATCCGTGGTTAATTGCTTTAGGCAAAGTGTGTTTCCTTACATTACCTGTGTTCGCGTGCGTAATTCATTATCTTTGGTTAGGTCGGGAAATTGCACAATGCAATTGGTATGAAAGTAAATATTGTATAACTTTTAGTTTATTTTTCGTGTGTTTGCTACTTTCACTATTACAGTTATTTCTGAAAGTATGAAGAGTATGGAAAAATTATCCGGAAAAATAGTGATAGAAAAGTTGTGAAATTTTACACATATAAAGTTAAAAAAAAAAAAAAAAAAAAAAAGGAAAAGTTGGAAGTTTGTTTTAACCAACTTATGTAAAGTTTTGTATTAAGTGGGAGATATCACCACTATTTGTTGTATATTATATTTATGGATTGAATGGGAGTTGGCCGTTATGGGAACGCCAACTAAGGTTATTCTTTGATTGAGATCTTGTTGAGTATAATTCGTGTCTACCTAAAGCGTGTGTTTCAAGTGTTAAAGCGTGAGTTATTCAATGATATGAGTCTTATTCATGGGATGGTTGGGAAAGTGATTTACCACACTTAGGATTTTAATTTATCTGTTTTGTTTATTTTTCATTTTACACCAATTTGTATCCCAAATATTATCCATACCCTATATCATTCTTCATCCAAACCTTTGATTTATTGAGATTAGGGATTTGAGCAATCTTAAGTATTGTAGTCGTGGATTCGGCTATGTATTTATGATTTTGTCGCCCTTTTTGATATAATATTATTAGTGAAGATTACTTGGTCCTATCTTTAGCCTATTCGAGTTAAGGATTTGAGCAATTGCAAGTATCGTGGTCGTGGATTCGATCATGTATTTGTGATTTTGTCGCCTTTTCTGGAATATGAGATCGATAGAGATTAAAAAGGATGATCAACCCTTAACCAACAAACCCTTTTTACCGCTTTAGACTTGTTATTCATTGGCTTTAGTGGGGGAGATGCGTATACTTGCCAAGCCTATGATAGAATATTCGTCACAACTAAGCAACTAAACGATTTAGAATTGTTTTACATTAAAAATTATTTTGGTTTCTACTTCGTTAAGTGTTTGGTTGTGTGATTATGACAAAACGAATACGTGCTTAAATATAAAAATAAATCCTAATATCTTTTAGGATACATTTTCATACGATTAATTCTAAGGTTTACTTGGGGACAAGTAAAGTTCAAGTGGGGGGATATTTGATGAACTCAAATAAGTACATTTTATTATCATCATTTATCCTATTTATTTGACTTGTTTTATTATATTATATATGAGAATCGAAACTTGGCGATTTTGGACTAATTATGGAGCAAAACAAGCAAGATGTCAAAAGTCTACTAGATCAAGCTCGTTCTACTCCAGATACGCCGCAATATACTTCTAACATACGGCGTATCACTATCAAGATTTCACAAGTTACAATCCAAGTACATGCGCCGCATACAAAGATCAAGATACGCCGCATCTGAAGACGGTGTACGAATATTCCAGAATATATTAATCTTGGACCCCACGCGAAGTTAAGTCAATGCGCCGCATCTATCAACTCTATGCGCCGCATCTATCCCTCAGACAGAAACTATAAATACCCCAAGGCCAGACGAATTTCGGGACACGAAGCTTAACTAAAAGACCGAAGACCATATAACCCTAGAGTCGAATTCAGACGACCAAGCAGCACAAGACACACCTAAACGAAGATACAAGAGCTGTAAGAAGGTCCTGCATGTATTCAATTCATTAAGTAGTTTTGTTTTATTGTATTAGTACACTTTAATTCATCAGGATTGATGGGCTTGTGTCATGTGACTACGGAAAATCATGCACTCCCCTTAATATTGCTTTCCCATTAATTAAAGTTTATATGTTGATGTCTTTGGTGTCTTTTATTAGTGCATTGATAACCTCTGTGTCTAGCTGAGCATTGCTTGGGTCGCCATGCCCCTTCCTCGCCTATCTATTCTAGCGTATACGAGACGTGGGCATCAAAAATGCCCAATACTCTAGAAAAGTAGGATAGACATAAGTAATCATTAAGGGTTTACTCGCCGATAAGATTAGAGCCAACGAGAAAGGTTTAATTATATACACTTCATATAAAACTAGCAATAAAACAAGTGACAAGCTACTTAATTATCAGGACAGGTCTTCTTATTGTCTCGAGTATCTATCTGTGTACGTGTGTGCTAATCGCTGATTCGTGCTCATTAGTTTAGTTTTCTAATTAATCATAACCAAACCGTGCCAGTCTCTCAGGCTGAACCCCCTTGCGTTAGATTAGGTTGTATAGCTAACTTAGGATATTAAAATACTAATTAGAATAACTAAATAATACGTTCCACTCTTAGTGATCGACACTCTACTTACCATTATATTCATACTGATCGGGTACACTGCTCGTTAAGTGTGTGTGTTATTGATAAGTCGGCTAAATATAAATTTAAAACTTGAGTAGGCATTAATACTGCTAAACCGCAACAACACGCGCACGCATCAATATATCAAGGAAATATCAAGTTCTATGGAAGAAATCAGCACCTAAATGAAGGATAAAGCATGCGACAAGAAATGGCAAGAAAAAGTTAAAGTTGTGAGTGCATGAAGCATCCAACCGATCGGATGCAACCCGCATCCGATTTGGTTGGAATTTACCGAGGCGAGGAACCGATCGGTTGGACAGATCTGCAGTTACCATTTCGCATTAAATGAAGGTTTTACTTCCCATTAATCATTGGAGTCCGATTCATTTCTTGATATTAACTCTGGAGGGATGTTTTGGCTTGAAGAATAAGTGTTCTTACACTATATATTGGACCCTATGCATGTATGCTTAGTGTGACACCCCAAATTAGTAAATGGCTTACACCAAAGTACTTACTATCTTATTATTATTGCCTGAAAGTCTAGTATTGCTGTAGAAACGTCTAGGAGATATTGAGTTTGAGTCTCAATAGTTTGGTTTGAGTTTGGAGTTGTTTACTTGTCATAGTAGGCGATCGGAGGAGTATGGTTGCTATAGTTCCACGATTCTAGTTCTTGTAATTCTAAAACTAGGTATATCTTGTTTTCTTACAATGAACTACTTTTACTTTGAGTTTAATGAAAGTATTGTTTGTTACTTGCGTGTTGTTATGTTGATTGCTATGGAGTAATTTGTGGTATACTTTTGTGTATGATGTAACTAATTGTGGAGTATTCTTATGTTAAAAAGTGATGCATGAAAACATTTCTTATTTTATGAGTTTGTTGGAATAATATCTAATCTTGCTTAATTTGTTGGTAAAAACATTTTAAAGAATAAAAAGGCCGAAAGGATTTTCTTTATGTTTTTATTCCAAAACGTTAGTGCACGAATTAGTATGGGATATGGTGTGTGACAAGCATCATATTTACTCATTAAAATGGATTTGAAACGATTTCATCACGAGAAAAGGCCGAAAGGATTCGTAGGAATTTATAAGATAAGAATTGCTTTACAAACAACTAGTGTTTAATAGAATTGTAATAATAGTTAATAAGGCCGAAAGGAGTTAACTATGAGATTGAATTCTTAGTAATGATTATTGTAACACCCCGAAAATCGGGTCCAGCGGAAGCAAACATGTCACTGGGGTGCTACTCAATTGGTATCACAACACAAGGTACAAAGAACGGTTTTACCTTAACCGTTTAGAATAAAATTCATTATCAAAATATTGAGTTTACATCATCTGAAAGATAGTGCGGAAGTAAGGCCCAAAACGATTAAAGCGGTCCCAAATATAAATATCAGAGTCGTCTATGACCATGCCCCTTGCCAAGCGCCTCCAGAGATAAGCTATAGCATTAAACCTGAAAATACATGCTAAAAGGGTCAGCTTACGCTGGTGAGTTCATAGGTTTTAGTTTAAAACAATTTGGTTGAACCAAAAGGTTTTCAAGTTCAAATCATCATTCGCAAGCAAGTCAAGTTCAACGTAGGCTAACACTGCCTAAATCACGGGTTAAGAAAAGTATAATAGTGGACCAAGATAAGGGATATGTAACCCATAATAAAATAGTTTATTGCGCTAGCTCTAAGTTAAATGCGTGCTAGAAAGCACGTACAGGCATGCTAGAAAGCATGTAAAGCATGCTGGAAAGCATGTTAAATGCGTGCTAGAAAGCACGTTACGGCATGCTAGAAAGCATGTTAAATGCGTGCTAGAAAGCACGTTACGGCATGCTAGAAAGCATGTGAAAATATAGTGGAGCTTAGGCTAACTACGCAATAGTTGCAAAAAAAAAATAGTGTTGGTCCATAAAATAGTTTAAATGATTTCACTCATGAATACCAGATAAATCACGTAATGCCATCAAATAACCAGATCAAATATATCAGCCAAATAGTCAAAATAGAGTAACCAGTTCACGTATTCCAAATAAACAGTCATGAGTTTAGTTAAAAAAGAGCATGTATTCTCCCCCGAAAATAGTTTTAAAAAAAAGGGTAAAAGTAGGGGCTATGAACTCACCTTAGCCACAGAAATGCAAGATCACAACTGACACGACTGGCATCGAGAAGCAAGACATAACAATCTCAAGACGTACGGCACGACGGTACACGGAGGTACAAGCACGGCGGTACACAACGGTCTAGGATCGGCACAACCTAATACGTATACGGTTATCTCAAAATACGGCTCGCAAAATAATAATGTCTATAAAAGACAGCGTGTCGTAGTTTTCGTGGATTACTCGATTTCAAAATTTATCAAAAGTTTAGTTTCAACGTTTCGTGTGGTGTGGTAAGAAGACATAGACATGACATACAACTCACACCAAAGAGAAGAGACATCAACAAACTTAAGAGAATACTGACGAGAACTCAAACCAAGGAAGACAACTCTAGGAGTTAACGACAAACAACACCTCAAATAAAATAACTCAGTTTTTATGTTTCGACGTTTACCCCGTTATCCCAAATAATTTGTATAAAACATAAACGTTTTATAATAAAAATAAGTTTAACTAATAAAAATTAGTTTTTCTCAAGTCGTCAAGACTTGGGTTAATCAAATATGAAATTTCAATATTTAATAAGTTTATGTCTCGCTATTATTCTTGTAAATATTAGTTTTGGTTTTATTGAAGATTTTGTGTCTGGTCCGAGTCTTAATATATTAAATTCTATTCGAGTTTAATATATTACGCCGTCACAAGTCTCAAAATGTCCAATGAATCCGATATCTAATATCACAAATCCCATAATGATCCATGATTTTTTCCAAACGTCCAAGTATAATGATCATAATCCGTCTTCAAAAAAAATTCACAAGTATTATCCGAAACGTACTATTAGCACCAACAATCAACAATATATATCTTTCATAAATCAATTGTATGTTTAGCATGACAAGTTTTTACTCAAAACTTATTTAAAATCAAGCACACTTTTTAATATTTTTATGGGCTTCGGCCCATGTCAAACCAGACTCACCAAACGAATCTAACACAACTCTAACACCCTATGTGGGTGTGGTCGTGAGCCCTGGACCAAAACCAAACCACTACTCGACAACTTCAATTTTAATTCCGAGATTCAAACGACAACCACTGTTGGGAATTAAATATTCTGAAGGTACTGCTCGTACATCAAAGTACTGCTCGTACATCAAAGTACTGCTAGTTCATGATCAAAGTACTGCTACTACATCAAAGTACTGCTGATCAGTGACTCATAGGATAAGATCAGAAAGATATTTATTGTATTTTGGTCAAACATATACGGTAGATAATATCTTACTCCATGTGCTTAGTTAACAAGTTGTGTACATAGATACATGTTGTATCTTATGTACTGACACCAATATGCATAAGTTAAACAAGTAAGTCGGTCAAGACTTTTAGCAAATTTGTAAAGATCTCTTGCAACTATAAAAGAGATCTTAGACTTGGATTTTGAAAATATAGACACACATGCATAACATAGACTCATAACTGTTAAGACATAGAACAAACACAAATCACAAGTTGTAACATAAGATTCAAGGTTTTGTAACCCTAGTGAAAAACTCAAGATCACTCGTATTATTTGAAATAATATTGAATCGTTTAGTGAAATACTTTCTTTGTTCATTGTCAAGTAACAAATATAATTCTTCCATTTCCATAACATACATAACCTTCTAAGAGTGGTTAAGTAAATTCCGCGTGCTTAATCATATTAAGTCAATATATCTTATACACAAAGACACAAGGTTTAACCACCTTAACCGTGTATCAAACAGAAGAGGACCTCCACAGTTGGTATCAGAGCTAGAGGTTGATATATTTGAATTAGAAGAAACAGAAA
This sequence comes from Artemisia tridentata subsp. tridentata, assembly GCA_021014915.2. Lineage (NCBI taxonomy): Eukaryota > Viridiplantae > Streptophyta > Magnoliopsida > Asterales > Asteraceae > Artemisia > Artemisia tridentata. Next base: position 133,349,247 of record CP139505.1, on the reverse strand, counting down.
TGGAAGCTCATGATGTTCAAACAAATGTTGCTGCAAAGTTGCCCATAATCAAACCCAATGAGTTTGAGTTATGGAGGATGAGAATTGAGCAATATTTCATGGTCCAAGATTATACTCTTTGGGATATAATTATATATGGTGATTCCTTTTCACCAAGCTACTCAGAGGTTGTTCTAGAAGGTAAAACAAGTAGAAAAAGAAATACTGGACCAGTGTCAAATGAAGAGAAGATACTGAAGAGAAATGATCAGAAAGCAAGAAATTTGCTGCTTATGACCATTCCTGGTGAGCAGATGCTATCATTCAACAAGTATCTTGATGCAAAAACTCTTTTTGAAGAGATTTGTGCATATTTTGGTGGTAATGAAACTACCAAAAAGACACAGAAGACACTACTAAAGCAACAATTTGAAAACTTTACTGCTTTTAGTAATGAGTCTCTTGATAAGCTATTCTCCAGATTACATAAGCTTGTCAGTCAGTTAGCTGTGTTGGGTGTTGAGACAGAGAAGGAAGATCTTAACATGAAGTTTTTAAGAAGTCTACCTGATGAGTTCCACACTCATGTTATTGTCTGGATGAACAAACCAGACATTGAAACAATGAAACTCAATGATTTGTACAACAACTTCAAAATTGTTGAACAAAGTCTTAGAAAGTCTGGAACTTATGGTACTAGTTCTGGAAACGTGGCACTCTTGTCAGTTCCTAGTATTAGTAAGAATGAAGAGGTAGATGAAGGTGAAAGTGCTCCTTCTACAAGTTCTCACAAGGATGTTGCTGGTCTTGGAGATTCAACATTCTATGCTTTCATTACCAGTCAATCTAATGGCTCTCCTCTCAACCATGAAGACCTTGAGCAGGTAGATGGTGATGATTTGGAAGCTATGGATATTAAATGGCAGGTTGCTTTGCTTAGCATGAGGGCTAAGAAGTATTGGCAAAGAACTGGGAAGCAGATTACCATAAATGGTAATGATACTACTGGGTTTGATAAGAAGAAAGTAGAGTGTTTCAACTGTCATAGGTTAGGACACTTTGCTAAGGAGTGTAGAAGCCCAAGAAAGCAGGAGAACAGAAACACATGGTATAAGCAAGATAGGAAAAAGGAAGTTACTGTTGAAGAGCCAAAGGCTATGTTGGCTATTGATGGTATTGGTTATTATTGGAGCTCTATGACTATTGAAGAGGATGCACCACCAAATGCTGCTCTTTTGGCCAATGAATTTGCTCTAATGGCTCATTCTGATTCAGAGGTAAACAATATTACATCTTGTACTGAATCATGTCCTAATCTTAAAGCTTATGAAGACCTTAATAAAAGATTTGAAGCTCATAAACAAGAGCTGCTTGATTCTTTGTTTAATTTGGCTAATCACAAAAGAGGTCTAGGTGTTTTAGAAAAACAAGTTTTACATTTTAAAAATAATGAAATTCATTTTGCTGATGACATCAATATACTAAAAAATGACATTAAGATCAGAGATGAGTGTATTGTTGAGTTGAATGAATCATTAGCTAAACATAAGAATGAAAGAGAAAATGTAAAGGTTTCTGTGGATGTATTAGCACATTCCTCAGAAGGATTCAATAGACTTTGGGAAGCCCAAGTTATTGATAAAGTTAATTCTGGTGTTGGATTTAAGTCTGTACCCCCACCATACAGAGGTGTTCATTCACCTCCAGGTATTGATTTAGCACACACAGGGTTACCTGAGTTTCAAGAACCAATCATGGAATATGGTTCTAAGGTCACTAAATCTCCAAAGATAGAGAAGGTAAGTAAAAGTTTAGATAAAACTTTATCTTATCAGGACAAGGTGTCCTTTGTTAAGAAAGGAGATGCTATAGTTGTTGAAGATTGTACAACTGATAGTGATAGTAAAGAACAACAGGTTATGTCTAAACCTGTATTGGTTAAGAAAGTAGGAACAAGTCTTCCTAAGATAGTCAATCACAACACTAACAGGCCTAAGTCAAATGTTAAGACAGTTAGGAAACCAGTTAGATATTGTGAACAATATAGAACTACAAACAAGCCCAGAGGTAACCAAAGGAATTGGAACAACCTCAAGTCTAACCAATTAGGTGATGACTTTGCATTTTACAATAAAGCTTGTTATACATGTGGTAGTTTTGACCATCTTGCAGCTTTCTGCAACCAAAGGGTAACTGGGTATGAAAACAACAGGGTGAACTACAAAAGGCAAACTTCTCAAACTCTTTTTCACTCTAATACTCATAGAATTAAACCCAGAACAGTCTCAAACAAGTCTGGACCCAAAGGTCCTGTTAGACAAAAAGGTCCTGTTAACAAGGTACTGCCAGAACAAATTAAAGGTACTGGTAAATATAAAGGTACTGTTAGACCTTTGATGACTGTTAACCCAAAATCAACAGCTAAGGATGCAAAAACAACTTTCAAACATGCATCTAAAACTGTTCTAAGGCCCATTCAATCAAAAGCAGTTGTCCACAAACAAATTTGGAGACCAAAGGGTGTGACTTCAAAGTTAGCAGACTCTGCTGAACATGTTACTCACTCTGCTGCTAAGGGTAATAGGGCAAATGCTGTTAAGGCCTCAGCATGTTGGATTCAAAAATCCAATGTTGCATCAACAGTCCTTAAAAGATTAAACTATATTGATGCAAGAGGCAGATTCAAGTCAGTAATGGCTTGGATCCCCAAAGAAAACTAACTTTCTTATTTGTGTGCAGGGACATTCTATTGATCATCAAGATCAAGGATACTCAGATAGTGGATGTTCCAATCACATGACAGGCAACATGTCTTATCTTTCAGATTTTCAAGAATTCAATGGAGGATATGTTACCTTTGGAGGTGGTTTTCGTGGCAAAATTTCTGGTAAAGGTACTATTAAAACCGGAAATTTAGATTTTGAAAATGTGTACTATGTACAAGAGTTAAAGTATAATCTTTTTAGTGTTTCACAAATGTGTGACAAAAAGAATAATGTCCTTTTTACTGACACTGAATGTCTTGTTCTATCTAAGGATTTTAAGATGCCTGATGAAAATCAAGTACTTCTTAGAATTCCTAGAAAGGCCAATATGTATAGTGTTGATATGAAGAACATCATTCCTAAAGAAGATTTAACTTGTCTTGTATCAAAGGCCACATTGGATGAATCAATGCTATGGCATAGAAGGCTTGGTCATATTAACTTCAAAACCATAAATAAAATTGTTAAGAATGGTTTGGTAAGAGGTTTACCTCACAAAAGATTTGAAAATGATCAAACATGCATTGCTTGTCTAAAAGGCAAACAACACAAAGCCACTTGTAAGCCCAAAATTTTTAACTCTATCAATCAGTCATTGTTTATGCTGCATATGGACTTATTTGGACCAGTTTCAGTAAGAAGTATACAACATAAAAAATATTGTCTTGTTATAACTGATGACTATAGCAGATTTACATGGGTTTTCTTTTTAGCCACTAAGGATGAGACATCAAGCATTCTTAAGGAATTCATTACACTGATAGAAAACCAAGTAAGCAAGAAAGTCAAAGTCATTAGGAGTGATAATGGGACAGAGTTTAGAAATAGAGTTATGGATGATTTCTGCAAAGAAAAAGGTATTAGGAGAGAATATAGTGTTGCTAGAACACCACAACAGAATGGAGTGGTTGAAAGAAAGAATAGAACACTAATTGAAGCTGCTAGAACAATGTTAGCTGATTCTAAGCTACCTATAATCTTTTGGGCAGAGGCAATTAACACTGCTTGCTATGTTCAAAATAGAGTTTTAGTTGTACAGCCTCACAATAAGACATCATATGAACTCTTTAATGGTAGAACTCCTGCAATAGGATTTCTTAGACCTTTTGGATGTCATGTGACAATTCTCAATACCTTAGACCATTTAGGAAAATTTGATGGTAAAGCAGATGAAGGTTTCTTAGTTGGATATTCTCTTGTTAGCAAAGCTTTTAGAGTTTACAACTTAAGAACTGAGAAAGTTCAAGAAGAACTACATGTGGAGTTTCAGGAAAACAAATCCAATGTAGTAGGTCAAGGACCAAAATGGATATTTGATCTTGATTATCTAACAAACTCTATGAATTATTTACCTGTTGTTGCAGAAACTAATAATTTTTCAGGTTCACAAGCAACAAATGAGGTGGAGTTAGATAAAGATCAATCTGATGTCATTATGCCATTGTGGTCAAGTTCCAGTGTGGATTTAGCTTCAAACAATGATGAATCTTCTTCTGGTAAAGCAAAAGAGGATGTTGAGGCTCAAAGAAAAGATGTTGGAACAGAGGAATAACTCAATATGTTGAATATTGAAAGTACTGCTGAGACAGAGCAAGGTACTGTTAGTACTTCTCAAGGTACTGGTAGTTCATTTGAAGGAACTGTTAGTTCAGTTGAAGGTCCTGCTGGTCCTTCACACTCAAAAGATGCAGAATTCCAAGAAGATGAAGTGGATTTGACTAATCTTTCATCATCTCATCATGTTCCTACTACACCACACACAAGAATTCACAAAGTTCATTCCCTAGATAATGTGATAGGAGATATACAATCTGGTGTGAAGACAAGAAGACAATTGGTCTCTTCAGACCAACAAGGGATTCTTGATGCCCTTTATGCTTCAAAACAACATGAACTTTCAAACTCATGTTTATTTGTATGTTTTCTCTCTCAAAAGGAACCAAAGAATATTCTTACAGCCCTAGATGATTCAAGCTGGGTAGAGGCTATGCAAGAAGAGCTTCTTCAGTTCAAGATTCAAAAGGTTTGGGTGCTAGCTGATTTACCTACAGGTGAGAAGCTAATTGGCACTAGATGGGTTTTTAAGAACAAAAGGGATGACAGAGGAATTGTGATCAAGAATAAGGCTAGACTAGTAGCACAAGGGTACACACAAGAAGAAGGAATAGATTATGATGAAGTTTATGCTCCAGTAGCAAGGATTGAGGCAATTAGGCTGTTTCTAGCTTATGCTTCATTTTTAGGCTTCACAGTCTACCAAATGGATGTCAAAAGCGCATTTTTATATGGTGAAATTGAAAGAGAGGTGTATGTTTCACAACCTCCTGGCTTCATTGATCCATTACATCCAAACAAAGTGTACAGAGTAGTGAAAGCTCTCTATGGCCTTCATCAGGCACCAAGAACTTGGTATGCAACACTTGCTTCCTACTTATTAGAAAATGGATTTCAAAGAGGAAAGATTGATCAGACACTTTTCATCAAACAGCACAAGAAGGATCTTCTGTTAGTGCAGGTGTATGTGGATGACATTATCTTTGGATCTACAAGGAAGGAAATGTGTTTAGAATTTGAGAAGCTTATGAAAGATAAGTTTCAGATGAGTTCTATGGGAGAACTTACATTCTTTTTGGGTTTGCAAGTTAAGCAATCATCTGAAGGCATATTTATTAGTCAAGACAAATATGTTGCAGAGATACTTAGAAAATTTCAATTTGCTAATTCAAAAATAGCAAGCACACCAATGGACTCAGAGAAGCACCTTCTGAAAGATGAAGATGGAGAAAATGTAGATGTACACAATTACAGATCTATGATAGGCTCTTTGATGTATCTTACATCATCTAGACCTGATATCATGTTTTCTGTTTGTGTCTGTGCAAGATTTTAAGTTACTCCAAAGGTTTCTCATTTAACTGCAGTCAAGAGAATTTTTAGATATCTTAAAGGTCAACCAAGGTTGGGTATATGGTATTCTAGAGAATCTCCTTTTGATTTGGTAGCATATTCGGATAGTGATTATGCTGGTGCTAGCTTAGACAGAAAGTCAACAACTGGAGGATGTCAATTCCTTGGGTGTAGACTTGTCTCATGGCAGTGTAAGAAGCAAACAAGTGTGGCAAATTCAACAACTGAAGCTGAATATATAGCTGCTGCAAGTTGCTCTAGTCAAGTTCTATGGCTTCAAAACCAACTTCTTGATTATGGGTACAATTTCTTAAACACTGTTATTTATATTGATAATAGTAGTACAATTTGTATTATTAAAAATCCGGTACAACACTCTAAAACAAAACACATTGAAATTAGGCATCACTTTATAAGAGATTGCAATGAGAAAAGATTAATTCAAGTTCTTAAAATTGCTTCAGAGCATAATTTTGCAGATCTGTTAACTAAAGCTTTTGATGTTTCAAGGTTTCAGTACTTAATAGCAAGTATTGGAATGCTTAATCTTTAAATTTTCAATATGATGTGTTTTTGTACATAAATTTTTGAAAGTACTGCTGGATTTATAAGGTACTGCTATATCAAAATTTGAATTGTGTTATTCATACAGTTGGTTTTATGATTAATCTAATGCAAGACAAGTACTTTGTACATTGTTCTTTTGGTTTTAGACTAACTATTTCAGGTATGAATATGTAAACACAAAGGATATTTCAAGTGAAATGGGAACAGCAGAATGCCTATCAAATTGCTGACCATAGTAGATTTATGATGGACTGAGTTTAGGAATTAAACCTCCTTAAAACTTCTTTCTTGAAATCTAGTTATGATATTTCACATTGAATTGATGACTTAGTTGATCAGATAGTAACTGATACAACTCAATTTCTATCATTTTATACTTTCAAGTATAATGAGTTAGTCTAAGGACATCTGATAGAAATAACAGCTAGTAAAAGTGAATCTAACACTTGTGTTGGAGGTAACAATTACTATGAGCTGGAAACCCTGTCAAGAAAATCTTTTGAATAGATTTATCTTTTCACAGGCAGTTAGTGATAACTGAAATACATTGGTTCTCACACAACCAGAGGTTATTTTTAAACCGAAATTTTGATTAGGTGTCTGTTACACACTTGATTTCTTCAAAATGGTTGGAAGTAGTATGATTTTTCAATTCTCAAAATCATGAACATACTACTAAGTTAAATGATTTCTTAAAAGGATTTTCAAGGATTCAGAAAAACCATTCATTTATGGACTATGAATCAAAATGTTCACTGATTCACCTCTCATAGGAGTTAACACACCTAGAAGTGATGAGGACAGCAACTTAAACTCTTAAGGAATTGATGGCTTCATGTACAATATTGTCTGAAAATAAGTTCAAACTGATAGATCAGGTGATATGAAGAGAAGTTCTTTAGTACATAGTGAGATCTTCCAAACAAGGGGAGGAAACAAAAGTTATTTGCTTCAGGGGAGGTTATAATCTCAGAGAAGGAAATAATTTCCCAGAAAAGGAAGAATAAACCAATATATGGAAGGAGAAGACAAGAGCATACAAGATGATGATGTAGAGGTTGAAAATGATTAGAATAGATCAAATATCTAGAAGGGATGAAGCATTTCTAAAGGAGAAAGTTCTATCTAGATCAAACGAAGGAAAGATTCAATTTCAGTTCATTATGTTTGTTTATCACTTGCAAAGGCATGCTGATAGATGATTTCACTTGTTGAAATCATTGCCTCTTACAATTCCTCCATCCAAGGAAATTGCACCATCTTTTGGTACAATGTTTTGAATTGCTGAAGTCAAAGAAGAACAAAGCAGATGAGTTCAGAATAGAAGAATAGTTCAGATTCATGAAGTGTTTGAAAGATCTTCACAAGTCCTCATTTAATTCAGAAAACATGTTTGAATTAATTCACATGTTTAGGGGAGGATTGTTGGGAATTAAATATTCTGAAGGTACTGCTCGTACATCAAAGTACTGCTAGTTCATGATCAAAGTACTGCTACTACATCAAAGTACTGCTGATCAGTGACTCATAGGATAAGATCAAGAAGATATTTATTGTATTTTGGTCAAACATATACGGTAGATAATATCTTACTCCATGTGCTTAGTTAACAAGTTGTATACATAGATACATGTTGTATCTTATGTACTGACACCAATATGCATAAGTTAAACAAGTAAGTCGGTCAAGACTTTTAGCAAATTTGTAAAGATCTCTTGCAACTATAAAAGAGATCTTAGACTTGGATTTTGAAAATATAGACACACATGCATAACATAGACTCATAACTGTTAAGACATAGAACAAACACAAATCACAAGTTGTAACATAAGATTCAAGGTTTTGTAACCCTAGTGAAAAACTCAAGATCACTCGTATTATTTGGAATAATATTGAATCGTTTAGTGAAATACTTTCTTTGTTCATTGTCAAGTAACAAATATAATTCTTCCATTTCCATAACATACATAACCTTCTAAGTGTGGTTAAGTAAATTCCGCGTGCTTAATCATATTAAGTCAATATATCTTATACACAAAGACACAAGGTTTAACCACCTTAACCGTGTATCAAACAGAAGAGGACCTCCACAACCGCAACCTCAAAACTAGCACGACCTCATCAACTTCGACAGAGATGAATTTAAAACACGAAACTGAGTTACTACACGGGTTGCTCAATCCAAGACTAAAATCAAGCACATAATGTCTCCCCTTATGCCGAGACCATGGAGGGTCTCGGCTGTGAATCTGCCCGCACAACCTATACTCGAAAACAAAAAACTCAGGACTAATCCAAGGTCAAATCTATTAACCATCCCTAGCCAAACTAAGTCTCAACTAAGACACTACCCAAATGAGAATAACAACCCTTGCGGGTCTAATCTACCCTCCGTGATCATGGGTTTAAACAACAAGCAGTGAGTTACCATTCGACCAACCCATTGACACAAAACTAGTTTCAAAATTGACTCGCGACTACATAATCAAGCGAACACCCTTTAAACTCTTACCACACGAAACACAACAAAATCAAAACGTTTTAAATCCCATTTTATAGTCACAAAGTTAGCTTAAATCGATTTAAACTCGTTTTAAATCCACGAAAACAAAAACAACATCAATCGATTTTTAACAAAATAACGAGTAACAAATTAGTTTTCTCGGTTTACCAAGTCGAGAAGAGAGGAGAACAAAGCAGTGGAGATGGCGTAGCTGTGGTGGCGTGAGTTGACAACCATGGTGACTGTGGTGGTCTCGGCGGCGCAAAGTGGTGATAGCAGTGGTGATACTCGAACCAAAATAAACCTAAACAACCTTCGATCTTGACACAGTTGTAATGGTTTGGAGTGATGGTGGTGGTGATTCGAGAGTGAGACTCGAATGAAAGTGATGTTAGGGTGGGTTTGGTAGCGCGTGCGATAGCTCAATCGAAAGAGGATAGGATTTGGTGAATGATGGTGGTGGAGGTGTGATGTGACGCGCGGCGGTGTGGCTCCGATGGCCGGATTTTTGGCCAGAAAATGAGAGAGAAAGAGGGTGTTTGTCGGCTGAGAGGAGAGAGGGAGGAAGGAGGCAATTGAATATTAACCCTAAAAGAGTTATAATAGGATATATATAGGGCTTCTCTTAGGACTTGTGGCAAACCCTAACGCGCCCTCAGGGACTGAATATGTAAATCTCTTCATATTTTTAACGAAACGCCAACGAGACCAATAAATCGTGTCGTAAATATTTCCCGAGCATCCGAAAGTTATTCCATAAATTTTAAAATCGTTTTTCCATTAAGAACGACTATTCATACGCCTCGTTCCTCACGAATAATAAAATAATCAAATCAATTCGTCGATTGTGCCAGTACGCGTTGTGTACAAATTTCACGTTTCGCGAGATAAATTCATGTTTTAGAGTCAAATAAGTTCAAAAAGATTTGTATCTGAGAACAGAGGAAAGTCTCGTATAAAAAAATACGTCTGGAAATTTACGGGTTGTCACAGCCTCACCTCCTTAACGGAATCGCGACCTCGCGATTCGATTCAAGTTACTCGTTACGGTTGAAAAGGGATGAGTATATACACACGAGGATTTATCGTCGCGTTCTCACGTGAATTCAGGACCATTTCACGAGCTTCGAAAAGCTTTGTCGATAAGGATGCGACTTTACTAAAGTCGTTCGATTTCACGGTTCATGATTTCGATAGGTTTCTCAACAAGATTCAAACATTCATCAATCTTTCCCGGAGGAATAGCAGTTGCCTCATCGGCAAGTCATTTCTTCACTATGCGCATAAAAACGTTGCGAACACTGCTGAGTCCTGACGGTAGCTCGAGCCTGTGTGCTACCGGTTCCACTCTAGCAAGGATTTCAAAAGGATCAAAGCAGCGAGAATTAAGCTTTCCGCGTTTACTAAACGTATCACGCCTTCTTAATTAGGGTGAATCTTTAAGCATAATCTAGGTTTTAACTGGGAATTCAAGAGGTTTACGTCATTTGTCAGCATAGCTGTTCTGACGATTCGTGAGCAGCTTGCAACTCGGTTCTGATCTGAACGATCTTCTCGGTAGTCTCGATGAACAAAGTCAGGTTCAGTAAGTTGGGTATCCCCAATGTCTACCCAACAAGTCGGCGACCGGAACTTGCGACCATAAAGTGCCTCGTACGATGTCGTTGAAATACTCGAGTCGTAGGTATTGTTATAAGAGAATTTGGTCAACTGGAGGTGTCGATACCAACTATTGCCAAATTACGCAGGAACACAATATGTCCTTTAACACTCGAATGATTTTTCCACTTCGGCCATCAGTCTGGAGATGATACACAGTATTCCATCTCCAACTCTGTTCTCATGGCTCTTTGGAGTGATTTCCGGGAATTTGATGTGAAACAACTATCCCGATTAGAGAATGGTAAGAGTCGACACTCTATACCGGGTGATGATTTCCAATGAGTATTGACGAGTAAGTTTGCCAATACTGTCGTTTCATTGATTTGAGAAGGTGAGTAGATTAGGTAGGATTATCAACAGTTACTCTGGTAGCGGCGCGAGATTTACTTTCGAGGTTTCGTTTATGATATAGTTTATTATCTGGTAAGGAGGTAGCAAGGATCACTGGTACTTCCGAGGGACGAGTGAAAAGTTAGGTGGTTGTCCCAAGGAATCGCGGTTTCAGTTACTCCTTAGAGTCTCAAGATTTCTGATGGGCGTGGAATCTCTGCCAAATAGAGAGTTTAGGAAGTTCAGAGTATAACTCTGAGGAAAGATGTTGATTGCCACAAGCAATCAGTTGATTGAGTCAGTAGTGTACATAGTACTTATACCGGAAGGTAAAACATTGATCGAACAGCTTCGATTAAACAATCCCGATCAGAAAGATGAACATCATCGATTGAGCACAAGGCTTAGAGTAGAGGCGACTGCAACAAGGCCACAACAAAACAAGGCCGAATAACAAATCCAAATCCAGGATGACGTCCAAAATCATAAAATCAAACAACCCGAATTAAATCAGAATCAAGACCAATCCAAACATAGTCGATATCGAATCGAAACGTAGTCAAAATCATATCCAAACGTAGCCAGAAATCAAATCCAAACGTGGCTAGAAATCAAATCCAAACGTAGCCAAAGTCAAAACCAAACGTGGTCAAAATCGAATCTAGACGTTCCGGTAAGCTCGGACGGCTTATAGCGCTCTGAAGGGGTTACAAATAAGTAACTCGGATTCAAACGGTGCCAATCGGATCTAACTCGACCCGATGCAAATTACGGTCAGACGGCGACAAACAGGATTTCCATATAATGGAGACGTATAGCGATGCCAAGGGCATTACGGTTCACGCGGTGTTGTGATGCCAGTGTGTAGTGTGTGTGGAAGTAAAATTCCATGTCAGTGTACACACGCAAAACTGTACCATTTCAAAAATCCAAAAGTCAACCAGGACATAATTCCGTTATAACTACTTTGAGTATTGCAAAATTCACCTCTGAGTCGGACATAGGTGATCAGGCTATGTCCCACTGTCCCTGGTTGAATATAGGTGATCAGTCTATATTCACCCGAGGTTCAATGAATTTTGGAATACTAAGCCTAGTTATACTAGTAGTATGTCCTTTACGTCCAAAAATCATTCCCAAAAATCACGACAAGTATACAAACTCGACATTCAATAGTGAGATTACGCAATGAAATAGCGTAACTCTGTGACAAGTTCGGTGCAAGTATAAGCATATGGAAATGCTTATAGTGAACAGTTAAAATGAGCGGATATAAAATATCTAAGAGTCAGGCACACGTCACGACAAATATATAATCAAGCACCTCATCAAACAACTCGTCAAATATATCATGAACATCTCATCTAATGTATCATCACTATCTCGTCACACCAATTATATCCTCAAATAAAATCATACGCGAGGCATCGGCTTGGCAGGCAGGCACGTGGCGGTCATAGGGTTAAGTTTTCATAAAAATGGTTATAGTCCAGGTTTTAGAAAATAAACCCAGTTCTCTATAACCTAGGCTCTGATACCAATCTGTAACACCCCAAAAATCGGGTCCAGCGGAAGCAAACATGTCACTGGGGTGCTACTCAATTGGTATCACAACACAAGGTACAAAGAACGGTGATCCGTGCTGAATACACTTATAAATAAATGCAGACAGCGGATACGCGTGAATAATTACAAATCACCCCTTTGTGAAAAATGATACTTGCAAAAACTCACGTTCGTGTGTAGTGTGAAGCCAGGTAAGTGATTACCCGGATCGTTTCCCAACGAGGTGTGAATGGGCAAACTGTGGAAAGCTTTGGATTAGAGTGATAGATGATTTAGATATTTTGGATTTTGCTTTTTATATCTAATTAACAAATTTAAAAACAAATATACACAAGAAAATTAAACGCGAGTTATTTAAACTAAAAACGCGTAACGGGGAATCTAAAAATGGGACTAAAAAGTGAAATAATAAAAATTAAAACCTAAAAATGTAAAATTACATAAAACTTATTTTAAAACTAAAATTATATATTTTTTTACACTTTTTATTTAATTATTATTAATTATTTATTATTTAATAATTATTTAAAACTAATTTAAATTATAATAAATACTAAATAAACAAAGAAAAATCTAAAACTTTTTCTATAAATATTATTAAGTTAAAAGAAGCTAAGAAAATTATAAAAATGAAAATTACTTAATTAAAAATTTAAAAAGATAAAATCTATTAAATAGAAGCTATCACTTATTTTCTATTTTGTTTTTCTTAAGGTCTAAAAATGTGATTATATTTTTCCTGGATTCTATTTAATAAAAGAAAATTATGAAAATTAAAATTATATTTTTTTGATTATTATTCTATTTATTATGATTTAATTACTATTAGAAACTAATTAAAAAGATTAAAAATATCAAATGACTTAGGAAAAATCTGAAAAATTCAGGATAAGTCTAAATTAATATTTAAAAGCTAGGAAAATTAGAATCAAAAGTTTGCTAAACCCTAATAAGCAATTGGACAGATAAGCAGTTGAGCTAATAAGCCAAAAATAAGCTAATAAGCACAAAAGTTTACCAAAGGCTCAGAACAAGTTTAATATACTTATTTAAGCTTAAAACAACTTAAATAGAAGAGCTTATCCCACAGATTAATCAAATGATCACTTAAGCAGTTGCAAAATTCACACAGAAACTCAGGAGAATGACTAATTTGCAGGGCAGATTAAGCAATGAAATTAAGCTGATAAGTTGAATAATATGGGGGAAAAAGTGAGCTAGTACTATGAGCTATCCTAAAAACCAAAAAGCTAGGCCACAGCTAATCTAGATAAACCACAATTTAGTTGAGTTCAGCTGGTTCAGCAACTCAGTATATACTGAGTTTGCTGTGCAGAAATTGTGCAGAAGAGCACAAGCCAAAGGGACCTAATCCAACTCTATTGTTTACTTCAAATGAACTCAAAGTGACTCAGAGAAGCAAAGAAAAAGGGCCAAATAAGCTTATGGCTTATTATGGCTTATATGAGCTTGTTATGGCCTGAAATGAACACAGAACTTGGAAACTGAGTATATCAATCTAATCAACTTGGAAAAGCTTAAAAACAGCTTCTAAGAACTGAATTAAGATGGATCAAAGTTGGGAAAATGGTAAATGCACAGTACACTAAGGTTTGACCCTTTGACTGTGTTAAACCAAACACCCCTTTCTAATGGTCTGATGTGGATTTAGCAAATGAAACACAATTTTATAAACTATAAGTCTGGGTTTTACTGATTAAATAACTTAGTTAAACTCTAATAATCAACTTTTAACAGAAAAATAAGCAATTAATTAAGCTATGCTATATTTAGCTATTTTTGGATTTTTTAACTGATTTTAAGTAAAACAGAAATATGGCTATATAGGACTTAATAAACTGATGACATATGATCAAAAACTACTAATAAGCAAAGATTTACAATAATAAGCTATAAATAAGCAACAGAACAGTAACTTGGAAATTAATACAAAAATATAGAAATAAGCTTACAACTGATTTGTTAACAGGACAAAGGAACAAGGACCAAGAACCAACCTAGCTTGTTCATACAAGCTAGAAAACCACAAAAAGCCTTCCAGAACAGCTTTTAACTTCAGAAGAGCTTAATGAGAGCTTGTGTTGACTTATGTTGACTTTCATGATTTCTTGAGTTAAGAACTGATTTACACTATATAAACTTACCACAAGCTATAATAAGCTTGTATAAGCTTATAGAAACAACTGATAAGTTATTTCAATTACTAATTAACTAAGTTTGAATTCTCAATACACATGGAAATTTAAAAACTTAGCATTATTTGAAATTTAGAACATAAGTAAATGAAATAAGATTACTTGAACTGAATTTAACTTGAATTAATAACTGAGATAGAAAATTACAAGATTACAACTACTGACAATAAAATACGATTACACTAAAATTAACTACTACTTTTCTAGTCTATTACATTGACCTATATATACTAAATATTGCTGGGAAATCCCTTGTCGACATCTCTGATCACTTCTACACCCTTGGATTGCTTCCAATTAATCTCAGCCCTTCTTTTGGATTTTGGCGCCAAAAATCATGGTAGTGGATTCGAGTAGGTTTTTAGCAATTAAGGATTTTTGGGTGATTGTGGAGGTGGAAGGGAGTGGTTAGACAGCTGGTGATGAGGTGGGGGGTGAGGTGTTAAGCAGAGAAAACTATGGGCTTGGTGGTATTGGTGTCTGGTTTGGCGGTTTTTTAGGGGAAAGGGATGAGTTGGACTTAAGTCAAACTCAGGTTTTGGGTTTAATTAAAAACAAGGGTAAGTGGGCGGGTAATGGTTTTGGGCTTGTGGGTTTTATTATTTAATGGGATGGGTTGGGTTTTATTTAAGGGTTGGGTAATTATAAAATGGGGTCCGGATAGGTTTGTAGTTAAATCACAAGGACCATTTTTGTATTTTTGGATTTTTAGGGGCTGAAACTGAAACTGTTTCAAAGTTATCACAAAGGGTATTTCCTGCCAAGTGTCAATAGTACAAGGACCATAAAAGACAATTTTCCATTTTTTAAACCTCTAGGGACCTTTTATGTCATTTTTAAAAGTTGAAGGACCTGTTTTGCAATTTCTTTAAAACTTTCATCCAAGGACCATTATTGTAAAAGTTAAATAGTTCAGGGACCTTGAATGATATTTTTAACACCAGGGACTATTTCTGCCAATTTGTGAAACTTCAGGGACTGAAAATGACAATTATGCAAACTTTGTTCGTTTTTCACTTGTTTTCAATCTTTTTGTTCCTGAATCATATAAAAACACATTTTATGATATTTTCTGTATTTTGAAGCATATCTGCATGTTTTTAAATGTTTTTGTAGTCTAAATGTGACAGAAATGATGAGTATTTAGACACTCATCAATCCCCCACAC
The DNA here is from genome assembly GCA_021014915.2 of Artemisia tridentata subsp. tridentata. NCBI lineage: Eukaryota > Viridiplantae > Streptophyta > Magnoliopsida > Asterales > Asteraceae > Artemisia > Artemisia tridentata. The sequence goes on along the minus strand of CP139505.1, from coordinate 133,333,584 downwards.
TAAACTATTGCTAGTCCCTAGCAATCTTTTATGAAGTTTTAATGGATTTTTCTCTTTACCAAAAGCCATTACTTCTGGAGTAGCCAATGTTTTAGTATGTGATACTTTGGTACAATGATAACCAAATGATTTTGAGCAAACCATCAGCTGTCAACGGTTTTGATTTGTCTTTACCAGAAGCCGTTTGCTTCTGGACTAGCCAACTCTTAGATAAAATACAGTTATTATCTTTGGTGAGCTGATTACCAATCATGGTTTTCTAATGCCTTTACCACAAGCCATAACCTTGCGGGCTAGCCAACTCTTCACTTATAAAGATATGGCGAGTCGAATACCATACAATTTTAGGCAAATTGTAAGCCATAAACGGATTTGAGTTATCTTTACCAAGAGCCGTTTGCTCTCGGATTAGCCAATCCTTATGTGGGTTAGACATGGCGGACTGATAACCATTTATTGCGTTCTAAGTGAGAAAAAATTTTAAAATTTTGGCCAAAAATGGGGGTACTAGATGGTACATTTGATCAAATTCGCTAGAATTCCCCCCCCCCCCCCACACTTAGAACTGAATATTGCCCTCAATATTCAAAGTACCGGCTGTTAAACCAACACTTAGAACGTGAAAAGGAAATAATTTTAGCCATTTATTTTATATATACATACAAACTTTTTTTTTTTTTTTTGCTTGAACTTATATACAACATGTGGGGCATCTCCCCCACACTTGGGTGAGACATGGGTGAAAACCCATGTTTTACTACTGTTTTTATTAACCGAGTCGCTAGCTTGACTCGACCCCGAATTCATTGGTTCATGGGGAAGCAAGTGGAAGAAACCATCTCCATCGGACTTTCATTAAAAATGTTTGGATAAACATTGAGTTTCTTGAAAGTTCCACACCGATGAGATAAATCCGGCATTTAAACCAATGTTAGATGGAAAATGCCAGGGTCAAAGGTAATATCCTCACTCCCGAATGAGTGAAAGATAGGGGAAATCACCGGGTAGGTGAAGGGAAGAAGAGAGATCTGAATAGCAATTAAGATAAGAACTTTTTCCTCAAGAATTGCATATTCAAGTGGAGGAGGCAAGTCCTTAAACTTGATCTCCGGAAATTTATCAGTTTTCTCAACTGACTTGATTTCCTTCTTATGAAGTTGTTTTGGTGGAAGAGGGGAAGATGAATCTTCGTTTAACAAATTCTCTAGAAAAAGAATGTCCCCCTCAGGATCAAGATAGTCATCATCAACCTCATGCGGAAGTGAACTATCTAGAGCAAGAAAAGCATCGACCTCATCCCAAAATGGATCACTTCCCTCAATCGAAGTGAGAGAAGGGGAAGAGTCGGCTATGATAAGTTGAGAAGATGTGGTGGGTTCCCCACTCACAGAATTATGAAAATAACCAATACTTTCTTGAGAGTACTCCTTTGAAGTAACATCAATGACATCGATTCGGTTAACCGATGCAGAATCATAATTTGAGGAGTACCTTGAAGTTTGATCATGGTTAAAGGTAACAGCTTCATTACCCACACGCAAGGTGATCTCATGCTTAAATACATCAATAAGAGCATGGCCCGTTTTTAGGAATCCCCTTCCAAGAATGAGAGGAACCTTTTGATCTGCATCGAATTCAACAACCACAAAGTCGGCTGGAAAATGGAACTTTCCTACTTTCACAAATACATCCTCGGCAATGCCGCATGGATGAGATATGGTACGATCTGCAAGCTCAAGAGTCATGCAGGTAGGAGTAAGAGCCGGAAGAGAAAGTTTCTTCCATACTGAATGAGGCATCAGGTTGATGCTTGCACCTAGATCGGCCAAGGCATAGCATTCAACCATTCCCGGAAATACACAAGGTAGTAGAAACTTTCCAGGATCTCCAAGCTTCTCCGAAAGCTTTTTCAAGATAACCGCTGAGCAGTTCTCATTTAATGGAGTTTTAGCCATTTCAATCAGTTTTTCCTTGTTGCTTAACAAGTGTTTGATTGTTGATGCAAACTTGGGCATCAGAATGATAGCATCCGCAAAACTTATGTCAAAATGTAATTCTTTAAAGATTTGAAAGAATTTGTCCATTTGTTGACTAGCCTTTTCGCGGAGCTTTTGCTCATTTAAGCGCGATGGGTAAGGAATATAAGGTTTGGATTTAGGGGCTACAACTTCAGGAGTCTCAACAGATTCAAAGAGAACTCCTGGTTTGGATTTCTTTTTCGGGACAACCGGAGGATGGACATGTGCTGTACTTTGTGGGCTTGGAATTTGCACTTTGTCCGTTGTATCCTCCGTTTCTTTTTCCATTTCAAACAACGGAGGAGGAATAGGACCAGAGGGTCCCTCATAAGCAGCACCACTCCGAGTGGTGATAGCTTTGACGAAAGTGGTATTTTCATCATCATCATCACTGTCATCAAGCACACTGACAGGAACAGCATTGAGCATATCGGAATAATATCTGGCTGTTCTTTGCTCACTAAGTTTGTTTGACAAACTTTTAACCGTAAATCGTGATAGAGTAGGATCTATTCTTGACGGTTGAGGAGCAATTGTGGGTGTAGAATTTTGGACAACCTTAGGTTGGACGTATTTAGCACTTCCATTGTTAGTGGGAAGTACCGGGTCCTTTATCACCTTGAGTCCAACATGAGCTTTACCACTACGTGTAGTGACAGCTTTGAGTTCACCCCTTGGGTTGACAACAGTGTTACTTGGGAGACCTCCCGAGGTAGAAGGTAGATCATTTAAAGATTTTTTTATATCATTTATTTGGGTAACCAATAACTGGTTTGTCTTATATTGAGTCCTGTTTGTTTCCTCTTGAGATTTTATGAATTGCTTAAGCAACTCATCTGAGGACGTCTGATTTTGGTTTTGGACATTCCATGGTTTTTGGTTATAATTACCCTGATTCTGACCTCGGTTTTGATTGAAATTTTGGGAATTGTTGAAATTTTGTCCCTGATTTTGAACAAAGCGATTTTGATTATTCTGATTTGGCACGGGTGAAAAACCAGGTGGGACCATAGCATTCGGTGCTCGGTACTGAGTCTCAGCATGCGGACGGTATTGATTTTGGTTTACTGCAGCTACGGGAGCTGGGTAAAGAGAAGCATCGGTTGCTTGACAATCATAATACGCATGTGGGCCACCACAAGTTTCACATACTTTGTTTATTACTTTGATTTGTTCCGGTTTATGAATTTCACTCTTCAGTTCTTTCATTTCCTTCATCATACAACGCATTGCGTCTGTTAAAAAGGCTAACTCCGATGAGTTACCGGATGAAGAAGAAGCAGGAGTGACAGGAACATTCACTTTGTTTCGAGAAATAGGAACTTTTGATTTATTTTCACAAATTTCAACCACCTCTTTAGGTTTACGATTCAAGATATTGCCACCGGCGGCTGCGTTAAGTGCATCTTGATCGTTTTGGTTCAACCCATTATAAAACGTATTTATCTGTTGTAACTCCGTGAAATCGTGATGTGGGCATTTTCTTAGGAGATCTTTAAATCTGTCCCATGCCTCTCCGAAGTTTTCATCAAAACCTTGACGAAATCCAGCAATTTCATTTTTTAGATTGGTCGTCTTTGATGGAGGGAAGAAATAATTGACAAATTTCTTTACGAGATCTTCCCAGGTTTCAATGGATCGAGTGGGTTCTTTATCCAGCCAAATCCGGGTTTCCCCTTCGAGTGAGAATGGAAATAACATCAATTTGATAACTGTTTGCGGCACATTTTTGTAATTGATTGTGGAGGTCAACTTATTGAACCAACGAATGTGTGCATATGGATCCTCTCGTTCAAACCCGTGGAATTGGTTTGTGGACACGAGCTGAATCAAATGTGTTTTCAGTTCAAAATGATCAGAATCGATGGCTGGTAAAACGATGGCATCTCCGTAACCCTCGGTGGGTGCTTGGAGCATTTCAGCCATTGTGCGTTCGTCTGCCATATTATCAGTGAGAACAGTACGAATCTCGGGTTCGACTATTTGGGCAGCACGTCTACGATTACGTCTTCTCGGAATATCTACGAGTTCACGTAAAGGGCTTGATGACGTGGAAGAACGAGTGCGCATGCACTAAGTAAAATATTTTAATTAAATCAAGAACGAAGCAAAACACAAGTGAACTTAAACCAATAATCAACAAGCGTACGGTAGCTCTCTAAAAGATAAATGCACAGAGTGGCGGAGAAGCAAAGGTGGGCAATTAATGCTCCTTAAAAACCCGCTTCTTTCAGTCCGACAATTTAATGTCAAACTATCCTTAAACCCCCGTTATAGTTTGTTTATCAATCAAAGGTGAGCCGATATTCGCAAGTGATACAAAGGCAAGTTTTAAATCTTAGGTTTGGGAACTTATTATGGTCGTACCCCCAGTTAGGTAGTACTCTGTCTTGGTTCTCGATGGTAAATTTTATTGTTGTTATTATTAAACAAAGAAAACGGAAAATGTTTTTGGTGTTTTTATTTTTTATGATATTATATATATAAAAGAAAAGAAAAATATTTTTGTATTTTATATTGTTTAAGGGAAATAGGAACTTCTGGAAGAAGGATCTCAAATCACTAATCGCTAAAACTCTATACAATAGTCGCAACACACCTCCCCGGCAGCGGCGCCAAAATTTGATCCGTGTTGAATACACTTATAAATAAATGCAGACAGCGGATACGCGTGAATAATTACAAATCACCCCTTTGTGAAAAAGGATACTTGCAAAAACTCACGTTCGTGTGTAGTGTGAAGCCAGGTAAGTGATTACCCGGATCGTTTCCCAACGAGGTGTGAATGGGCAAACGGTGGAAAGCTTTGGATTAGAGTGATAGATGATTTAGATATTTTGGATTTTGCTTTTTATATCTAATTAACAAATTTAAAAACAAATATACACAGGAAAATTAAACGCGAGTTATTTAAACTAAAAACGCGTAACGGGGAATCTAAAAATGGGACTAAAAAGTGAAATAATATAAAATTAAAACCTAAAAATATAAAATTACTTAAAACTTATTTTAAAACTAAAATTATATTTTTTTACACTTTTTTATTTAATTATTATTAATTATTTATTATTTAATAATTATTTAAAACTAATTTAAATTATAATAAATACTAAATAAACAAAGAAAAATCTAAAACTTTTTCTATAAATATTATTAAGTTAAAAGAAGCTAAGAAAATTATAAAAATGGAAATTACTTAATTAAAAATTTAAAAAGATAAAATCTATTAAATAGAAGCTATCACTTATTTTCTATTTTGTTTTTCTTAAGGTCTAAAAATGTTATTATATTTTTCCTGGATTCTATTTAATAAAAGAAAATTATGAAAATTAAAATTATATTTTTCTGATTATTATTCTATTTATTATGATTTAATTACTATTAGAAACTAATTAAAAAGATTAAAAATATCAAATGACTTAGGAAAAATCTGAAAAATTCAGGATAAGTCTAAATTAATATTTAAAAGCTAGGAAAATTAGAATCAAAAGTTTGCTAAACCCTAATAAGCAATTGGACAGATAAGCAGTTGGGCTAATAAGCCAAAAATAAGCTAATAAGCACAAAAGTTTACCAAAGGCTCAGAACAAGTTTAATATACTTATTTAAGCTTAAAAAAACTTAAATAGAAGAGCTTATCCCACAGATTAATCAAATGATCACTTAAGCAGTTGCAAAATTCACATAGAAACTCAGGAGAATGACTAATTTGCAGGGCAGATTAAGCAATGAAATTAAGCTGATAAGTTGAATAATATGGGGGCAAAAGTGAGCTAGTACTATGAGCTATCCTAAAAACCAAAAAGCTAGGCCACAGCTAATCTAGATAAACCACAATTTAGTTGAGTTCAGCTGGTTCAGCAACTCAGTATATACTGAGTTTGCTGTGCAGAAGAGCACAAGCCAAAGGGACCTAATCCAACTCTATTGTTTACTTCAAATGAACTCAAAGTGACTCAGAGAAGCAAAGAAAAAGGGCCAAACTTAAATATACTTATTTAAGCTTAAAAAAACTTAAATAGAAGAGCTTATCCCACAGATTAATCAAATGATCACTTAAGCAGTTGCAAAATTCACATAGAAACTCAGGAGAATGACTAATTTGCAGGGCAGATTAAGCAATGAAATTAAGCTGATAAGTTGAATAATATGGGGGCAAAAGTGAGCTAGTACTATGAGCTATCCTAAAAACCAAAAAGCTAGGCCACAGCTAATCTAGATAAACCACAATTTAGTTGAGTTCAGCTGGTTCAGCAACTCAGTATATACTGAGTTTGCTGAAATTGTGCAGAAATTGTGCAGAAGAGCACAAGCCAAAGGGACCTAATCCAACTCTATTGTTTACTTCAAATGAACTCAAAGTGACTCAGAGAAGCAAAGAAAAAGGGCCAAATAAGCTTATGGCTTATTATGGCTTATATGAGCTTGTTATGGCCTGAAATGAACACAGAACTTGGAAACTGAGTATATCAATCTAATCAACTTGGAAAAGCTTAAAAACAGCTTCTAAGAACTGAATTAAGATGGATCAAAGTTGGGAAAATGGTAAATGCACAGTACACTAAGGTTTGACCCTTTGACTGTGTTAAACCAAACACCCCTTTCTAATGGTCTGATGTGGATTTAGCAAATGAAACACAATTTTATAAACTATAAGTCTGGGTTTTACTGATTAAATAACTTAGTTAAACTCTAATAATCAACTTTTAACAGAAAAATAAGCAATTAATTAAGCTATGCTATATTTAGCTATTTTTGGATTTTTTAACTGATTTTAAGTAAAACAGAAATATGGCTATATAGGACTTAATAAACTGATGACATATGATCAAAAACTACTAATAAGCAAAGATTTACAATAATAAGCTATAAATAAGCAACAGAACAGTAACTTGGAAATTAATACAAAAATATAGAAATAAGCTTACAACTGATTTGTTAATAGGACAAAGGAACAAGGACCAAGAACCAACCTAGCTTGTTCATACAAGCTAGAAAACCACAAAAAGCCTTCCAGAACAGCTTTTAACTTCAGAAGAGCTTAATGAGAGCTTGTGTTGACTTATGTTGACTTTCTTGATTTCTTGAGTTAAGAACTGATTTACACTATATAAACTTACCACAAGCTATAATAAGCTTGTATAAGCTTATAGAAACAACTGATAAGTTATTTCAATTACTAATTAACTAAGTTTGAATTCTCAATACACATGGAAATTTAAAAACTTAGCATTATTTGAAATTTAGAACATAAGTAAATGAAATAAGATTACTTGAACTGAATTTAACTTGAATTAATAACTGAGATTGAAAATTACAAGATTACAACTACTGACAATAAAATACGATTACACTAAAATTAACTACTACTTTTCTAGTCTATTACATTGACCTATATATACTAAATATTGCTGGGAAATCCCTTGTCGACATCTCTGATCACTTCTACACCCTTGGATTGCTTCCAATTAATCTCAGCCCTTCTTTTGGATTTTGGCGCCAAAAATCATGGTAGTGGATTCGAGTAGGTTTTTAGCAATTAAGGATTTTTGGGTGATTGTGGAGGTGGAAGGGAGTGGTTAGACAGCTGGTGATGAGGTGGGGGGTGAGGTGTTGAGCAGAGAAAACTATGGGCTTGGTGGTATTGGTGTCTGGTTTGGCGGTTTTTTAGGGGAAAGGGATGAGTTGGACTTAAGTCAAACTCAGGTTTTGGGTTTAATTAAAAACAAGGGTAAGTGGGCTGGGTAATGGTTTTGGGCTTGTGGGTTTTATTATTTAATGGGATAGGTTGGGTTTTATTTAAGGGTTGGGTAATTATAAAATGGGGTCCGGATAGGTTTGTAGTTAAATCACAAGGACCATTTTTGTATTTTTGGATTTTTAGGGGCTGAAACTGAAACTGTTTCAAAGTTATCACAAAGGGTATTTCCTGCCAAGTGTCAATAGTACAAGGACCATAATAGACAATTTTCCATTTTTTAAACCTCCAGGGACCTTTTATGTCATTTTTAAAAGTTGAAGGACCTGTTTTGCAATTTCTTTAAAACTTTCATCCAAGGACCATTATTGTAAAAGTTAAATAGTTCAGGGACCTTGAATGATATTTTTAACACCAGGGACTATTTCTGCCAATTTGTGAAACTTCAGGGACTGAAAATGACAATTATGCAAACTTTGTTCGTTTTTCACTTGTTTTCAATCTCTTTGTTCCTGAATCATATAAAAACACATTTTATGATATTTTCTGTATTTTGAAGCATATCTGCATGTTTTTAAATGTTTTTGTAGTCTAAATGTGACAGAAATGATGAGTATTTAGACACTCATCAAACGGTTTTACCTTAACCGTTTAGAATAAAATTCATTATCAAAATATTGAGTTTACATCATCTGAAAGATAGTGCGGAAGTAAGGCCCAAAACGATTAAAGCGGTCCCAAATATAAATATCAGAGTCGTCTATGACCATGGCCCATGCCAAGTGCCTCCAGAGATAAGCTATAGCATTAAACCTGAAAATACATGCTAAAAGGGTCAGCTTACGCTAGTGAGTTCATAGGTTTTAGTTTAAAACAGTTTGGTTGAACCAAAAGGTTTTCAAGTTCAAATCATCGTTCGCAAGCAAGTCAATTTCAACGTAGGCTAACACTGCCTAAATCACAGGTTAAGAAAAGTATAATAGTGGACCAAGATAAGGGATATGCAACCCATAATAAAATAGTTTATTGCGCTAGCTCTAAGTTAAATGTGTGCTAGAAAGCACGTACATGCATGCTAGAAAGCATGTAAGGCATGCTGGAAAGCATGTTAAATGCGTGCTAGAAAGCACATTACGGCATGCTAGAAAGCATGTTAAATGCGTGCTAGAAAGCACGTTACGGCATGCTAGAAAGCATGTGAAAATATAGTGGAGCTTAGGCTAACTACGCAATAGTTGCAAAAAAAAATAGTGTTGGTCCATAAAATAGTTTAAATGATTTCACTCATGAATACCAGATAAATCACGTAATGCCATCAAATAACCAGATCAAATATATCAGCCAAATAGTCAAAATAGAGCAACCAGTTCACGTATTCCAAATAAACAGTCATGAGTTTAGTTAAAAACGAGCATGTATTCTCCCCCGAAAATAGTTAAAAAAAAAACCGGTAAAAGTAGGGGCCATGAACTCACCTTAGCCACAGAAATGCAAGATCACAACTGACACGACTGGCATCGAGAAGCAAGACATAACAATCTCAAGACGTACGGCACGACGGTACACGGAGGTACAAGCACGGCGGTACACAACGGTCTAGGATCGGCACAACCTAATATGTATACGGTTATCTCAAAATACGGCTCGCAAAATAATAATGTCTATAAAAGACAGCGTGTCGTAGTTTTCGTGGATTACTCGATTTCAAAACTTATCAAAAGTTTAGTTTCAACGTTTCGTGTGGTGTGGTAAGAAGACATAGACTCGACATACAACTCACGCCAAAGAGAAGAGACATCAACAAACTCAAGAGAATACTGACGAGAACTCAAACCAAGGAAGACAACTCTAGGAGTTAACGACAAACAACACCTCAAATAAAATAACTCAGTTTGTACGTTTCGACATTTACCCCGTTTCCCAAATAATTTGTATAAAACATAAACGTTTTATAATAAAAATAAGTTTAACTAATAAAAATTAGTTTTTCTCAAGTCGTCGAGACTTGGGTTAATCAAATATGAAATTTCAATATTTAATAAGTTTATGTCTCGCTATTATTCTTGTAAATATTAGTTTTGGTTTTATTGAAGATTTTGTGTCTGGTCTGAGTCTTAATATATTAAATTCTATTCGAGTTTAATATATTACGCCGTCACAAGTCTCAAAATGTCCAATGAATCCGATATCTAATATCACAAATCCCATAACGATCCATGATTTTTCCAAACGTCCAAGTATAATGATCATAATCCGTCTTCAAAAAAAATTCACAAGTATTATCCAAAACGTACTATTAGCACCAACAATCAAAAATATATATCTTTCATAAATCAATTGTATGTTTAGCATGACAAGTTTTTACTCAAAACTTATTTAAAATCAAGCACACTTTTTAATATTTTTATGGGCTTCGGCCCATGTCAAACCAGACTCACCAAACAAATCTAACACAACTCTAACACCCTATGTGGGTGAGGTCGTGAGCCCCGGACCAAAACTAAACCACTATTCGACAACTTCAATTTTAATTCCGAGATTCAAACGACAACCGCAACCTCAAAACTAGCACGACCTCATCAACTTCGACAGAGATGAATTTAAAACACGAAACTGAGTTACTACACGGGTTGCTCAATCCAAGACTAAAATCAAGCACATAATGTCTCCCCTTATGCCGAGACCATGGAGGGTCTCGGCTGTGAATCTGCCCGCACAACCTATACTCGAAAACAAAAAACTCAGGACTAATCCAAGGTCAAATCTATTAACCATCCCTAGCCAAACTAAGTCTCAACTAAGACACTACCCAAATGAGAATAACAACCCTTGCGGGTCTAATCTACCCTCCGTGATCATGGGTTTAAACAACAAGCAGTGAGTTACCATTCGACCAACCCATTGACACAAAACTAGTTTCAAAATTGACTCGCGACTACATAATCAAGCTGATGAAGCGAAAAGTGTACCGCTTTTAAGGGGTCATTTAAGCCCTAAATCGTATTTATTTGATCAACTATTGCCCTAAATCGTTCCTTTTGTCATTTTAGGTACTTTTGAGGAGAAATCTGGAAAAGGAGGCATTTTGGACGTTTTTGGAGCATAAAAGTGAAGAAAACGACAAAGTCTCAAAATTGTGCTGGAAATTACCTTTGACGGCGTCAGGATTTGTTCTGGACGGCGTCATGGCTTGGCAAAAGTGGTGGATCTGAAAATTACTCATGATAAGCCAGAGAAATTTGCATGGAATTCTGACGGCGTCACGCTTTAATCTGATCAAGGTCGTCACGGCTTAATTTAAAGAGGGACGGCGTCACCCCTAATTCTGACGGCGTCAAGCCTTGATAAGCCAGAACGGATTTTGGAGAGCTAAAGAGGGACGGCGTCAAGAAGGCCATCCGGGAACCCTAAAAGCGGCGAGGTGACGGCGTCACACTCCATAACGTGACGCCGTCAGATCTGAAAGTCTATATATAGTTTTGCAATTTTTTGTCATTAGTGTGGAACTTATTGAGGAACTTTGTGTGTAAGAACCCTAAGACGAATTTAGCAGCTTTTTCAAGGCTTTTTGCCTTGAGATCTTCCATGTTACATTGAAGATAAGTTATCAATTAATCATTCAATATGTCTATGTGTTGTTTGATTCTATCTTGTTCTTGTCTTTTGTTTAACATGCTAGGCTAGATTTATCTTGTGTTTGCTTAGATCTAATGAAACCTAGCTATTGATTATTGGTTATTAGTGTGTTATTAGTTGTATTGGATGATTGTTCATCTATGTTAGGCTTAAGAAAACTGGCTAACTTCCTATTCGGTAACTTGCTTAAACGTCTTAAGAAACATGAACCAATGCGTACTAAAGGTTTTTATGGTTGTATTTAATGCACAAGCGAATTCTAGTGATCCCATGTTAGGAGCTTCCTAGCCGGCTCGACATAGGAGTGAAGTAGGAGCTTGTAGAGTTGGGGAAGTACGTACGCCACCCCACGATTGGTATTAAGGAATACACCCGTCATCCACATGATTAATGCACACTAATTAACCGGTAAAAGATAGTTAGGGAGTAAGGAAATCTAAGTAAACACATTTCTCTCCACATAAGTTTCACCACCTTTTCATTTTCTGTTATTTTATTTTATTTGCATTCGTAGTTATTTGGGTTAGTTGACTAGCAACTAATTCCGCCCACTCTTTCAAACCCGAGATTTTACTTGCTTTCATAAAATTATTAAAAACATAAAAAGAATCTTCTCTCACCCTTAGACCTATTAGAGTAGTTTTTCATACCTAACGAACACTATTCCCTGTGGAGAACGATCAATCCCCCGTACTTACCACTACACTATACTACATCGGTCAGGTACACTGCCTGGTGGGGTTGTAAGCCTCTTGAGATCCCTCGAGAGGTAAAACCTGTTGTAAGGTCGCAAAACCACGCATCAAGTTTTTGGCGCCACTGCCGGGGAATAGTTATTGTTTAGGTTGATTTTTTATTTTTTAGGTCTACTCACTAGATTCCTTTCTAGTGAGATTTTTTATTTTATTTTTCTAGGTTTTCTTTAGTCTATCTATTTTCTTCGTTTCTTTGTTCGTAACCATTACCATTCGACATCATGGAAGATGGTAATATCCTTAATCCCAACAACCCACCACCACAACAACCACCACCACCTCCTAGAGCCCGTACTTTAGGAGAGTACTCCCGTCCTAGCCACCATGGCTATCGAAACACCATTAAGCTCACTCAAGGAGCCAATGTCACTCCCTTGCGATCCGACACCATCCGGTTGGTGCAAAGCGGATGCGCATTCCATGGACTTCGTTATGAAGATCCTAATCAACATCTCAAGGACTTTCTCAAAATCGTTGATTCCATAGACTTTGATGTTGCCACTCGAGAGACGACCCGACTGCGTCTCTTTCAATTCTCTTTGCGGGACCAAGCTAGTCAATGGCTAGAGCGTCAACCCACAGGATCCATCACCTCTTGGGATGATCTCACCACTCGTTTCCTTGCTCAGTTTTTTCCACCGGGAAGAACTACCAAGCTAAGGAATGATATCTTGATGTTCCAACAACGTCAAGGCGAAACCCTCTACGAGGCATGGACTCGATTCAAGGACTTACTCCGAAAAGTCCCTCATCATGGCATGGATCCTTGGCTACAAATCCAACGATTTTATGATGGCATAAACCATCAAACTAGAAGAACCATAGATTACGCTGCCAATGGGAGGCTGAGCAGGCTCAGTGTCGATAAGTGCTGGGAAGTCATCGAGGACTTAGCACAGTACGAAGAAGAAGAATGGAATGACTCAACGTTCTCAGAAGAAGGGACTCTAAATTGCATGAGAGCAACCCAAGAACAGCTGTTCGAAAACATAAAAAGGCAGGTTGAGAAATTAATGAAAGCCGAGACACCTACGGCTGATGAAAATCCCGATGAGTGTGTAAACACAATTGGTAGACATACGTTTCATCAATTCTCGCGACAAGATGAATTTGAAGGGATAATGCTAACTTTCATGAACAACCAAGAGAGACGAATCCAGGAATTAGAAACTCACTTGAAAAACACCCAAGATATGTTCATGGAGCTAGCAGAAAAATTCATCTTGAGAATAAAAGAGAAAATTAGGGAAAAAGCTTCACACAAAAAGATCGAGAAGATCTTTGAACTCCCGGTCCCTAATAAACCATACAACGAATGGAGTGATGATGAAACCCCTCCCCCTAAGCCTTCACAGTTACAACCTTTTTTTCCATTTGGACCCCCTCGCGAGAAAGAGAATTCTCAAGATCATGGCATTTTCGTGGGAAGTATGGTTGCCACGCTCCCTAACTTTCATGAAGCTAGGAAACGATCTTTTGGCTTTAAGCCAGGTGTGAGAAGTACTCAATTAAAACACACCCTCATTTCGAAAACCTCCTGGAAAAGTTCCTCTCACTCCCTGAATACCTGCCGTGATGGAAATTGGAACCTGAATGAGACGTCAATCGGCCCTTTCCAACATTTTACTACATCCCGTGACAGTAACAAAACATTTGACCCAGGAGGAACTTGTTAACGAGACTAGCTATCAGGGTTATTGACCCTGACTAGCTGCTCCCTTAAAGTACAAGGGGCTCTTTTGTAAACTGGCACAAAGTAGTAAAATACGCTGTCCTGACGGCGTCAGGATTTGAACGTGACGCCGTCACCCCGTCTGCACAGCAATAATAACTTTATTTCCATCACTTTCATCACAAACCCCACAAACCATATCCACTCCAACCCCACCTCCGAATTTCCCAGGACAAATTCGCCAACTTCCGCTACCAATCTTCACGTAGTAAGTAATTTTTACTCATTCTTTTCGCTTCAATTACTCATAGGATTTGTAAATTTCGAAAATCCCCAACTCATGAAACCCTAGGATTGATTCATGCTTAGAACTCATAATGTCCTTTAATTAGTGTTATTTAGCAATAATTAAAGCATTTGATGATTGGCAATCAATTGGGTCTATTCACTAATGGGGAGGCCACGAATTTGAACCATAACCTATGATCCAATCACCCATTTTGCTGTAAAAAGGGGCGTTTGGTTTATAAGCTTAAAGTTTGAATATTGATTTTTCCCTCGTAATTTCGGATTTGAATTTGGTCGAACCTGACGGCGTCACCTAGCAAAGGGTGACGGCGTCAGACCTGTCTGATGCTCCACCGAATCTTTAATTCACATATTAACACTTTTGTTCCTCCCTGCTTTGTTCCAGATAATGAGTAAGCGTCAAAGACCTAGCCAAGGGAGTTCTTCCAGATCTCAACAAGAGAACTTTGGGGACACGGTCCTCAGTTGGGGTGTCTTTGATAATGATGCCGCCACAACTAAATACGCCCAATTGCTGCAGCATAAAGTTGAAAATGGAGCTATTGTAGATTGGAGCTTTCTGAGGAGGGAAGGTCTTGAGCAAACCTTTCTCCAAAGCTTTCAGACGGATGAATTTACCGGCCCTCAGTGGGAAAGACTGTTTAGGATTCAAGAGCCGGTCTATGAAGAGTTGGTACGTGAATTCTTTGCCACTTTTCACTTTGACATGGCTGAGGCAAGGACCGATGTGGGCAGGACCACCATCTATTTCAGGCTGGGGGGTGAGCTTAGGACGTGCTCGGTTACTGAGTTTGGGTGGAGACTTGGGTTGTATAGTCAGCATGAAACCACTCAGGTGGGGTTCATGAATAGGTTGTTGCATGGGGAGTCGATGAGGAATGATTTTAGATGTTCCATGTTTTGGCCTACTATTGGGGATGGGGTGTACACCTCGACTACTGTGGCATCTCAGATCAGGGAGCCTAGGATTAGGTTGACCCATAGGTGTCTCACCTACAGCTTGACAGGGCGCCACAGCTCTCACCACCGTGTCACTGCTTCAGACCTCTTCTACTTGTACACCATTTGCTCAAATGAGGTTTACTGCAACATCCCATTTTGGGTTGCTAGCTTTCTGCATGGTGGAGTTGGGGAAAGGGAAGGAGACAGGATTTATGGTGGGATGTTTATCACCCGGCTGGCCCGATCTTATGGAGTCCTCAGGCCCGAGGTCATGAGGTATTTGAGTGGTGATGCGTGCAGGACAGTGAAGGTGAGGTCCCTAAAGCAGATGGAGGTGGTTATGGAGATGCATGATGGGACCTTTATGTGGTATCATCCAGACGAAGCTGAGGATGATGATGATGAGGATGATGAGGAGGAGCAGCAGCAGCAACAGCATCAGCAGGAGCAGCATGGGGGTTATGAGGCTGGTACGGCAGATTATTACCAGCACATGAGCAGGGGGGATTGGCAGGCTCATCAGGGGGCATGAATGGGCCAGGTTGATACTTGGAGGACCCGGGTGGATGAGAGGTTTGACTGGATGTATGATCACACTGTTCGTCAGATGCAGCATCTATCCACACGTGATCAGTTGGACCCACACCTGCAGATTGACCCTTTCCCGGGACGTGAGCAGGATTACCCACCATACGGGTACTACGGGCACCTCCCTCCTGGCTACGACTATCGCCAAGGTCCCCCACCCCAGTGATGATTTGTTTTGATGTTATGATATTTGAACAATTTAATTTATGGTTGTATGATTTAGAACAATTGGGTCTGTAATAGTTTAGGATAAGGCCTCTGTTGGCCTTTAAACATTTGCGACATTGATTTTCTTTATTGCATGCAAGCCTTAGTTGTTTGTTTATTTATTTATTTGTTTGTTTGATTTTATTTGTTTCCGTATGTATGTTTAAATTTTATTATTATTGATCCATGTTCAAAACTAATTTGCGAAAATGCTTTATTTTGTTTTTAACTTCGTCTTAACTACATATAAAGGTATTTTGCAAAAGTTAAGTGTAAGGGAAATCCAAATCGGTTTATTAGAACACAAATAAACATGAATCGTAATAATATTAAATGAACATACATATTAGTATTTGTTTGAGTCAAATGCTTGTATCGAGTCATAATGATGTTTTGCAGGAATTCCAGGAAGTAAGGTGTAGGTTTTTCCAAAAATTTTCCGGAAACGTAACATGAGAATTCTGTCAGATCATATCTGACGGCGTCAGGCTTTACAACCTGACGGCGTCAGGTTTAATCTTCTGAAAATTTTTGAAAGTTTTGTTTTCATAAAAAGTTTTTATTAAATCTCTAACTTATAATCTCCAGGAATCTGCAAAATTATCATTCCACAAGCATTATATCCTTATATATAGAGTTTATCCCGCCGATGTTATGCAGGTTTTCGTGTTTGTTTTCTCAGGTTTAACAGGTTATTTTGGACAAGGAAAAGTTGTGGAATCAAGCTTATGGCGATGCATTAGTCATGGAGCTTCAACATTACCTTGGAAGAAGATCTAACCATGTTACTTCATTATCCACCGAGCGAATCAGGGGAGTATTTGATTTCATTCTTTTACTTTATGCTTTTACATCTTGTTATTTGAACATTGGGGACAATGTTCATCTTAAGTGTAAGGGGGGTAAAAGTACGATTAGAGAATGCTATTACGCTTGATTTTTGTTTGTTTAATAGTAGATGTGTAATAAAACTGAGAGAAATACCTGTTAGGGTAATTTTAGTGCCAAATTTAAATTTTTTTACAACATATAGGAGTGAAACTTTGATCTTAATGAGCGTCTCATGGATAGGAGTTATATGACTAGCACAAAAACCGTACCACTAAAAAATTTTCCACCCCCAAATATGTGAGGTTCGCCCCTAGAATTGGAAGGAAAAGCATTTATGCTATGATGTGTGTACCGGTAGCACTTAGATTCTAGAACTTGCGTTAGGACCATTCCGAGGCCACAAGTGAGACTACATTCGTGTAGTTAGATTTACTACATGATAAGAGGCATTAGGATTAACCCATTGTTTTACACCTGTGTTTTTGTTATAATTACATTGGCTACATTGGTCAAGTAATTCTCCCACACCCTTTGCGTTGTACTCATTTTTAGTACACGATACCCCTAGTACACCCCTCAGAGCCTATCTTTTCGTTTCGACCTTTAAGCATTTTACTTAAAGGAATAATTTGTTACACCCCACTAAAATGTACACCCAAATCGCCTTAGCCTACCTTGTATGCACTCATCTTTAGTGCATTATTGTGACAACATTTGTTTAAACCCAAGTTAATTATCTAGTTGATTACATGGTTGCTAAGTCAAGTCATATCCTTGTACATATTGTTTTGGGACAATTGGGACTCATGGGTAAAGTACTAGTGTAATGGAGTAATGGGGAAGAACATCATTTATTACCCCCATATGTGCTAAATATTTTAAAAGTACTCCAAGTTTTTCAATTATCTTAATTCGAGTCATTAGAATAGTTATTTGTAAAGTTATGTAAAAGTTCAAGTGTAAGGGGAATGCAACGCCCCTATGATGTATTATTTTGGATGGTAGGGCAAGAGTGTATGTCAAAAAAAAAAAAAAAAAAAAAAAAATCGAAAAATCAAGAAAAATACAAAAAAAATAAGAAAAAGAAAAGTAGAAAAAAAAAACATACGGACTACCATCCCGTTTCATTTTATGTTTATCTTATGTTTTTGTTATTTTGTTTTTAGCTTAAGATTGAGTCGAGTCTTGGCTTAGCAACATTGTATAGTACATGTAATTGATCAAGATCTTTAACTCGCCACCAGTAAAATATCCTTTATCCAACAAAACCGTGTTTTCCTTTTCCCTACACCTAACGTTATAACCCATTTAAAAACCCTCTTTGATAGTTTATCTTAGGTGCTTACGCCTAGTGGAGGAGGTTTTCGATCCTTTCCCAAGCCTATGGTAATCTATTTGCTATGACAAGTAGTGAGAGATATTATCCGTTTTCATTTATGAGATTTATTTTGATGACACTTGAGAGATGTGAGTATCTAAACACTACTTGTGAGGTGCTAGTTTGTAATCTCCGTGCTTATTATGATTAAAGTGGAACGAATATTTGTTGTAATTACTTTTATGTTAGCATTAAATGACCCCTAACTTGTATTTTGATTAGAATAAAAGCGCATTTGCTTGAGGACAAGCAAATCTCAAGTGTAAGGGTATTTGATGAAGCGAAAAGTGTACCGCTTTTAAGGGGTCATTTAAGCCCTAAATCGTATTTATTTGATCAAATATTGCCCTAAATCGTTCCTTTTGTCATTTTAGGTACTTTTGAGGAGAAATCTGGAAAAGGAGGCATTTTGGACGTTTTTGGAGCATAAAAGTGAAGAAAATGACAAAGTCTCAAAATTGTGCTGGAAATTACCTTTGACGGCGTCAGGATTTGTTCTGGATGGCGTCATGGCTTGGCAAAAGTGGTGGATGTGAAAATTACTCATGATAAGCCAGAGAAATTTGCATGGAATTCTGACGGCGTCACGCTTTAATCTGATCAAGGTCGTCACGGCTTAATTTAAAGAGGGACGGCGTCACCCCTAATTCTGACGGCGTCAAGCCTTGATAAGCCAGAACGGATTTTGGAGAGCTAAAGAGGGACGGTGTCAAGAAGGCCATCCGGGAACCCTAAAAGCGGCGAGGTGACGGCGTCACACTCCATAACGTGACGCCGTCAGATCTGAAAGTCTATATATAGTTTTGCAATTTTTTGTCATTAGTGTGGAACTTATTGGGGAACTTTGTGTGTGAGAACCCTAAGACGAATTTAGCAGCTTTTTCAAGGCTTTTTGCCTTGAGATCTTCCATGTTACATTGAAGATAAGTTATCAATTAATCATTCAATATGTCTATGTGTTGTTTGATTCTATCTTGTTCTTGTCTTTTGTTTAACATGCTAGGCTAGATTTATCTTGTGTTTGCTTAGATCTAATGAAACCTAGCTATTGATTATTGGTTATTAGTGTGTTATTAGTTGTATTGGATGATTGTTCATCTATGTTAGGCTTAAGAAAACTGGCTAACTTCCTATTCGGTAACTTGCTTGAACGTCTTAAGAAACATGAACCAATGCGTACTAAGGTTTTTATGGTTGTATTTAATGCACAAGCGAATTCTAGTGATCCCATGTTAGGAGCTTCCTAGCCGGCTCGACATAGGAGTGAAGTAGGAGCTTGTAGAGTTGGGGAAGTACGTACGCCAACCCACGATTGGTATTAAGGAATACACCCGTCATCCACGCGATTGATACACACTAATCAACCGGTAAAAGATAGTTAGGGAGTAAGGAAATCTAAGTAAACACATTTCTCTCCACATAAGTTTCACCACCTTTTCATTTTCTGTTATTTTATTTTATTTGCATTCGTAGTTATTTGGGTTAGTTGACTAGCAACTAATTCCGCCCACTCTTTCAAACCCGAGATTTTACTTGCTTTCATAAAAATTATAAAAAACATAAAAAAGAATCTTCTCTCACCCTTAGACCTATTAGAGTAGTTTTTCATACCTAACGAACACTATTCCCTGTGGAGAACGATCAATCCCCCGTACTTACCACTACACTATACTACATCGGTCAGGTACACTACCTGGTGGGGTTGTAAGCCTCTTGAGATCCCTCGAAAGGTAAAACCTGTTGTAAGGTCGCAAAACCACGCATCACAAGCGAACACCCTTTAAACTCTTACCACACGAAACACAACAAAATCAAAACATTTTAAATCCCGTTTTATAGTCACAAAGTTAGCTTAAATCGATTTAAACTCGTTTTAAATCCACGAAAACAAAAACAACATCAATCGATTTTTAACAAAATAACGAGTAACAAATTAGTTTTCTCGGTTTACCAAGTCGAGAAGAGAGGAGAACAAAGCGGTGGAGACGGCGTAGCTGTGGTGGCGCGTGTTGACAACCATGGTGGCTGTGGTGGTCTCGGCGGCGCAAAGTGGTGATAGCAGTGGTGATACTCGAACCAAAATAAACCTAAACAACCTTCGATCTTGACACAGTTGTGATGGTTTGGAGTGATGGTGGTGGTGATTCGAGAGTGAGACTCGAATGAAAGTGATGTTAGGGTGGGTTTGGTAGCGCGTGCGCTAGCTCAATCGAAAGAGGATAGGATTTGGTGAATGATGGTGGTGGAGGTGTGATGTGACGCGCGGTGGTGTTGCTCCGGTGGCCGGATTTTTGGCCGAAAAATGAAAGAGAAAGAGGGTGTTTGTCGGCTGAGAGGAGAGAGGGAGGAAGGAGGCAATTGAATATTAACCCTAAAAGAGTTATAATAGGATATATATAGGGCTTCTCTTGGGACTTGTGGCAAACCCTAGCGCGCCCTCAGGGACTGAATATGTAAATCTCTTCATATTTTTAACGAAACGCCAACGAGACCAATAAATCGTGTCGTAAATATTTCCCGAGCATCCGAAAGTTATTCCATAAATTTTAAAATTGTTTTTCCATTAAGAACGACTATTCATACGCCTCGTTCCTCACGAATAATAAAATAATCAAATCAATTCGTCGCTTGTGCTAGTTGGCATTGTGTACAAATTTCACGTTTCGCGAGATAAATTCATGTTTTAGAGTCAAATAAGTTCAGAAAGATTCGTATCTGAGAACAGAGGAAAGTCTCGTATAAAAAAATACGTCTGGAAATTTACGGGTTGTCACAATTATTCATGATATAAACCATTGATTGTTAATCATTCATATAAAATTGTGCATCATTACAAGTTACACCAAACTTTGTAGAATACTCTATGCAATTGGTTAAGGAATTACACACAAGTATATGTTTTGTTTGATTGGATTCTATTTACGTTTTTGAATTTTCGCAAAAATTGGATTGACAACCCTTTTTACAAAGCTAGTTATAATTTAATACAAATACCAAATCCCTTGGGACGATCTCGACTTACCCACCTTTACTATCACGGACGAGTATACTTGCTCGTATGTGTTAAATAGAGAACCGGATAAATCGTGTTTATAAATTTTAAAACTTGTACACGGTAGAGGACATCAATGTCTTTGTACATGGTTTTATACGCGATTTTATACACGTTTTTATATACGTTTTCTAGACACGTTTTATGAACATTTTTTGTTTTATACGCGGTTTTACACACATTTTTATATACATTATTATACATGTCTTTAGACACGGTTTTATACGTGATTTTACACGCGGTTTAATACACGGTTTTATATGCGGTTTTACACGCGGTTTAATACACGGTTTTATACGCGGCTTTAGACACGTTTTTATACATGGTTTTACACGCGGTTTAATACACAGTTTTATACGCGTTTTTATACATGATTTTATACGCGGTTTTACACCACGTTTTTATACACGGTTGTATAAAAAGGTGTATAAAACGGTGTATAAAGACGTGTGTAAAACCGCATATAAAAACGCGTATAAAATCGTGTATGAAAGTGATAACATCAAATAGTCCTGATATTTTAGTGTCAATTTCCCCCTAATATGCTCATCATTTGTATCATTTTACTTGAATATATACTCTTATTCGCTTATATTTCGTTTTCAGGTAAATAATGAGCATAGGAACAAAGAAACGCGAATTTGAAAGGTTATTAATGCAAATACACAAAAGTATGCTGACCAGACAAAGGTTACGGCGTAAATCCCCTCTCCAGTTACTCCGTAACAAGGATTTACACTAGAAGTCAAAGTCAACATTGACCAAGGTTACAGTGTAACTCACACTTAGGTTACGCCGTATATATATTTCAAAGACTTAGAAGAATTTCGTGGTTCAAGGAGTTACGGCGTAACCATTTCCATGGTTACGGCGTAAAGTCGTTAACGAAAGTTCTACGATCGTAACTTATCTCTACGTTACGTCGTAACATTATCACTGAGGATAAGATCATCCTAGATCTGAAGGTTACGGCATAACTAACCCTAGTGGTTACGCCGTAACATAGTCGAGGCTATAAATACAAGCCCTAATTCCGCATTTTTACATATCTTTTCCACAAACAACAACCAGAGAACGTTTTAGGGCCTCAAGGAGGACGATATTCAACAGCATACAAGACATTTCCAAGGGAGAATTCACGTCAATCTATACATAAGTTTTAGTATTTCATATTACAATTGTGTATTTGATTCGATGTCGTTCATTATCATGTTAAACATTGAATTTCCTGCATTTATTAATACGAGCGGCTAAACACCTTTGGTGTTGCCTAATTATGAAATTGTTATTGCCTTGATGTAGTTTTCTCGTTTTCATATTCGCTTTATATGTATGCTTTCTTTGTTTATTCGCGGACACCCTTGTTTCGGTAGCATGGAGGTTTGGTAGTATCTAGGACCTAGGAGAATTGACCATATAGGAGCCTAGCATAATAGGTTGCGAGTAATGGTAAGAATTGACCATAGGACTACCATTATCTTGTTTGAGAATGGACCAAAGGATCACCTACCAAAAGGAAGTGCTTAAAAAGTTAGGGGGAACCTAAGTTCCGACAGGCCGGGTTTCGTAGAATAAATCTTAGATCGTAGCGGTGGCTTAATGACTCTTCCGTAGGGTAAACCCACAAACTCTTGTAATCATTAGGTTACGGAATAGGACGCTACGGGAAATAGGCTAGACAAATTGACCATAGGAGTCTAGTGACTTTAAACCCCATATGAAGCAATAGAAAACATTAATTAGAAAACTTAATCATGGCATAACAAGATTAGTAATTAGGCTAGCACATTTCTCTCTACTGAATATCTATTCCACTTTATTTTCTTTCGTATTTTATTTCATTTCTTACTTTAATTAATCAATTCATAAAACCCCCTTTAAAATCTGTGACACTTAGAACTTAGATTAGATCCACACGCATAGCTCTTGGGACGACCTCGGCTTTACCGAATACTACACTACACACGACCGGGTACACTACCCGTTAGTGCATTAGGTAAACCATAGGTAGACGAGACTTTATAAATATTAAAACCTGGTCTGAAATCCTGCATCAAAAAGCATGTATAACATCACGTGTAAAACCGCGTATAAAACCGTGTATAAAAACGTGTGTAAAAACGCGTATAAAATAATGTATAAAAACGTGTGTAATAAAAACTTGTATAAAACTGCATATAAAAACGTGTATAAAATGTGTGTAAAAACGTGTGTAAAACCGCGTATAGGAACGTGTATAAAAACGCATGTAAAACCACATATAAAAACGTGTAAAAAAACGTGTGTAAAAACGCGTATAAAATCATGTATAAAAACATTTATAAAATCGCGTGTAAATCCGCGTATAAAACGGTGTATAAAAACGTGTGTAAAAACGCGTATAAAATCATGTATAAAAACGTGTGTAATAAAAACGTGTATAAAACCGCATATAAAATCATGTTTAAAAATGTGTATAAAACTGCGTATAAAAACGTGTATAAAAATGTGGGTAAAACCGCATATAAGAATGTGTATAAAAACGCATGTAAAACCGCATATAAAAACGTGTATAAAAACGTGTGTAAAAACGCGTATAAAATCATGTATAAAAACATGTATAAAATCGAGTGTAAAACCGCGTATAAAAACGTGTCTAAAACCGCGTATAAAACAGTGTATAAAAACGTGTATTAAACCGCGTGTAAAACCGCGTATAAAACCGTGTATAAAAACGTGTATGAAACCGCGTAGAAAATAATTTTTTTTTAATAAAATGAAATTTTGAGTTAATAAGGAACGGCCGTTAGTATAAAGGACTAACGTTGCAAATGCTCATTGGCTAAATGGACTAATGTTGCCTTTGTTAAACGGTCGTTAGTAATTTTTTAGAGAAAAGGACGAAACTTGCAGTTTGGGCCTAACCACAAGGACGATTTATGTAATTTACTCTAACGGAAAACCTTAATCACCTCGTCAGGTGTCGACATAGGAGATATTAGTAAGTTTGATACATGACTTAGTAAAAAAAAAAAAAGATGACTACACAACATAGTAAAACGTGGTAACTTCGGTACATTTAAAAACAATTATCCCTTCTCTCTACTAACTTCTTTTCATTTTTACTCCCAATAATCATCACTCACTCATTTTTAGTTAAATACTCGCTTTTATACAAACATATTTCACTAACTACCTCACACACACACTTAAAAAAAAAAAAAAAAAAAAAAAAAAAAAAAAGCCCCACAATTGCATGAATTCATATATGGTGAAAAACTCACCTTTCGTGCACCTTGCCGCTGTGAAAGCTGCTGCACCCATGCACAATACCACCGTGAAGGCTTGTCGCTCTCGACCGGCACCCACCTTAGTGAAGTTGATTACAGATTATTGTACTTTTCTAACCATTGATTTAAAAGATTTGGATACAATGCATTAAATGAAGTAGACGATATCTCGCACATAATAGTGACGGTTTATAGTAGCGTTAATTTATGTGTGTAATTTTTTTTTTTTATCTTTACTACTCATAATGCATGTATATGCATTCCTTAAACTTAAAATGCTTAAAGTTTGAGTAATGTTAGTGTACTGTTATACCCTTGATCAAAAATGGTAACAGCATCTACAGCTAAATTAATATTTTAAGTATTGTTTAATTTTTAAACTTTTATCATTGTTTGTTTGTAACCCGTGAACATTTTTCTCGCAGCGACTACAATTGACCCTGTAAGTTTTGCATCAATGGTCAAACCAGAATCACGATTTCACAAGTATCTTTTGCGCGATGTATTCGTCTAGTGTATATATGAGTGTGGAGTTTAAGTTATAATTAAGTATTTGAATATATAATATATTGCATTGCCTTATAAGTAGGATTATTTTAGTTTAACAACATTTTTTTTTAATCTTTTAAGTTTTAATTAAATGTGTTGTACTGTATCTTCATATGTAATATAGATAAAAGATATGTTAGCTTATTTTTTTGCGAGTAAATTGCAAAAATCGTCCCTGTGGTTTGGCCAAATTGCATGTTTCGTCCTTGTGGTTCATTAAGTGCAAAGATCGTCCTTATTTTGCACTGTTACGTGCACTTTTGGTCCTCCATCATTGCAAAAATCGTCCTTGTGGTTTGCCAAATTTCACTGTTGAAGGACCAAAAGTGCACGTACAAAATAAGGACGATCTTTGCACTTAATGAACCACAAGGACGAAACGTGCAATTTGGCCAAACCACAAGGACGATTTTTGCAATTTACTCTTTTTTTGCTAATAAACTTATTTCATTGTTTTTCAGGAACTTTTTTTTCATATTATTTTCCATCTATGATATCTTTATGATAAGAAGATGCAAAATAAATCTTAAGTTAAAAGGTAGCTAGAAAAAAAAAAAAAAAATAATATATATATATATATATATATATAATATAATATATATATATATATATATAATATATATATATATATATATATATATATATATATAGGGAAGGGTTCTCTTCAGAACCATAAAAAGGTCGAGAACTGCGAGAATCAGCGTCAACCAATCAGATTTTTTTAGATATTAATTTTTATTATTTAATTCAAAAGGGTAAAATGGTAAATTACTTTTTTTTATTTCTTTTTGATTTATTTTTTATAAAAAAACGTTTTTTTTAATTTTATTATTATTATTATTATTTTTAATCTAATATGTGCACATGTGTTTTGTAAAAAAAGTTGGGTTAACTACTAACTACATTATGACAATTGTATTTTTTGTTTATGCATAGGTGTTTTGTATATGTACATGTATTTTTAAGAAATATAACATAAATATAAATACAAACAACAAAACTTTAACAACAGATTTATGCAATTTACAAATTGTATTATTCTAATGATATGATATTTAACTTTATCACAAACGTCACTATGTTTACACTTGTATTCAATTTTATTACAAATATATGAAGTGTGCACATGTGCATATCCAATGTCTTTAATAGTTGGTTCATCTTTTAGGCGTGCGCATGTATTCCTCGGCTGGTTCAAGAACCCATAAAATCTGCACATGTGTTTTCAATCCTTGTGCACATGTGTTTATATCATCTCGCTCAGTTTAACTGATATAAGTCTGTGCTAGCATCCACAACGTCAAGTAACCTGCCACAGTAATACAATTCTATGATAAACATTTTGAGAGCACAATCACATACATATTTTTTTTTAATCTAAGTTAGGACCTTCAACACTAATACAAGCATAGAAACAAATATTTGAAAGGCTAAGTGAATCTAAATATATCTTTGACATAACCAAGTTAAGACACATATGCACGTTCCTTTCATTTATTCTATACCACCCACAAAATACATGTGCACCTTTTCATTTATATAATATTACCCTTGAAACACATATGCACACCCCTTTCTAATATCACGAGTTAAAAGCTATACATAAAAAATATTGTTTACAAGCCATACTTTTTTGAAGCCAACCAATAACCAGTCCACTAAGTAAACAACCTCTGTCAACAAGCATTTATAACATCATATTGTTAATCAAACACACATGTGTAAAAAAATAGATGCTAAAAATGACACGATAAGCATTTGACAACAAACCTTTGAGTTTTCCAAACATAATGTCCTCGTAAAACATTCAATCAACTTTCGGATCTCGCAAAGATTACTACTTATAATATAAAAAGAATAGTCAAAATTGTTGCAATTAAACCAATTGAAAAAGTCAATCCCATATCTAAAAAGGTTTATTTTTAAAATCCATTTTTTTTTTCAAATCGAAACCCATATTATCCAAAGCCAAAAAATCTAAGATTAAAAAAAAAAAAAAAAAAAAAAAAAAAAAAAAAAAGAAAAAAAAAAAAGATCGAAAGTAAAAAAAAAAAATTCAGATCAAAAGTAAAGAAATCTAAGATCGAAAGTCAAGAAAAAAAAATCAGATCGAAAGTACAATAAAATTCAGATCGAACATATGATCATCCAAAACCATTTTTTTTTCATATCAAAACAAGAGAAATAAAATGATCTACACGTATTAAAATAAAAACGATTAATAGATAAAAGAACTTACAACATGATGTTATGAATGCTGGTAAACATTGAATCGGTTCGTAGTAATATGAGAAAATGTAATAGAATGTAATATGTGTACAAACATTTTTTTAATTGGTTAGATAGCAGATTTAATGGTGATGGTGGTGGTTTAATTGTGGTGAAGAAAAGTGGTGGTGGTTAAATCTAGAGGAAGAGATAAAGTACGGATTTGGTGATGAGTGGTTAAATATTTAGGGTATGAGATGATATTTTTATGGGGAATTGAAATACCTAATTTGTCCCTAATTAAAAATTTTCTTTCAAAATAAGTTATAGATATTTTCAAAAATGCAATCTTGCATTAATATGATATACATCATGCATTATTAGGAGTACAATGGTGGTTCTCGCAGTTCTCGACCTTTTTTTGGTTATGAAAATAACCCTACACTATATATATATATATATATATATATATATATATATATATATATATATATATATATATATATATATATATATATATATATATGTGTGTGTGTGTGTGTGTGTGTTTGTTTTTCCATTACATGAACCGTGCTTATTTTTACTATATTAAAAAATATATATGTTTTTATTATTTTTTTATGTTGCTTTACACATGCAATGTAATGTACGCCTACAGCTATTTAGCGAAAACCTTTAAAATTATTATAATATATACTAAAAACGATTTTTGTACGGGCTGTTTATTGTGTCATTAGGAAGCCCATTACGTGATAATCTTAAACCTCATTGGGCCACGTTTTATGGTTAAGCAAGTAATCAGCAATATTAGTATGTAGACAGCCATTTTGGCGGCCTCTTATTGGCCCATTCGATACCCTATCTTTACTGTTCATCATCATTAAAGGTTAACCCCGTTATGTTACTGTTTGTTTCCCCCCAAATTCTAGACCCTTCTACTTCATACACATCCCCTTCCTCTACGCACAACCAACTCCATCTAATCATCATCATCATCTGTAAATAATATTCGGTGTGGCGCATCTCAACCCCTTTCTATAATACACCGCTGTCACTTTCTCCACAGGTAATCAAACCTTTCTAGGGTTCCTGTTGGGAATTATATTTTCATAGATTTGATGATCACAGAATAAGAAGAATGAAACATTAATTCTGGTTGCAGAAGTGGTTAATTCTGGTGATTACCCAGTTAAGTCTGGTAGTTAAGTCTCCTGGTTAAGTCTTCCAGTTAAGTCTGGCAGTTAAGTCTGGTGATTACGCAGTTAAGTCTGGTGATTACACAGTTAAGTCTGGTGATTACACAGTTAATTCTTCTAGTGTATCAGGTGCTGCTATGAGTCATACTACTGCTGGATGGATAAGGATGAAGAAGATATTATTTATCTAGATATTTGTTCAGTCAACAAAGTTGTAAACAAAGATACAAGTTGTATCTTAATGACTGACATACACAAGCAAGTAGTAGACAAGACTTATCAACTTTGTAATGATCTCATTTGTTCTATAAAAAGGAGATCATAGCTTAGATACTTAATATGTTTTATGTAGTGTTCTAGTGTGCTTAGAATTTAAACACCAAAGGGTGTCAATATGTAAAACATCAAAAAGAGTGTGTGTGTGGGAACATCAGACAAGGGGTCTGATGTTGTTAGGTTTGTTTAGCCTCAAGGATCATTGATCCCTTATTAGAGTGTAATCGTGCTATACTTGATCACATAGCATTGGGGCTGATTTAATAACAAACAGAGAAGTTGGAAAAACCTTGTTGTGATAGTATTGTATTCTTTCATCTGAATAAACCAGAATCTATTCAGACAAATGTTGCTGCAAAACTACCCATGCTCAAACAGAATAAGTTTCAGATGTGGAGGCTGAGAATAGAGCAATATTTCCAAGTGCAAGACTATGCACTTTGGGAAATCATTGAAGATGGAAACTCTTACCAGCCTACCACCACTACATCAACAGTGGACGGCAAAGTGGTGACAACTCTGCAGACAAAGCCAACATCTGCAGAAGACAGAATAAAGAAGAAAAATGACTTAAAGGCGAGAAGCATGTTGATGATGACCATTCCCAATGATCAACTTTTAAACTTCAGCAAGTTCAAAGATGCCAAGTCATTATTTGAGACCATTATTGCAAGGTACGGTGGAAATGAAGCCACCAAGAAAACCCATAAGACACTGCTCAAGCATCAGTTTGAAAACTTCTCATCTACCAACAATGAATCTCTTGACCATATATTTAATAGGCTTCAGAATATTGTGAGCCAACTTGATATTCTTGGTGTTGAAATACCTCAAGAAGATTTGAACTCAAAATTTCTGAGAAGCTTACCAGAAGAGTGGGCTATGCATGTTGTTGTCTAGAAGAATAAGCCAGACCTTGATACAATGGAACTGATAGATTTTTATAGCAACTTTAAGATTGTGGAGCAAGATTTGAAGAAAAATGGAGGTACTAGTTCTAATACTGGGAACATGGCATTTATGTCATCTCCTAGTACCTCAAAATCAAGTGAAGAGGTGAAAATTGTTGATGGTGTTGGTGCTGCTAGTTCATCAAGCAGTACCATGGGTATTTTGGATGAGAAGACTTGTTGTGCATTTCTTACAAGTCGAAATGATGGGTCCATGCTCACTTATGAAGACCTCCAAGAGATCAATGATGATGATCTGGAGGAAATGGACCTAAAATGGCAAATTTCTCTTCTTAGCATGAGAGCCAAGAAGTTCTATCAAAGGACGGGGAAGAAGCTCTTAATCAGCAACACTGATACTGCTGGTTTTGACAAGTCAAAGATAGAGTGCTATAACTGCCACATGATGGGTCGCTTCTCAAGAGAATGTAGAAGGCCAAGGCAGCAAGATAGCAATAACAAAGGTTTTAGAAGCACATCCAAAACAAGGGAGGTTTCTGAGCCAAACTCAAAAGCTATGGTAGCTATTGATGGGCTAGGTTTTGATTGGAGTTTCATGGCTGATGAAGAAGAAGATTCTTCACAGATGGCACTCATGGCTTTCTCTACCGAGGTACAAAATCATAAAGTTTGTTCTAATTCTTGCACTGCTCTTAAAGAACTACAAACTTTAATTAAACATTATGATAACCAAAAGAAAGAGCTAAGCAACACTCATCAAGACTTAGTAAATTATAAGTGTGGTTTAGAATCAGTAGAAAAGCAGATCCTATACTACAAAGAAAATGAACTTGCTTTTTCTAATGACAAAGCTCTTCTAAAACAGGACATATTCTTTAGCGATGCTGAAATTAAGCTTTTGAGAGAGGCTTTTGATAGGGTTAAAAGGGAGAATGAAAACATTCACTTGACTACACAAACACTAGAACATGCTTCTAGAGGTGTAACCAACATGATATAATGTCAAGTGATCAACAGAGCTAAGTCAGGAGTAGGATATAAGAGTGTCCCACCTCCATACAGAGGTATCCCTAAACCCCCAGGGATTGACCTAGAACACTCAGGCTTACCTGAATTTCAACTACCAAAGTTACAATATGGTGTACAACCAAAAGCCAATGTAGTTGTTGATGAGCCTAAGAAGTTAAGTGAGAGTTTATGTAAAACTTCACTTCAAGAAGACAAGGTGTCTTCTATTAGGAAACCAGATGCTATAGTTGTTGAGGACTGGGTATCTGATGATGATGAAGATGAACAGGTTATGTCTAAACCTGAAGTGGTTAAGAAAGCAGGAACAAGTGTTCCTAAGATAGTCAAACACAATACTGATAGGCCTAAGTCTAATGTAAAACATGTTAGGCAACCAGTTAGATATTGTGAACAATATAGATCCACAAATAAGCCCAGAGGTGACCAAAGAAGTTGGAATAACCTCAAGTCTCACCAAAACAGTGATGACTTTGGATTTTATAATAAAGCTTGTTTCACATGTGGAAGTTTTGACCATCTTACAGCTTTCTGCAACCAATGGGTATCTGGGTATGAAAACAATAGGGTGAATTTCAAAAGGCAAACTCCTCAACCTCACTTTCACTCTAGTTCTATTTTTAATAGATCATCTCCCAAAACAGTTTCAATTAAGTCTGGCTTAAAACAAGTTAATTCTGCTAGACCATTTAAGACTGTTTACCCAAAACCAGCAGTTAAAAATGCAAAATCAACTTTCAAATATGCATTAAAAACTGCTAGAAGGCCCATTCAATCAAAAGCAGTGGTCCAAAAACAAGTTTGGAAAATTAAGGGTTCAACTGCAAAGCCAGCAGTTAATACTGCTAGGCAAGTAGTTAATTCTGCTGCTTGGAAAAATAGGGCAAATGCTGTTAAGGCCTCAGCATGTTGGATTCTTAAATCCAATGTTGCATCAACTGTTCTTAAGAGATTAAATTTCATTGATGCAAGAGGCAGATCCAAGTCAGTAATGGCTTGGGTCCCCAAAGGAAACTAATACTCCTTATTAATGTGCAGGAACATTCAACTGATAAACAAGAGGATCAAGGATACTCAGATAGTGGATGTTCAATGCACATGACAGGCAACAAGTCCTATCTTTCTGATTTTCAAACATTAGATGGTGGCTATATTACCTTTGGAGGAGGTGTTGGTGGCAAAATTTCCGGTAAAGGTACAATTAAAACTGGAAATTTAGATTTTGAAGATGTGTACTATGTACAAGAGCTAAATTATAATCTTTTTAGTAACTCACAAATGTGTGATAAAAAGAACAAAGTTCTTTTCTGTGACACTGAATGTCTTGTGCTTTCTCCTGATTTTAAGATGCCTGATGAAAGTCAAGTACTTCTTAAAATTCCTAGAAAGGGCAATATGTACAGTGTTGATATGAAGAACATTGTTCCTAAAAAGGCTTTAACTTTTCTTGTTGCAAAGGCCACATTGGATGAATCAATGTTATGGCATAGGAGGCTTGGTCATATTAATTTCAAAACCATAAATCAGATTGTTAAGAATGGTTTGGTAAGAGGTTTACCTCAAAAATGATTTGAAAATGATCAAACATGCATTGCTTGCCTTAAAGGCAAACAACACAAAGCCACTTGTAAGCCCAAGATTTTTAACTCTATCAATCAATCATTGTTTATGCTTCATATGGACTTATTTGGTCCTACAAATGTTAGAAGTATGCAGCATAAGAGATATTGTCTAGTTATTACTGATGACTATAGTAGATTTACATGGGTTTTCTTTTTAAGATCTAAGGATGAGACACCTAGCATTCTTAAGACTTTCATTACAGAGATAGAAAATCTAGTAGACAAGAAAGTAAAAGTCATTAGATGTGATAATGGGACAGAGTTTAAGAATAGAGTTATGGATGACTTCTGCAAAGAGAAATGTATTAGGAGAGAATTTAGTGTTGCTAGAACTCCACAACAGAATGGAGTTGCTGAAAGGAAAAATAGAACACTAATAGAAGCTGCTAGAACTATGTTAGCTGACTCTAAGCTACCTATAACTTTTTGGGCTGAAGCAGTCAACACTGCTTGCTATGTCCAGAACAGAGTTTTAGTTGTTAAGCCTCACAATAAGACACCATATGATCTTTTTAGAGGTAGAACTCCTGCAATAGGATTTCTTAGACCTTTTGGATGTCATGTGACAATTCTGAATACCTTAGACCATTTAGGAAAATTTGATGGTAAAGCAGATGAAGGATTCTTAGTTGGATATTCTCTCAATAGTAAAGCATTTAGAGTATACAAGTTAAGAACTAAGAAAGTAGAGGAAAACCTACATGTGGAATTTTTAGAGCATAAATCCAATGTAGAAGGTCAAGGACCGAAATGGCTTTTTGATCTTGAATCTCTAACCCATTCTATGAATTATGTGCCTGTTGTTGCAGAAACTAATGATTTTTCAGGTTCACAAACAACAAATGAGGCAGGGTTAGACAAGGAGACAAATCAAGATCATGTATGGATGCCAATAAATACAAGTGTGGATTCAACTTCAATAAATGGTGAATCTTCTTCTGGTAAAGCTAAAGAAGATGTTGAAGATGTACACAAGGAAGATGGAACAAATGATCAAGAAAATAGTTCTGCTGTTGATAATGCTGGTGAAACAGACTTAACTGAAGAACCAGAATTAACTGCTGAAACAGACTTAACTGAAGAAGCAGAATTAACAAAAGAAGCAGAATTAACAGAAGATGAGGTGGATTTGAGCAATCTCCCACCTGATTATCCAGTTCCTTCAACCCCACACACTAGGATTCACAAAGTCCACTCCCTGGAAAATGTGATTGGAGATGTACAATCAGGTGTGAAGACAAGGCAACAACTGATGTCTTTAGACCAACAAGGGCTTCTTGATGCCCTTTATGCTTCAAAACAACATGAGTTTTCAAACTCTTGCTTGTTTGTATGTTTTCTCTCACAAGATGAACCAAAGAACATTCTGAAAGCCTTAGATGATTCAAGCTGGGTAAAGGCTATGCAAGAGGAGCTTCTTCAGTTCAAGATTCAGAAGGTATGGGTGCTAGTTGATTTACCTAAGGATGAAAAGGTAATTGGCACTAGATGGGTTTTCAAGAATAAAAGGGATGAAAAGGGGATAGTGATTAGGAATAAGGCTAGATTAGTAGCGCAAGGGTACACACAAGAAAAAGGTATAGACTATGATGAGGTTTATGCTCCAGTAGCAAGACTTGAGGCAATTAGGCTTTTCTTAGCTTATGCTTCATTTATGAACTTCACAGTTTATCAAATGGATGTCAAGAGTGCATTTTTATATGGTACTATTGAAGAGGAGGTATATGTCTTACAGCCTCCTGGTTTCATTGATCCTGACAATCCAGAAAAAGTAAACAAAGTTGTAAAAGCTCTATATGGCCTACATCAGGCACCAAGAGCTTGGTATGAAACACTGGCTTCCTACTTAATTGAAAATGGATTTAAAAGAGGCAAGATTGATCAGACACTATTCATCAAACAGCACAAGAAGGATCTTCTGTTAGTGCAGGTGTATGTGGATGACATCATCTTTGGATCTACAAGGAAGGAGATGTGTTTGGAGTTTGAGAAGTTTATACATCATAAGTTTCAGATGAGTTCCATGGGGGAACTTACATTCTTTTTGGGTTTGCAAGTTAAACAGTCATATGAAGGCATATTTATTAGTCAAGATAAATATGTTGCAGAGATACTTAGGAAGTTCAACTTTGCTGATTCAAAAATGGCAAGCACACCAATAGACTCTGAGAAGCCACTTCTTAAAGACTTAGATGGAGAAAATGTGGATGTACACACATACAGATCTATGATAGGCTCTTTGATGTATCTTACATCATCAAGACCTGACATCATGTTCTCTATTTGTGCTTGTGCAAGATTTCAAGTAACTCCAAAGGTTTCTCATTTAACAGCTGTCAAGAGGATTTTTAGATATCTCAAGGGTCAACCTAGGTTGGGACTATGGTATTCTAGAGAGTCACCTTTTGACTTGGTAGCATTTTCGGATAGTGATTATGCTGGTGCTAGCTTGGACAGAAAGTCAACAACTGGAGGATGTCAATTCCTTGGGTGTAGACTTATCTCATGGCAGTGTAAGAAGCAAACAATTGTGGCTACTTCAACAACTGAAGCTGAATATGTAGCTGCTGCAAGTTGCTGTGCTCAAGTCCTATGGCTTCAAAACCAACTTCTTGACTATGGGTACAATTTTATGAACACTGTTATTCATATTGATAATAGTAGTACAATTTGCATTATTAAAAATCCAGTACAACATTCTAAAACAAAACACATTGAAATTAGACATCACTTTATAAGAGACTGCAATGAGAAAAGATTAATTCAAGTTCTTAAAATTGCTTCAGAACACAACTTTGCAGATCTGCTAACAAAAGCTTTTGATATTGGTAGGTTTCAATACTTGGTAGCAAGTATTGGAATGCTAAATCCTCAATGATTTAAATCTGTGTGTTTATGTATATAAATTTTTGTTTGTACTGTTGGCTTTGTAAATTGGTACTAGCTATTACTTTTAAATTGTGTTATTCATACAGTTAGTCCTATGATTATTCTAATTCAAGACAAGTACTTTGTACATTGTTCTTTTGGTTTTAGACTAACAATTCCAGGTATGAATATTGAACACAAAGAAAGTTTCAAGTGAAATGGAAGTAGCAGAATGATGATACTAGTTGCTGACATAATAGGTTCATGATAGAAAGAGTTTGGGAATTTACACCTCCTTAAAACTTCTTTATTGAAACCTGATTATGAAATTTCACATTTATTTGATGACTTAGTTGATCAGAAAGTAACTGATGCAACTCACTTTCTATCATTTTATACTTTTAAGTATAATGAGCAAGTCTAAGGACATCTGATAGAAAGAACAGCTAGTAAAAGTGATTCTAACACTTGTGTTAGAGGCCACAATTGCTATGAGCTGGAAACCCTGTCAAGAAAGCCTTTTGAATAGGTTTATCTTTACACAGGCAGTTATTTATAACTGAAAAACATTGGTTCTCACACAACCAGAGGTTGCTTTAAACCGAATTCTAGATTAAGTGTCTGTTATACACTTAATCCCTTCAAAATGGTTGAAAGCAGTATGGTTTTTCATAATAAAATCAAGTACATACTGCTAAGGCAAAAGTTTCTTAAAAGAATGTTTTTGGAATAAAAATGGCTCAAAAACCCATCAAATGATGGATTATGAGTTATTGCCCCATGAATCACCTCTCATAGGAGTTAACACACCTAGAAGTGATGAGGGCAGCAAATTAAACTCTTAAGGAATTGATGGCTTCATGTACAACATTTCTTGACAACAAGTTCTAAATGGTAGATCAGATAATGATGGGATGATGGTGAGAGATCTTCCAAACAGGGGAGGAAATGTTATTTGCAATCCAGGGGAGGAAATATCTCAGGGGAGGAAATAAACCCAAAGAAGGAAGATTAACCAATGAAAGGGAGGAAGACAAGAGCATACAAGATGATGACATAGAGGTTGAAAATGACAAGAACAGAGCTGATAATCTCTTCTTCATGAACAAGATTCTGGAGTATTATGTATATTCAGAAGGGATGAAGCATTCAAAAGGAGAAAGTTCTATCTAGGTCAAAAGGAAAAAAGTTTCAATTTCAGTTCACTACGTTTATTCATCACTTGCAAAGGCATGCTGATAGATGATTTCACTTGTTGAAACAAACATCCAAGATACACAGCACCATTGCCTCTTATAATTCCTTCATCCAAGGAAATTGCACCATCTTTTAGGTCAATGAATGAAACCTGAAGATTGGTATTGATATTGTTAAAGTCAAAGAACAGAAAGCAGATGAGTTACTGAGAAAGATATTCAATCTCACAGATCAGAAGAAAGCTCAGATCAAGGGTCTGACTATGAAGTGTTTGCAAGATCCTCACAATCAGAAATTCAATTCAGAAGAAACATGTTGAAAACGGTTCACATGTTTAGGGGAGGATTGTTGGGAATTAAATATTCTGAAGACTAAGTATCGGGAATTTCTCTTAAGTGATTAATTCTGGTTGCTTTAGTGTTAAGTCTGGTGAGTTCCAAAGTTAACTCTGCTGGTTAAATCTGGTTAAGTCTGGTCTTCTAATATTAAGTCTGGTGGTTAAGCCTGCTTGATTAAGTCTGGTGAATACCAAAATTAAGTCTGTTCTTTTAAAGTTAAGTCTGCTTGCTGGATGGATAAGTATACTAAAGTCAATTATATACGGTAGATAATATCTTACCCCATGTGATCAGTCATTATGTTATATTCTCAGAACAAGTTGTAAACATAGATACATGTTGTATCTTAGTTACTGACTCACATAAGCTAGAAAGTAGCTTGACAAGACTTAACAATATTGTAAAGATCTCCTTGGACTATAAAAGGAGATCTTAGCTTGTCTCATTATATATCTATCTAGTGAAGAAAACTTGTGATTAAGTTTTTTTATGTTGAATAAGAACATTTGATAAAAACTTTCATATTCATAACTGTCAAGAACAAGAACAATCAAAAACGTTATCAATAATATTGAATCCTTTGGTATTATACTTTCGGTGTTCATTGTTCAATATACACAAGCATCACTGTTCCATTTCCATAACCAAAATAACCTTCTAAGTGTGATTAAGTAGATTCCGCATACTTGATCATATTAACTCAATATATCATATACACAAAGTCACAAAGGTTTAACCACCTTATAGTGTATCGAATCCTCTCAGTTCCCAATTCATTCTTAAATTTTATATACTTAAATCAAATTAAACCCTTAGTTTGCTTAGTTAGTCATATCTTCTACAGGTTTTAATAGGTTTGTATTATTATTACGGGCCAGATCCGTTACTATGAAAAGTATTTCGATGATACTTTTGAATACAGGTAATATCTTTCATTGATGTTTTTTTATAAATTGTTATTTGTTATTTCCTAATGCGAATCTGAATATGTTCTTCAATCTATCCAATCTTTTTTTTCTTCTTCTTAATTTGAGGTTTTTAAGATTTTGTGTGAGTGATAGTTTTTTTAACTGGGATCGGATACCATATGATTTGTTGATGTTAGAGTGATAGTTTTTCTTTTGATTTTGCAGGGTAGATTCATTCAAAGCTTCGATATTTTCTTTAATTCTGCAGCTTTAAATCTGTAAGTTTTTTTTTATGTTGCTATTATTTAGGTTTATGTGTCAATTTGTGCTTAATTTTCCATTGATTATATTTGCAATACACACTGTTGGTTTAGGATAAGTCTAAGATTTTTGACTGTTGTCGGTAACTTTAAGCAAACATGTCTAAATTCGGGAAAATGTAAGAAAAGTTGATTGAGTGAAAAAGTATAAATCTTGCTTTTGTAGTATGAGTTTGTTTTGCAATATGCGCGTGTATGTTTGATGGTTTTGCTTAACTGGATTTTGTTTTTGATGCAGGCATATGTTCAGCATCTGGAAAGCAGTAGAATTAACCTTGACCAGTAGCTTAAACGAGCAAACCAGCAGGTATACCTACTGTTACTGTATCTGATTCACACGTGTTTCCCTATGATAACTGCCTTGGAAGGTAACCAAGGTAATGACAGTTTTTTAGGTTTTCTTGTAATGATTTTTGGATGTTTGGAGTATTGTTTTAGGTGAAAAAGAAGAGGATTCATTTATGGTCAGTATGTTATCCAGAAAGGCTGTGTAATTCTCCTTTGGATTCAGGTACCATTTTGACCATGTTTTTGCAAATTTGAATATTGAATTCTTAGGAGAAAATCATGTTAGGATACTGAAATGCTAGCATAAGCTGTATTGTTATCCTCATCTTTTCAGGCAAAAAATTACGTTGCGAGAAAGAAACCCGAACAACAGAGAGAATTGGAAGGCTCGAATTCCAAGGTTAACCTTCGAATCCGATTACCAATTATATGTTTTTTTATTTTTAAAGTTGACATGTTTAGTTAGTTCTAATATTATATTCAGTTGTGAATTTATAGGACGATAGCCAATTCTGTGGGTGAGAAAACGAGACCAAGAAAAGTCTTTGATTCAGATTTATATGCAGGTCAAGCTATTAAACATGTTGGCATCAGCTAGAGTTTCAGGTACGTGAAACCAGTGCTTTGTACTTAGTCACTTGAGGTCAATAGTTTAGTTGCAGACTAATGGGCTTTCTCCTTTCTTTTAGATGTGTTATGTCCTTTAGAGACTTTCTTCTTTTCGGTAGGTGCCATCTAAATAGCTTTTATTGCTGATGAGCAAAAAACGGTCAAATAGGATTATGTTTTAACCATTATAGAAATTGATAGCATTGTTTTTTTGCCAATGAATTGCACTATATTAGGTTATAAAGAGTTAACGCCAAAGGGATTTACCCCTTTGGTGTTTTTAAAAATTCCGATTAGCTAATGAATCAAGTAAATCAACCTTTTTGTGGTTATTGGCATTTGAACTCAATTAATGAATCAAGTATAATTTATTAATAGGATCTAAGCCATAAAATCCATGTACTCGCGCTCATGTTCCACCCGACTACATGAACTAAAAAGTGTCCCATTTATTGTTAATAAGTTTTAATATTTGTTGCAATATGCACATTCACACCTTTTTTGTCCACCAAAAAAGTTTGATATTTGTTTACAGTATTTAGCTAAGGTACACGACTATTTTATGGCTTAAACACTTATTAATATGATAATCTAACAAGAGTATTTTAAGCATTCAAATGTCCTTTTTGTTTACCTGTTCGATCAATTCTTATGATTACAATTTGTTTTTTCTTTGTTATCTTTTACTCTGTTGACCCATTTTCTTAATACACACCCAATGATATTTCACTAAAAAATGCAACCACAAACACCCCTTTAACTGTTTTAAGGTCTACAATCAAATGTTAGATTAGTCATGTTTGATATTTTTTAGCAACGTTTTTGTAGTTTTCATTCGTGAACAAGCTCAAGAAAAAAGAACTGCGACTAACGAATATGTTCAAAGTCACGGTTATGTCCTTTTGGTTTGTTTGTTATTTTGCTGCAGGAATGACCAACTTGCGTTTCAAGCCTGTATACAATCCATAAACCCAGCATGGAAATATTCAGGCACGGTAACATCATTGCTAATTGATAAATGCAAGAGTATGTTACTTCTGACCACTTATATGTATATCATGAATTTGAAATCCTCTTTATCATGTAAGTATGCGTCGAAGTAATGATATAGCAATATTCATTCGGTGATAACATTATTATAATGCTATTATCTTGAACATTAGAACGTTTAGTTGTTTACCATGTGTGTTTGCCTACTTTTAGTTGTAACATGATATCATTTCTAAATTTATGGAACTAACTATTTTATTTTATTGTGCGACTTAGGTTTATGTTGATATTCCACCACCAGACTAAAGGACGGATGTGATTAAGCATTTCGGGTTTTGAGGTATTGTCTGCAATTTGTTTGATATCATTATGGCAGAAGTTCATCGTTAAAGACTTTAACTTTTTCTAGATTTAAATAGGGGGCAGGTCAACTAAAGCTTTGGAGACCAGTTACAAAGGTGCTTTTAGTTGGAGGTCGGACTGCGCCAACTTCTTAACCTTTTGTTCGCATACTCAAGTGCTAAGCCAACGCTGGAGACGTCATCATCAAAGAGTTACACTTTCAAGGAAGACATATTGTTATTTTTTCAATATAGTTCATGCTACTCATGAAACAGACAATTTATTGATGTATAATGTTAAAAACCGAGACTTGGTGAAATAATTTTTTGACAGAAATAAATGATTTTGGGAAGTGGTAGTAGTGCTCTTTATGTTTTTGATTGTATCCAATACATAAATAGCATTGTTTTTTAGCCTCAACACAATGCTCCCGCGGCAACGTGCGGGCTAAACGGCTAGTTACCCCGATTTCCTATGGACTGATCCGAAAGCCAAAATGCATATGACATTTTTTATGTAACCATGGTACGGTACTTTTTGGTCGACTAATTAACGGGGAAAATGACACATATAGGTTTGACTGCTTGAGCTTGAAATTTTCCGAACATTGTCATAAGATTATTGGTTTCGCCAAAAAGAAAGGCTCCATCAAGGTAGGAATAAATATTTCAAAAGTAAATTTCACAATTAGGTGTCTACGTCGATTTCCATTATCACCAACCTTGATAACTTTAACTTGCCATCATCTTCCATTATTTCCTCAATTATGTTTGGAAAAAGGAAAAAGGAAAAAGTGAAAAGACATTGCTTGTTAACTCTAATTCTATTTCACAACTTTTAGCTTTCAGAGCATAAGATGTCATCACTCAGGGTTAAACTTTCATCCAGTGCCACGTCAGCGACATATCAGCTTTAACTTTTTCACCTTAACTATAAAAAATACTCCTTATCATAACTCAAGCTTAACTCAACTATTTTCAAAAATCAAACCCTAAACTAAAACTAATATTTCATTTAATAACTAACATAACATTTAATCTTAAACATTTTACAATACAAATTCATTAAAATACGGAAATAAACGTTACATAATACATATTAAATAAACGTTACATAAAATACACTACGATACGCTACCATACGAAATACATAAACATAATTTAATCTGAGTGCTCCCCGCATGCAGAATCATACGAAGGAGACCTATACCCAGGAAATTCCTCAATGAACGCGTTACGTTCTTCTTCGTCCTTCATGCGTTTCTCCTCCCACTCTTGTTGAAGCTTTGCTTGCTCTGCTTCAAATTCTCTGAACGTCTGTTCGCCAACGCTCGTGTCATACAGCTGTTTTGCAGTTAAGCCAAAAGGATTATCTGCCTCGTCGGCATAACCCGTAAATGGGGGAGACTGTTGTTGCTCAACAAATCTAGGTGCATCAGATGAAGTTGAACCATGCTCATAACCAGAAAATGGGGGAGTCACTTGTTGTAATACAGAACCAACAACTTTGTTTTCCTCATAGCTCCATCGGATTTTGTTGCTGATGTTGGATTGTATCTGTGAAACACAACCCCACAACGTGTCCTCAATGGCCTCGTCTTTCTTGGCTTCCTCGTTCAAAAATTTGTCAATCACAGCTTTTCTTTTCGCAGAAATGTCTGTGCATTCCGCGTATCGTTGTCTCATACGTTCTTTTTTTGCTTTTGCAAGCCGAAACTGATTGATAACGTCAATGATAGCCTTTTGTCGATCAGCATCTTCTTTGTCGCATTGTTTTTAAATAAACACTTGCATTTGTTTGACGGAATGTGGCAGACGACAAGCCATTGCGTTTTTGTATTTTTTTTTTTTATTATTATTAATAGTGTATGGAGTGTGTGAAATTGGCTTGTAATCTTTGGTATTTATAGTGGTGGGAAAAAGGTTTTGATTTTTTTAATGCAACTAGCCGTTTATAAACGTTGGAAGGCCAAAATTGCTTTTTTTTTTTTTTTTTTTTTTATTATTTTTTTTAATCCAACGGTTAGTTAAACGTTGGTAGGGGGTAAAATGATTTTTTTTTTTTATTGATTCTACTCTTAACGCCACGTTAAGCTGCTAACGCAACACTTAACGCAGGGGGGCGGTGTGGGTAACGCGTCTTTAACTCATCTGCGTTAAGCATTAACGCACCTTTGGAGTGAACACACCGTATGCTCTTACAAGCTTTCAGCTACCTATAAATCAATTTCTTCCTTCTTTATACATCTTTCAAGTTAACGTTCAAGTCAAAACTCAAAACTCAAAAGTGACTATAAATGTGAAATACCAGTCCGTTGGGTACAGAGTAATGGATCATGTCCAAGGCTTGTCGCAAGCATTGATATGTTATACTCTGGGCTTACCTTCTTGACCCATGAAAATGGGCTTTCTTTAAAGAAGACTTTTAAATTTAATTTCATAAGTATTTGCGTCATTTATTTCTCATTGTCATAAGTAGGATGTGTAGCGGTACAATTTGAATCGCATTTCAGCAGTACTCCACATTCGAGAATGAGTGAAGAAAATTGTGTTAGATGATAGTAGCAGTTTCGACTTAATCTGGAGCCGAACTATACTCTCGCTACTTATTTAAACAATTTCTTCGCTAAAATGTCATCACTGAATTAAATAAAAGTTCTAACTTCTAACCGGACCATATCGTTATCTAACCAGACTATTCAATTATTTGTTAGTCATTTGTTCATTCAATGGCCTTATAAATGTTTCATTGTTCTACCATATTTTTCTCTCGGAAAGCTACAGTTGAATTACTTGTCGGTTTTGTCACACTTTTTTTTTTAAAGGTGAATTTCGTTTGAAACTTCGTGTCGCGATTCGACTGCGGGAGATCTAGCTTACGTTGTATTAACCGGGCTCGCACTAGAGAGCTCCCTCGAAGTAGGAATACCTATTTCAAATACCTGATGGGGGGAAAACCCCCTACTAATCTGCCCGAAAACACGACGATTAATAGGGGTAAACCCTGCCCCCTCAGACTTAACTCATCTTCTTCAATTTCTTCTTCAATTTCTTGGACCAATCAATAAAATAAAATGTTAAAACAATTTCATGTGGTCACCAGGATAGTTACGTTTCACTAAAATGTTAAATGATTTATGAAACACGTTAATTAATCATTCTATCCATTCAATTATTTTATTAAATTATTGAACAAACATTT
>CP139505.1:133269328-133290280 GCA_021014915.2 Artemisia tridentata subsp. tridentata | reverse complement strand
TTGACTAAATAGATTCGCATCAAAACGGGCCAGGTTAACCATTTAAATATATTGGTTATAGAAACAATATTAAAGGTCGCAATGTCAATTAAATTTATTTGGACAAAAAAGTGTTTCATTTTAGACAAACCCCACCCAATTCAACCTAGGCCAAAAGGACAAGTAATTTCAACCCATTACCCAACCACCGGTCCATACCATGTTGCCAAAGCATATTGTCTTTACCTGTGCTTGTCTGCGGCGCTGCAAGATACTGATTGCCAAATTCCTTGTGAGGCTGCTTTCCTAGCCTGAATTTTTATTTCAAAACCAAAATAGAATTTAACTATTTATATTCATATATAAGAAGGTGAAATTTGATACATATTCTGATTTTTTTGCTTTACCTTATGTTTTAATTTATATGGAAAACATACCTCATGTTTGCGTTTTTTTTTCTTAAAAACATGTGTAGACTATTAAACATGCATAGTAATATATGCAACTTGACCAAACTTGATGTACCTCTATGTGTGTAATTAATTGTATAGCAGGATATTAGTTTGTTTTTATTTCTAAAGGCTTGCATCTGGAGGTGGGACCCTGAGAACTTCGACCCTTTTACTTATGAATGGCTCAATAAGTGTTATGTTTTTTGTCTAAAGCGTCGAATATTTGAAACTGAAATGGGACAAATCTTTCTAAACTCAAAAGTTTCCTAAAGCGTAATTTTAATGCTAAAAACCTCAAGTCATATATAAACTTAAGATTATAATCGATATTATAATATTATACAGTATTCATGACCATAGTTGACCCGCTAATTTTTAAAAGAATAATCTACGGATTTTTGACAAAATGTGTTCGCACAACCTTGTTTATAACCCGGTCTGACTTTTACAGTATGTATTTATATCCAAACCAAGTTTGTTTAGAAAAATTAATAAGAAATTATATGATGGCTCCATTTACTAAAGCCGCTAATGGGTTAACCTTAGTAGCTATAATCGAACTTACATTTTATAATCCCCTCAATATCAACATTTTTGCATTTGAACAGTTTGAGAAAAGTGAGCATGTGTGTAAATCATAACTTAACTCGACATGAATACAGGTGTCGGCTACCTTAACAAATCAGATGTATTTTCGGGATGACGCATATGAAGTACATGGTGTCGGTGCAAAGTGACCCTTCAATTCCAATAGCCTTTTAAGGCCTTCTTGCTTACTTACATACGAAGACCTGCAAGTCAATTTCATATATTGATATCAGACTTATTTAAGTATGGAATAGATAAGAACCAAAGTAAATGTCCAAAAGTCTCATGTATTAGTTCTCTATAGTATGTATAGTT
This sequence comes from Artemisia tridentata subsp. tridentata, assembly GCA_021014915.2. Lineage (NCBI taxonomy): Eukaryota > Viridiplantae > Streptophyta > Magnoliopsida > Asterales > Asteraceae > Artemisia > Artemisia tridentata. The sequence goes on along the minus strand of CP139505.1, from coordinate 133,288,946 downwards.
AAGTCTTTGGGACATTAATGTCATTGTAAAAATCTTTAGTTTGGGCTCTTGGCATAATGTATTTGTTTTCAAACTATAAAAAGTGGGTTTTGATAACAAACTATGGCTGCTGGTTTTCTTCATTCCTAAGTCTCATTTGATCATGTGGCTTGTGTATGAGGTGGCTTATCGTTCAGTTTTCTACTGGTTCTTTGTTCTTCGGGATTCACAACTTTTGATACTTTTATATTATCACAGTAGGGTTGGTCGTTGTTCTTTTTATTTGAGCCAGTTTGTTGACTTATTCCTACACCTAATACCTCTATGTTCCATATCTAGTAGAGCTGGTATATGCGAGGGAAAGTTTGGATTCTTTAGCTTCTGGTTCCTTTTTATTAATTATTCTTGTTGCCTTTAATTAAATTAAATAAAAAAACTAAAGTAAATAAGACATAAATTTTAGAATGATAAACATATACAATATCATACCTAATAGGACCATATGCAGGCATTGCTTCTTGTATTGAGTTGTGGCCTGCGCGTTACATTTTTAGACACATAAGTTAAAATCAAAATTGCATATAGCGGTCAATAAATGTTCCAGAAAAGTTAATTATCAGATAACCTCGAGTGACTGAATGTGCACAACCGTCATTTTTATGTAAATTGGTCGAAGCTGTTGCCCTTTGTGTAGGTGATGTCATCAGCCAAAACCATGTCTGAAGCAATCTGATATCAAACACAATGATAGTGATCCAGTTAGTTGAATGTTAATCATAAGTAAAACTGGTGCAAACGAAAAATAGAACCATGTTGGCACCTTGGATACAGCTGCTCCTGATCCCATGTATTTATCAGGCATTAGTATCAATAAGGCTGGCAAATACAGTGTTTGTTACCAGGATAGATAAGGGGTTGTTTGATTCCTAAAGTCAGGGTGTTTGTTTTTTATACTGCCAAATCTGCTATATCTTATTTGTTACCTTGAATTTTGTTTCTTTAAATGATGACATTTTGAAATTTCAAGGGTACTGTAGGTCAGGTATTTTGTGTCATTCAATAGGTGTTTGCATGTGAATTTTTGTTTGTATTTTTGGGCATTAGTTTTGGCATTTAAGGCAGGGTCATTGGTCATGCATTTTCACACTTTATTTTTCATTCTTCATTTGAAAAAAATTAACCAAGTTTATGGCTAGGCTGTTTAGGAGTGAGCAGTTGCGACGGGATTCAAATTCTGTTGAATGGGAGGATATGATGCTTCTGTATTGTCGCAAGGCGGGAGTCGAGTATATTCAGTTGGTGAGAGAGATTATTGGGGTGTGCATGAAATTAAAATGGATGTTGCTATTCGTGAGAGGGGCTTATTTGTTGAGGAGCTAGAGACCGTGGCTGGAAAGGTTGTCCCTCAGAAAATGGCTGACTTTCTAAAGGAGCTCCTAACAAAGGATGAACTAAAGCTGATGGAATTACGCATTTTGGCTAGGGAGATGGAGTTGAGGGATCGGGAGATCGATGTGTATGATATTTTATTAAATGAAAATTTATGTTTGTGTTAAGGAAAGTGCGGTTTTGTACCTTTTTGTTTCTTTATGTTTTCTGGTTGATCTGTAAAGCGCGGCCTTTTGGTTGACTCTCCTTTCTTTTCCTGGCCTGCTTTTGCTTGCTTGATTTCTTGTTGCGTCTTGTGAGGAGTTGGTTGTGGTATTGCTGTGTTTCATGATTTGTTAGAATGTAGTGCCAGTTATGAATCGTTAAAATTAATGTTGGTTCTAGTGGCTATGTAAATATTGTTACCTTGAAATTCTTTCTCAGTTCCTGGTGTTCCTTCAACAGTTTCTGGAAAGAGTGGCTTGTGGATTGTCTCGCCTCTCGTTTCCTCACCTGGTTTTCCCTGTTCCATTTCTTGTTGGCTCTGTTGGGGAGTTGGTGGTGGTGTCGCTGTGTTTCATGAATTGTTAGAATATAGTGGTAGTTATCAACCGTTAGAACCTATGTTGGTTGTAGTGGCAAGGCAAATATAGTTACCTTCAATTTCTTTATCAGGTCGGCTTGGCCCTTCAATTGTTTCAGTAAAGAGTTTTTTGTTGACTGCTTCACTTTGTTTTCCTCACTCGGTTTTGGCAGTTCCATTGGAGCTGCTGGTGGTGTTCCTAGGTTTCATAATTCGTTAGAGTGTACTTTTAGTTATCATCATCCATCCGAAGGAGAGAAACATTTGCATGAATGCAACGTAGAAAGCTTTTCACAGTGGAAGAACCAAGGGAGTCTATCAATGAAGAGCAACCTGAGCCTCCAGTCGAACCATCTGTCCAGATAGACTCACCAAGTCCAGCATCACCAGAAATGAGAACCCCTGAATCAATTAGAAAAGAGTCACCCAATTTACATATCTTGGAAACATGTGAAATATCTCCGGATTCTACTTTCGGCAGCCCGTCTTCTGTGCTGAAAAACAAAAATAAATTATGTCAAAAGGAAAAGATCAGTATGAGTAACAAATTTTTTACCGAAACCATGTTTAACTTGATTTGGATGTAAGCAATTGATTTGGATGTAAGCAAGATTGCCACACCTGCACAAATATCTGCGGCAGCAGTCACAGTTTCTACAGGTAGGTGGTCATCCTTGTCAAAACTCAAGTTTCTAATCTCCTGCTAGAGAAAAATAAAGGCCGGTCAAATAATTTTGTACTGAAGGTGGCAATGTTGACCAATTTACTTATAACTATAGACACGATGGGTTGTGTTTTATTTCAAGCAGGCCAAATGGACAAAAAAAAAAGAAGAAGAGAAAATTTACCTAGAAGGAAAATAGGTCAAATAGACTGTAAGTCATGCACGGGTCAAATACTCTAGCTGCAGCAAAACTGATCTCGATGAACATATAATTGAGGCTCATATTACATGTAGAACATTTAACGTTTTCCATACTGATAGAAAGCATCTTCCTGCAACCCGCTTTATTCATCTTAATTATCCGAATTTGATTATTCCATATCACAGTTAGTTCCACAACGCAATGCCATAGTTATGATCCTAACACCAATGAACAAATAAGTGAAGAACATCAGCAATGGCCCTATCTTATTTTATAGTAATCTAACAAAGGAGCCAACTTTTTAAAAATTAAGGTACTTGAAACCTTTTGCCGTTCCATCCAACAGCCATTGCCCCTAAGGAGCTTATTGCACCTTGTACAACCTAAACTGGAGCATATATAAAACATATCACATTATAATCGCAATAAAGTCCTTCCTACTAAATCCAGCTACCTTGACCTAGTGCTTCAAATTCTCACAATTAAGCACATTAACTTACACACATTACTGGAACACACATTCAATTGCAGACTTGCAGTCTTCATAAACCAAACTACATTCTTACTCCAGGTGGTGAGCTTATTTCTAGGCTCAGCGAGTTTCATAGTTAGAACCTCAAATTGGACACTTAATCGGCCAGACTATTATTAGCCTTGAGGACAGTCTATACTCGATACAGATATTACTACTACTCATTAATCTCATGAAAAATGAAGCGTAGAAGCACAAGTACTACATGGTGTTCATATGCATATTGAACATATTAAGATGAAAGGACCTACCCAAAAAGCGGGCAATGCACATAGCCTCCTCCATGGACCACCATCAGCACCCCTCATTTCCAAATATCGTTTCAGTCTCACCTGAAACAGCAAGAAATGGTATTATAGTTGCATTGAAAGAATGATAAAAAGTGACCCACGTTTATAGTGATCGCAAGTAACACACCTCAGGGAATATTGTTATGAGGTGATTTTCCCAATCATTCAGAGTTGGATAATCTCCTGGAAGTGGAGCAAGTTTTCCTGCGAGGAAGTGCTGTAAAATATGACAGTTATTCTCACAGGGTACTCAATTACACAACTAAGTTAACTATTAGGGATAGAGTATACCCTGAAGGACAATCCAGAACAGTCGACATACTTTTTGTTCCGATAGACAAAATACATAGGGACATCAAGAGCATATTCAACATACTGCTCAAATCTATCAGAATAAACTTTCTTTGAAAAATAAATAAAATAAACACCCTGTAGTGCATCAAAAAGACCACATAATCAAATACTTACCCAAAAGAGTCGTCAAAGACAAAAGGAAGCATCCCAACACGATTTTGACATATCATCCATCTTGTCCAACTTGGTCGCTATCAACATTGCCAAAATGAAATTGCAGCATATTAAAAAAAATAAAAATTTAGAAATAAACATAGTAATATAAAGAAAATACTGACCTAAAACAACTCTTAAAATTGCAATTTTGTAGCAGAACCAAACACCCCTTAAAACTTTAGTTTTTGCAGCCATAAAAACTGCATCAGCCATAGCTAAACACTGCTTTAATATACTTACCTTCATGGTGTGAAACATTTGAAACTATTGGTGTGTGTTTATGTGTGTATGTTTTGAATAAGTTAGGGATCTTAATCCCAGTGAAAGATATTCTTTGATTGATTTTCTGTGAGAGGGTTCATGCTTGATGTTCAAAGTTGCAGTAAAATAGTGAAGGAAACTGAGGTTTATGCGATTTAGTGAAACAATGGAAGCCACACATAAGATTATTTACAACGAAACCTTTTCTTTCAATTTCACGAACTATATAGCATTATAAATCTGAATGATATATGAAATTAAGCCAAATGGTATTATCACAAAAACATTAAAAATCAAAAAGTTGTAAACTACTTATTTACCATCAACATGAAGAACCGAATGATTAAGCGGTTTTCGAATTTGATTGATAAGTAATGAAGCATTAAATATTAGAGTTAAATCAAGAGATCATTCGGTGGACTTGTGTTTAAGGATTTGATGAGAGATCTTGAATATCCGGTAGTTTTTGGAGGCGGCGAAAATGGCGGGTAGGGCAAAAATTAGAGGTCGAATGATTTATGTTTTATTGCCTTTGTTTAGATGTTGTGCTGAATCTTTAAGCATGACATCTTTGTTTTCCAATGTATAACACAAAAAATGGCTTGGTCCACTGGTTGGAGTGTTGGTTGTTGTTGTGCAAGACCAGGGTTCGATTCTCATTTGTGTCATATTTTTTAAACAAATTCCTGTTAATGGAAAAGGCTTGCTTGCGTGGTATAAATTGATTAGATGGCATTAAAATTGATTATGTGGCATTGAGGTGGCGTTTATTTGGTATTATCTACGTGTAACGCCTCCTGTTATATATAATGTAAGATATATATATATATATATATATATATATATATATATATATATATATATATATATATATATATATATATATATATATATATATATATATATATATATGACAACTAGATTTAATTCATTTGTACTTTAGATTGTTTAATGTCCCCCATCTCTCATTACCGTACCTTTAGGTCATTTGTAGAGTTACACCTCACCATTTCTTAGGAAAGACCTTAGTAACCGCACTTACCGCCACACAAGTGACAACAACGTAAATACTCTAGAACGTTGAAAATTAAAATATGGAAGGACTTGAATTTAATACTTGAAACTAAAACATGGTTATTTAATCTAGGTTGCGTGTTGGTGCCGTACACTCCTTAATTTCACAGCATTCACTGTTCAGACCATTAAAGGTGAGTTTATAGCCCCATTTTTACTTATACTTGTTTTGTCAATATGGGGTGAGAAACATGCAAAATCTTTTATGGACCATAACATTATTACTTTTTCTCAAAACTATTGCGTAGTTAGCCTAAGCCCTAGAACCCACTATCATGCCCATTTTCATGAGCCGTTAGTTCCCTCTGGAAAGCGCGATTGCTTTAGATAGATCTATTGGGGTGACTCCCCCGTTCGGTTGGCCAGACGGGTCAAAGCGAACGTACAGCAAGTCGGACTTCGAGTGTATTGGGTTAAACACTCGCTAAGGGCCCCTTGACTATTATTTATGTGTTAGAGATTAGCACACTAAACTGTCGAGCTTCGGTTGCATGAACTTAGTGCTAGCGCGATAGATACTTTTGTATGACATTACATGTGTTGTAATGATCATGCTGGTCCAAATTAACTATTTGATGATTTTACTTAAACCTATGAACTCACCAGCTTTTTGCTGACTTTTTAGCATGTTTTTCTCAGGTGTGTAATTTGATTTGTATGGCATGATTTGGCTAGGCAAGGGTCATGGAGCATTTTCGGATAGACTGGCAAATTTTATTGTGACTTTCTTTTATGTGGAACCACTGTATTCAATGGGCCTAATTTTTATCAAAACAATGAATTAACTTTTGTAAAACTCTAATTGTAGTTTTAATTAAAAATGGAGTATGTATTCCGTTCTTTGTTACCTTGTGTTGTGATTTCTAATCATTGCACCCGCAGTAGCACCCTCAAAGTTTTGTATGCTTCCGCGACCGTTGAAAATTATGGGGGTGTTACAAGTTTCTAGAGAGGAATCTCATAGAGGGATTCCTAATACTTCTGTTAAATCTGAGAAGGCTCAGGTTTCAGCTTTTGTGGCTAGACCAAATGGGAATAACAAGAGAAATTCTAATAATAATTGGCCTAGTAACAATGTGAATACTAATAGAGGAAATTATGATAGCTTGCTTTGCAAGCACTGTGGTTTAAAAGGACACACTATTGATAGATGTTTTGAATTAATAGGTTATCCTCCTGGGTTAAAAAAGAATCCTAACTTGAAACCTGTTAGTGGTTTTAATAGGAGTAATAATGTTGAAGTTAATAGTGATGTCAAAAATGCTAGTACTCTATCTTTCACTAATGATCAGGTTTTGAAGTTGATGATTCTTTTGAATGACAAACCAGTTCCTCTGCACATGCCAATATGGCAGGTATTGCTTCTTGCTCCTTTTTTAATTGCAATGTGTTTTTTAATCAAAATTTCTATAGGTTTTTTTGTGCCAATATAAAAGTTAATGGTGTGAGTTATCACTTGGGTTGGATCATTGATTCAGGGGTTAACCAACACATGATTAATAATATTGATAAAATGTTTGGGGTTGCTGATATATCTGATTTAAAAATGACTGTTGGACACCCTAATAGTACTTTGGCCAAAATTACTCATGTAGGAAATTTGAGATTAAATAATAATATGGTTTTGTTTGATGTTTTGGTTGTTCCTGAGTATTCTGTTAGTCTTTTATCTGTTCATAAAATAATTAAAGATAGTAAACTGTGTTAGTTTTGATGAAACTAAGTGTTACATTCAAGATTTGAAAAAGGAGAAAGTTCTGGGGACTGGTAGTGAATTTGGTGGCCTTTACATGTTTGATAAAGAGTTTGTTAGTTCTACTATTTTGAATAAGAGTGAGTTCTTTATTTGCTATGTGTCTAAAGAAGTTTGGCATAATAGACTTGGGCACCCTGCTAATCAGGTTTTGAAATTGTTAAAATCTTCTTTAAATCTGACTAATTTGAATCATGAAGGTCCTTGTGAGGTTTGCCATAAGGCAAAACAGAGCAGGGATCCTTTTCCTTTAAGTGAGACTAAATCTTCTATTGCTGGACAACTTATATATCTTGATGTATGGGGTCCTTACAAAGTGATTACCAGGGAGGGTTTTAGGTATTTTCTTACTATAGTTGATGACTATAGCAGATCTGTTTGGGTGTATATGCTCAAAACAAAAGATGAGGTTTTTGGAATGTTTGTTAACTTTTATAACTTAGTCTTAACTCAGTTTGAAAAGAAAATAAAAGTTATAAGGTCTGATAATGGAACTGAGTTTATAAATCATAAAATGACTGATTTTGTTAATACTATGGGTATTATTCATCAAACTTCATGTGCATACACACCACAACAGAATGGTATAGCAGAAAAGAAACATAGACATCTGTTAAATGTTGCTAGAAGTCTTATGTTTCAGGGAGGGATTCCTCTAGTGTTTTGGCCTAAATGTGTTTTAATTGCTACCTATTTGATCAACAGGCTTCCTTCATCTATTTTAAATGGCAAGTCTCCTTTCTCAATGGTATATAATAGAGAACCTAATTTGTCCCATCTTAGGAGTTTTGGGTGTTTGTGTTCTGTTGTTGTGTTAAAACCTTCTGATAAATTTTATTCTAAATCTGAAAAATGTGTTTTGATTGGGTATGCTAGTGGTAAAAAGGCATATAAACTTTTGAGTCTTGAAAATAGAACTATTTTGTATTCAAGGGATGTTAAATTTTATGAAACTATTTTTCCTTATAAAATGAGTCAAAATGTGATTTCTGAGTGTGAATTTGAGATTTCTTGTTTAAACTTTTTTGATAACATTGAGTCTGAAACAACACCTAAAACTTCTATTCCTGATCCTCCCAATGATGATAATAATAGAGAAGGAGATACATCTGTTGGTAGAGAGGGCAGGGATCATCAACCAGATGAGGCTGTGATTACTCAGTTACCTGGAATGGTTGAACAAATACATCATCTAGTATCTGAGAATGACTCACAGTCACCTGGACATGATGAGACACACTCTGCTACTCCCTTAGGTGAAAATTTAAGATCTGAGGGAAATGCTGGTTCCAGTAATGATAATATTGGTTTTCAAAATGTTTTTGATAGACAAACTGAGGAAGGTAGTCAAAGGAGATCTAAGAGATCTTCTACTTTGCCTGCTAAATTGAATGACTATGTGTTAGATACTAAGGTTAGATATGGTTTAAACAAATATGCTAATCATGCTTTACTGAGTGCTGATAATTGTTGTTTTGTGTCTAATTTGAATAAGACTGTTGAACCTAGTACTTATGAAGAGGCTAGTAAAGATCCTAGGTGGACTAATGCTATGAATGAGGAAATATATGCCTTACATGAAAATGATACTTGGGAAGAAACTGACTTACCAGCTGGTAGAAAACCAATTGGTAGAAAACCAATTGGTAGTAAATGGGTTTTGAAAATTAAGTATAAGTCATCTGGTGAAGTTGAGAGGTATAAGGCTAGATTGGTTGCTAAGGGGTTTGGTCAAAAGGAGGGTATTGACTATGAAGAAACTTTTAGTCCTGTGGTAAAAATGGGAACTGTTAGATGTTTACTCAGCTTGGCTATTCAAAAATCTTGGAAAAAATTTTTCAAATGGACGTGAATAATGCTTTTTTATATGGTGACCTGAAAGAGGAAGTGTATATGCTTCCTCCATCAGGGTACTTTAAAGAAGGAAGTAACGAATTCTGTAAATTGAAAAAATCTTTATATGGGCTTAAACAAGCTCCTAGACAGTGGAATCATAAGCTGTCCGAGGCTTTGTTTAAAGCTGGGTTTGTACAGTCTAAAAATGATCATTCCTTATTTATTAAAAGGAATGATAAGGCTGTAGTTTTTCTGCTCGTATATGTGGATGATTTGGTTATCATTGGTGATTGTGATGTTGAAATTGAAAATGTTAAACAGTTTTTAAAAACAAAATTTAAGATTAAAGATCTAGGAGAACTTAAGTATTTTCTTGAGATTGAGGTTTTAAGAACCAAAACTCGGTTGTATCTTAATCAAATGAAGTATTGTCTTGAACTTTTACATGAGTTTTGGTTGTTGGCTTGCAGACCTGTATAGACTCCTTTTCCTGAAAATATTTTTTTAGCGCACAAGGAGTCTAGTGATGATAAGTTTTTAAAGAATATTACTAGTTATCAAAAGCTGGTAGGATAATTGATCTATCTCACTATGCCTAAGCCTGATATATCTTATGCTGTTCATTGTCTGAGTCAACATATGCATGCTCCTTTACAATCTCATCTTAATATTGGTTTAAGAGTTCTAAAATACTTAAAACTTGCTCCTGGGAATGGTATTGGATTTGATAAGTCAAGTCATGGGTTTAAAGTGGTTGCTTATTCTGATTCAGATTTGGCTAAATGTCCTGTTACAAGGAAATCTGTTTCAGGGTATTGTGTTGTTGTGAATAACAACTTGGTTTCATGGAAAAGCAAGAAGCATGCCACACTTTCTAAGTCTTCTGCTGAGGCAGAATATAGAAGTATGGCTTCTGCAACTTGTGAAGTAATGTGTATTTTGAAAGTTTTAGAAGACCTGAGTGAAACTGGGTTAATTCCAGTAGATTTATTGTGTGATAATAGGTCTGTTGTTCAAATTGCTGCTAATCCGGTAATGCATGAAAAAATTATTTCTAGAATGCTTTCTAAATGTTAGTGACTAAAGTATGATTACCTCCTCTAAAGGGTATTAAAAGGATACTATACCTTATCAGGAAGTCCAGGAACGTATTCATATGCGAACACACTCAACCTTGCCCTAATCAAGTAATTTTGACCGCTAATGTTATGATCGATTTCACTGTTTCAACTTTAACTCTGTGAATTTCCTGGGTCGTAGAACTATTCTTTTAAAGGTTGTTTCATTTTCATACATCTCTTCAGTATTTAATTCTTACCTTATTATATCACTCCTATCAAACATAATATTTACTCACATATTAAAAAAAACCGCTCATTTATTTGTTAATTATCTTTACATTATACATTCTTCATCGATTTCATGGTTTTTATTTAATCCCGTGAATTCACCTGTCATTGAACTGTTAGAGATATAATGATATTTTTATGTTCCTTAGTTTGTTTTGCAAATTCACTTGATCTATAATGACAAAAAAGGGGCTACTGAAATGTTGTGTTGCTCCGTAAGGTAAAACATATTGAGGTAATTTAAAACTTTATAGTGCTTAGAAATGATCTTGCAGTTGTTATTTGAGGTGATAAAAAATTACATCTACTCATTGTTTCTATTAGATATTAAAAGTCGTTTATGTTGTATTTTATCTCTATAAGTCTATATTAGACTATATATAACAAAAAGATTTTGTGAACTTGTTAAAGTATTGTTTTACAGTTAATGGTAGTGTCGGGAAGGATTATATGTTGCAGTATCTTATGTGTAATTAGACAGATATGATTTGGGGGTTAATTTCTTAGCCTTTTTAGTTTAAATGATTATTTTAATTATTAATTGTTCCTTATTAAGTAATCCCAAACAATCACTTTACAAGCAACGATTTTAGTAAGCAATTTCAAATAACCCGATAATATTTTTTTCTAATAAACCACTTTAACATCGGTTATTATTTGGAATTTCAGGTGAAAGAGCCTGTGAAGGTTCATTTCATCATATAAGCAATCCCAAACAACCCAAGAAGATTTATCTGTTTTTAAGAGTTTAAGCTCTTAATTTGAATAGCTTAATGTGTAAGGTTTTATATAAAGACCTGGCCTATCATAGATGCATTGTGTTTTGTAAATATGAAGATATGCCAATTTTATGTAGAGACCTATCCAAGATGCATTGTGAGACCTATTCGGGATCGTCACTTTTACTAATCTTATAACTTATCATGTGCATTAGGTGTTTGATAATGTGCTCGAATGAAATAAGTGGCTTACGGCTCTTCTATATAATTTTTAGTACAATTAAATATTGTTATTGCAATGGATTAACTTATAAATTCTTTTTTTGTTTAATAACTTAAATGTGTAATTGCCATGGCTCAATGATGATAGCACAAAGTACATAGTGATGGTAACTGATCTATAATGATAGTGATGGGACCAAATTACATACATTAATCAAATATTGGGAATTATACACGTAATTTGGTCCCATCACTATCATTACAGATCAGTTACCATCCATCACTATGTACTTTGTGCTATCATCATTGAGCCATGGCAATTACACATTTAAGTTATTAAACAAAAAACGAATTTATAAGTTGGTCCATTGCAATAACAATATTTAATTGTACTAAAAATTATATAGAAGAGCCGTAAGCCACTTATTTCATTCGAGCACATTATCAAACACCTAATGCACATGATAAGTTATAAGATTAGTAAAAGTGACAATCCCGGATAGGTCTCACAATGCATCTTGGATAGGTCTCTACATAAAATTGGCATATTTTCATATTTACAAAACACAATGCATCCATGATAGGCCGGGTCTTTATATAAAACCTTACACATTTAGCTATTCAAATTAAGAGCTTAAACTCTTAAAAACGAATAAATCTTCTTGGGCTGTTTGGGATTGCTTATATGAAGAAATGAACCTTCTCAAGCTCTTTCACCTGAAATTCCAAATAATAACTGATGTTAAAGTGGTTTATTAGAAACAATATTCTCGGGTTATTTGAAATTGCTTACTAAAATCGTTGCTTGTAAATTGATTGTTTGGGATTACTTAATGAGGAACAATTAATAATTAAAATAATCATTTAAACTAAAAGGGCTAAGAAATTAACCCCCAAATCATATCTGTCTAATCACACATAAGATACTGCAACATATAATCCTTCCCGATACTACCATTGACAGTAAAACAATACTTTAACAAGTTCACAAAATCTTTTTGTTATGTTGGTGAGTTGATGTAGATTGTTCCATGATTGTAGTACCAACAGCTATTGAAGATCTCAATCTCGTATGCCGTTTCTCCCCTCAGGATTATCCTAACTAGGTTTGTTCTGACTTAATCTTCAAGATTGGGGCCCGCAAGTTTGTTTTGTCTGTGATTCTTATGGGGTTTCTATTTAGGTTCTAATACAGACGAAGGCTTCGATGAGACCGCAAAGGTTCTTTGTATTTCTTCCTTGGAGCAGTTGGAATGGGTGTTGTTGTTGTTGCAGATTGGATGATGCAAGAGGTGATTGTGTGGTAGTCTTCACTGTGGATGTTGATGATGTATGAGTTTTTGCAGTTGATGGTGCCTTTGATGTAGGTATTGTTGTAATTGTTGTTGTTGTTGTTGTTGTTGTTGTTGCGTCTTGTGTTGGTGTTGGTGATGATGATGGTGATGGGGCCTTCTCCTCCTTGGTAATCGGTAACTAACCGGGCTCACTTAGAGTACCCGTTAGCGAACTCGTCGATGTATCAATGAATGATACATGAGTTGTTCGACCGGCTTTCAGAGCTGGCGTGATGTTAACTCTTGTCGGATTTCCGGGTGATCCTCGTGAAGATTCTTTAGTAGAATCCACTACACCCGTTCCGAAATCCACATAAGGATTTATAGAAGCATCATAATTAATGAGTTGGTTTAACTCAGAGGTCCTAATAGAACTACTATTGTCAAACTTCTTCTACGTCTAAAGATTCCTTCTAAGTGTTTAATCTTCGACCCCCTTGTCAACGCTGTTAATACAAATAAGCCGTAAAAATATTTATTTATATTTTACGATCTTCTAATGTTTTGTCGATGACAAATGTAAAATCATTTTAACGTAATAACTAAAATACGTAAAATGTTGAGCCAATAAGTTACTAACTCATTTCACTAAACATATAATTCTTTAAATATGTTTAGTTAAATAATTTACATAAAACCAAAACCATTTTTTATAAAACATTTATAAGTAATGTTAGTTACTTACATTTTATAAAAATGCATACTTGTTTAAATGTAAACTTGTAAAAGGCTTGGACTATCCATGACCTATAACCTATGGCCAAAACCCATAACCCATGGAGCTTGACCCAAAACCCATGACCTATTGCATGACATCAAGAATGGGTAAAACCCATGACCCATGACCCAAAGTCCATAACCCATGACCCGAAGTCCGTGACCCATGACCCAAGATGTCTTTGACATCAGGCATGACATTACCTATCCATGGAACATAACCCATAACCCATAACCCGGTTTGTAACCCAAAATCGGGACTGGTTTACCCAGTGTGCCGGATCACTTTGGGAAGGGATCTGTCGGATCCGGGTGAATAGTGGTCAGTTTGCCTATAAATAGTAAGCCATTTCTCTCTTGCTTCCTACACCTTTTAGCCACATCTTCTCTCTATGTTCTAAACTCTCTAACCTTAGATCCAAGAATCTTTCTATGTAGTTTCTCTTTGTGATTCTCTAGGTTCCTCTTAAAGGCGAGATCACGACGTCTCGAAAACTTGCAAGCTCAAGACATGAGTTGCTAGGATTCTTCTTTTCTACAAGATCACATAAGTGTATCTTGTTGTTCTTTCTTCTTCTCAAGTATATTCAAGACATGGTGTGTGCATAGGAATAGTTGAAGCTTGGATCTTCAAAGACGTGTTGTGTAGATTGATGCAGTTGGAGAGTGGTCCTCCAAGATGTGTTGATATAGATCATGTCGCTGAGGTTGGGTGCCTCAAGATGTTGTTGATATAGTCGAGGTTTGACACCTCAAGTTATAAGTTTGTAGATTGGTGTAGTTGAGGGTGATAACCCAAGATGTGTTGTGTACATTAGTGAAACTAGAGATTGACTCTCCAAGTTGTAGTGTTGTGTAGTTGGGTTGTGGTTCCTCTTTTGTAATGGAACCCGGTATCTAGCCTTGTACCAGATAAAGTGTAGACGACGAAGGTTTGGCTCTACCTCATGGAAGAGCCCGGTATTTAGCTTTGTACCGAAAAAAAGTAAGCGACGCTGTGAAGGCTTCTCCGCCAAGTTAAGGAGTTTGTGTTGTGTAGTGTTTACAAACTCTCGAGTTGGGTACTCGGAGAGTGGAGTAGGGCAAGGAAGGTGTCGTTGTAGCCGAACCACTATAAACACTCGTGTTATGGTTGTGTCTCTCTATCTCTATCTCATAGTTTAGTTTTTATATTTCTATATCTAATCATCAATATCCAACAAACGAAAATAGATTGACATAATTCGATCCAAAGTTTTAAAACTTAGTTTTAATTGGTAAAACTGTTCAACCCTCATTCTAATTTTCTACAATTGGCATCAGAGCTTCGTTACCAAGTATCTTAAAGTATATTGTAATTTTAAAACTTGAAACAATCCGTGTATGTTTTGAAAACCTCAAAGAAGGAAAATCTTTTGTAAAAATTAACATCTAACTAATTTTTACAATAATAATAAAAACCTCTATGTTTGGATATTGATAAATTTGGTATTATATCTTCTAAATGATTCTAACTAATTCACTTTTTGAGAAACCTTCATTTTAGGAATCTTCGAAAACTTCTGAATGGAGTTTACACTAAAGAAGAACCTAAAAGTGCTTTCATCCTGACTTACCATTAAGGTTGCAGGACCTTTAAAAAGCTCATGAAGTATTTAGTCTCCATGGTTTCAAAAACCATAAATATAGCAAAGGTATGATTTCTTATTTAAAATGTGTTAGTTGCATATGGTTGAAATATTGTTTTACATGTTTCTTTGTGTGTTATTCTATACATGTTCTCTTTCTCTAAATCGATTTTATTAGTTACGGCTTTTAAAACTAATATCTACGTGAATTATGTGTTAGACACCAAATAACAACTTTCAAAAGTCTCTCTTTACTAATTCCCATATGATTCAAGTCATAAGGAATAATATTCCATCAATCCCTCTAAACAAAAATTCATTTACATTCATTTGTCCAATGAAAAGGTTAAGTCGACACAAGGAAATGTTTTCCACGTCTTAATCATCATTCCAATCACACTCGTGATAATCATCTATTCTCTTCTCAATTAATCTACTCTCATGTATTTCTATTTTCTTGTCAAATCGTCAGGAATAGTATTCCATATCATACTTTCCTCATTTTCAAATCTCATCATCTAATACATGTTTATCTACTCTCATGTATTTCTATTTTCTTGTCAAATCGTCAGGAATAGTATTCCATATCATACTTTCCTCATTTTCAAATCTCATCATCTAATACATGTTTATCAACACAAGTGTGGAAATTATCTATTCCCGTCTCAAAGTCACTCACAACAACTTATCTTCTATCGAACCTTTCTCTCAACCTTCATGCTGTCTTAATGGAACATAACCACCTTCTTGGTTTAATCTATCTTTTGGCTATCTAAAAATTTCTTTAAATTCTTCTAACTAAACTCACGTCTTAGTCATTTAGGATTATTAGTCATAATCTACCCTAAAATAAGTAAATCAAAGACAAATGATAACACTCCAAAATTCACTGAATAGACTATCTTCCCGGATCCATTAGTTTTAACGGGTCGAATCCTTTTTGAAAAGGATCCAGCAGAACCGGCGCATCAGACATCGACATTAGTTTAAGAATTTTTGAACAGTAAAATCCTTTTTCCCTTTCCTCCTTCCAAAAGATGACCAAAATCAAATACTCTCTCATTCTAGGGTTCATCTTCATCAGTCTCAATAACCTAATCATCTTTGTAAGTAATTGTATTAATCATTGTGATTTCTCTCTTAAAATTAATTCTATGGTTTAGTCTATTATCATTGTTTCAAATGGATTTAGCTTAATGTAGGATAATAGTTCATGATTATCTTCGAGAAAAACTTTCTCCTAGAAACCCACATCACCTTTTCACAAAAACCTCATATGAACAAAATCCGTTTAAGCTTGAGAACGGTAAGTTCTTGCAACTTAGTGACTGAACGGAAATAATCTAGATAATACTTGCAATTCAAACATGAACTTAATAGTTACAACATGACATGAAAGGTACAAGTTTTAGTCGTCTTGTTACTTGTACATGAAATGAATATGACTTTGGTTCTGAACTTCATAATCACTACATAATGTTTGAGCACGTGCTTCTGTCTAGACGATGTTTAGTCGTCCTATTATAAGTGAGAACTTCCCTAACCGACGAGTACTTTTCTTGGGGTTTCTAACTTGTCATCATGCTTATCTATACTCGGGTCATCCACAAATGATTCTTGATCACATATACTTGACATGCTAGTTCTAAACATAAATCATCCGCATCAGATGTAAACACTATAATAAGCATGTGTCACCCACAAAGGATGCTTTAACGGGAGTTCTATGTCGTGCACTTCTCAGGTACGTCGTGCACTTCTTAGTCACACTACATGACTTTTTGGTGCGTTTCTAAGGCACCCTAAACTTGACAAGAGATGCTTCTTGTGAGCATCCTAAACATGGTTTATTTGTGTTATATCCAAAACCTTGCACATGTTCTAACATCATGTTAAGTCTACTAACATGTTCTACAGGAAAAGGTTGCAACTTTATTTTATTAAAAGGTAAAAACTTGATTTTTAAAACTAAATAAACACTAATTTTAGCCTCATATTCACTATCCTCTTTTTAGTAATGTATTTACAAATGTTGATCAAATATTTTCATATATAATAACTATATTATTATTACAAAATATATAAGAAAATCCCGAAAAAGCCCGGGCCTGGGCCGGCTAAGCCCGGTCTGGACCATTTCGGCCAAAATACGTTTAATGTTTTGGTTAGGGCCCGGGCTTAGCCCAGCCTGGGCTTTTTTAGGCCCGAGCTTTTTTGAACTATAAAAGCCCCGCCTTTTTTCAGCCGGGTCCAAGCCAAAAACTGATGCGTGCCGTGACGCACCAATTAAAATTTCGAAATAATCGGATAAGTACCTTTATACAAATAGTATATCGGTAAGTATCAAATTACCCAAGCATCGTTCTCACAGGAAAACTATGACACAAACTTAAAGGAAAACTAAGGCACGATATAACTAAATAATTAACTAAGGGAATAATTTTACGGGAAATACGAAATATATATGATAAGATAATACTTGCTTAGATATGGTGGTTCTTTGTTGTGACGTTTTAGGATTTCGTCAATTCTTATTTTATCCGTTATATTGTTTTTGAGAAGTGCTCAACTCAAATGTAAAAAGATAATAATAACAATTGAGCAAGTGAAATGGTTTGGTAACGTCTAGTCAATATTTATGGTTAAAGCGTTGACTTGTAGATAGTTTTGACCTATTTAACCGAGCGAGCCGGTATACGGATGCGCAACTCAAACTAGCCGGATAAAAAAGATAAAAATGATCTGGAAAACCGATTCAAACGTTTTTGGTTACGAGGTTTTTAAAAATTAAAACACTTTTATTTGGTTTATCTATACTAAAAGTTGTCTAGGTAGAATAAACGTCTAGAAATTGTCTAGTCAAAAAGCTATTTTAATAGTTAAATTTCTCGTAACCAAAACATGGTAAAATCGATCTCAAGTCAGAACCTTAACCTAAAATACCAGCTAAAGACTTACCAAACCACTTTTCAATAGTCACAACATCAAACCACCAAAATCATAAGCAAGCACTAAGAAGTCTACTCTAACATATTAATAACGCTAAACATGGCAAAATATATAAACCTAATCATGGCAAACATTAAAAATAAAGAGGTAAATAGGAAATGATTAGAGGGCACCGTGATTGGATTAAAAGTAATGACGATGGAACAATAATACACTAATCAACCCATCCGAGCTCTAAAATTAACCAAAATACTCCTTAATAATGCTTAATAGCTCATTAATCTTCCAAAGCTTGAATCTTTTTTGTGATTTTGAGATGATTTGGTAGGAAAAGGTTGCAACTTTATTTGATTAAAAGGTAAAAAATTAAAACTAAATAAACACTAATTTTAGAAAAAAAAAAAACTACTTGTAATAAAGATTTAAACTTTATTACTAAAAGTGATTTTAAAAGATGTTTAGAAACTAAATAAGCGCTTACGAAACACTAATAAACTATTCTTAAAAGTAGAAGTGGCAATTTGTGCCCAAAATGAAAAAAATTGGCTAATTTTGGCTACGTTGTAAAAGATTTGGGCAAATTTAGCCCCATCTTTTTTTTAAATGGGCACATTTAGCCTATTGAAAAATTAAATGGGAACAACGGGCACATATTTTCTCTCAATTAAAAAACATTATAATCGTTTTTGAAGAAAAACTTATATATATAATATATTTAATTTTTTAAATATAAATGAGGTATTACATTTAAGGAATTTATTTCGTCATTTTCGGTCTTCTATAAAGCGGTTTGTATAACATGTGCCCGTTTAGCCCGTGCCCGTTTAGCCCGTGCCCGTTCTAGCCCGTGACCGTGCCCACCCGGCCCGCCCGTTTTGCCACCTCTCCTTAAAAGACTTTAAGTAACCATTTTTGTAATTTTGATTTGATTTTTGGATTAAAACACTAAAAGTAACAAAGATAATAGTTATTTATCTATTTTTACCTTTGTAAAATAACAGTTTGACGGATAGTTATTAAGATTTTATTTATCTTATCAACTTTTTACCTTTGAATAAAAAACACTCAAATGACTTTCATCAAAAATTTTGACATAACAATCCAATTTTTACATTTAATAAAAAAAACAACACTATATAAGTCAACTACCTATTAAACATAACACGGTTTTTTTTTTTTATCTCTACACACCACTACCATGTGCACCACCACAAACCGTACTCAATCGCACCACCACCGTCTCAATTTTTACACTTAATAAAAAACATTATATAGTGTCTCTGGTTACTTTTGGTTCTTTTCGATCACTTTTGTAAATACATGTTGATTATGATTTTTTGTTTGTAAATACTTGTATTTTTACATGTTATGAAGTAATTGGGATATATGGTGTTTGAGTGTGTTAAAAAAATTTCGGATTGTATGCGTAGATTAACTGTTCGATGAAATGCCTGACCTGACTTAGTTGTGTGTGTGTGTTTTTGCTAAAAATGTTGTGGATTGCATGTGTAGACCAAGTGTTCGACGAAATGCCTGACCTGACTTAGTTGTGTGTATTTTTTGCTAAAAATATGTCGTGGATATATGTGTAGAACAAGTATACTTCGACCATTAGTATCATTTCATTTAATTTCACAAAAATCTTTCTTTTCGCAGTCAAATCCGGTTC